>VWZX01009097.1:9468-133345 GCA_013399015.1 Galbula dea | reverse complement strand
ATGGGAAAGCAGCCCACCTGGTCACAGTTTTAAATCTCTTGCTATCTTAGCATTCAGATACCAATGGCTTGCTAAAAGAAAAAAGAAATGTAATGTCTTTTTATTCTCAGGTCAATCGCTCACACTTTGTTCTGTTTTCAGAATCATTGTTTTATATATATATATATATATATATAATTTCTTTTGTTTGTTTTGGGGTTTTTGTTTCATTTCATTTTCGTTCCAGAAACGGAATTTTTTTCTTTCTTTTTTTTCTTTCTTTTTCTTTCTTTTTTTTTTTTTTTTGTTAATTTAAAATGGGCAGAAAGTATTCAAGAGAAAAACAATGTGAACTGCTTTAGCTTTTCGGGGATTTTGAGGGTAGCTTTTCTGCTGAAGCCAATTTCAAGGGGAAAAGTTAAGCACTCCCACTTTTCAGAAAAAAAAAAAGAACCCACACAAAGAGTGTTGAGGACTTGGAGCTTAAAAAAATAAGTTTTAAAACAACTGACTTTCTGTATTTATGATAGATAAGACCATTTTTGGTGTTGAGTAGATTGTTGCATTGGAAATGAACTGAAGCAGTATAGTAGATTTAAAAGAAAAAACCCTTTTGTGTACATTTAGCTTTTGTATGGTCCAGCTGACGGCTTCTCATTTGATGTTGTCTTGTTCATTCCTAGCCAGATAGATTGCAATCCATTGACTCGCCTAAGCTTTTCTCCCCTTTGTACCTTTACTCCCCGTTCCCCCATCCTGTAATCTTCCACTTATGGTTGCTACCTTCATTTCTTAGAGGGTGGTTGCATAATTATTTTATAAAAAACTAAAGAAAGAAGTTCAAAGGGTTTTGGGGGGTCAGTAGGATCCCTTGCAGAATATTTTTTGTTGGGGGTTTGAAACTTTTTAAGGCGTATACATACGATTTACCTGTGTCTGTTACCCTTGTGCACTTATCTCTCTCTTATTTTCCGGGGTTTTTTCTGGGATTTTTTCTTTCTTTTTTCTTCCCCTCTTCTTTGCCTCATTTTGTAAATGCTTCAAAGACTCTGTTCCTAAACTATAAGCATTTGTTTCTGTTTGTGTAATTAGGCTGCACTCTGTTCCTTCTTTTAAAAAGAGGTTTTGTTACATTTTTTTTCTCTAAAGAAAATTCATGCTTTAAATAAAATCCAAAGACATACCCTTTCACCACTGGTGCAGAATGAGCAAAAAGGATTCTTTTTACTTGAGAATTTGTTTCTGATTTAAACAAACAAGTCTAAGTTTAAATAAAGAATAAAAAAATTACCCAGGTTGTTATCTGTGCTTCTTCTGAAAGCAGAGAGACAACTCTTTAGTAAAGGCAGGTTTCTCTTTCCAAGTCTCTCCGCGGTGGGTGCGGAGCGGCCGGTGCCCTGTGGGCAAGGGGCTGCTGGGCCCTGGGCCCCATTCCTGGGGACGCGCAGACGGTCTCATTCGGCCTGGACTTCGAAAGGAAAACTTTGTGCTGCTAACATGTAGATTCTTGGAGACAAACAGATGCTGTTTCACTTCTGTAGCCAAATGTCAACAGAAACAATCTCCTTCCCCCCGCCCTGTTCCCTCTGCCCCAAAAGCACCAGAGGCTTCTCCCATCACCTTCATCCTCCTCCTGCTTCAAAAGGGAACTTTGAAGACTGTGAACACAGGTTCCTCCTGCTTCTCCTCCCCATGCAGAAGCCGCTCATCGACTCTGCGAGAGACTGGAGCGTTTGAGAGACGGACGTGGGGTCCGTGTGCTAGCAGGACGCTTTTGGTTTTATGGAGTTTTGGTTTTAGTTCTATGAAAGACTAGATTCTGAACTGTTGTACATATTTCTAACTAGGCTAATGCACAGTGCAAATTCCTTTTTTAATTGTTTTTTAAGTAGACGATACTAAAGAGAGAACCATCTAATACTCCTACCAGTACCCAGCTGTAGCATATGGTGTCAGAAATGGAAACAAGTCCACAAAAAGCGTTTGCTGTTTTAACAAACTGTTTTCTTTTAACAGAAGTTCTTGTATTTCTCCCTGTGTTTGAGATGAACATTTTTTAAATTCTAAAGTTGTACAGTTTTTGTTTTCCATTATTTTATCTTGTTTGTAATTCTATGAAATATATATATATATATATTTTTTGCCATTTAACTGTTGTATGTTACTCTGTCTGTATCACATAGAAATTCTTTGGTTTGTTTTGGTTTCGGTTCTCGTTGTGATACAAGTTAACATCTTCACACTAGCTTTACCTGTCCAATTCTGCACGGTCTCTTTTGGAAATCCTTTTGTTTTGTCTTGTTTTTTAATTATATTGCTTGGTCATAGTGCAATTTCTCTCTCCTTCTTCCCACCCACTAAATGGTTTTATAAATTCATTTCCTTGTATTTTTTCTAAACATTTCTAGAGACTTTCAGTGCGAGGTTGCCTCCTCCTCCTCTTCCTTCTCCTCCTCTTCCTCTTGCAGCCCGGGGCCAGTGCAGGGACCCCGGCCCTGCCGGGACCCCCAGCCCTACCAGCCCTGTGACCCACCGGCACAGGGTATTCCCCTGTCACTCCCCGCCCACTCGTGGCCTTTCTGACGGTGTTGGAGCAGGGCCGGGCATGAGGAAAAGATTTTAAACTGAGCATTGAGCGGGTTTCTGTTTTATTTTTAATAAAAAGCTTTTTTAAGTGGTGAAGATGGCCAAAGTTTCATACAGTTGAGAATAAAGAGGCGTTAGGGGTGTGGTGGGGCTGCCCACGCTGGGCAGGGGGGGCTCAGGCGGTGGTGACACAGATCAGCACACTCGCTGCTCGTGGGAATATATTTTGCTTTAAAAAAAAAAAAAAATTAAAACTTTTAAATAGAAGCAGAAATTGGGTTGGTTGGTTGGTCGGTTGGTTGGTTGGTCTGTCAGCGCTGAGATACTGCCCACTGTGAAACACAAAGCTTTGACTATTTTTTTTGTTTGTTTTTATTTTTTGAGGGTGAGTTTGGGTAGAACAGAAAGCGTAACTGAGGTGAAGAGGGTTATGAACAGCCTTTGCAATGTACAAAAAATAGAGCAAGTGAAACCAAAAATGATGTTCTTGGTGTTTTTCTATAATGTAGTCTTGTTAGCTTTTTTTTGTTACTGTAACAATGCTGATCTCGAACTGTACCAAAATACATGGAGACTGACAGAAACAGAAACCACATGGAACTTTCAGAACTTTAAAAAATTTGTCACAAAAGACTTTGTTGTCATAGTTGAGTTGACTGTAGATGGTAATTGAATATACTCCTTTGGAAATATTTCATCACGTATGTTTCCTGCTCATTGTGATACATTAAAAACAAACAAAAAAAAATGAGCAAAAGCTCTCGTCTCCGATGTCCACGCTGTGCGGTGCAGGGTCTCTGTCGGGGTGGGTGTGTGCCATGCCGTGCCACTCGGCATGGCTCAGCGGGACATGCATGTCCATCTGCGCTACAGGCGCTGCCACGGAGCACTGTGGCACAGATGTGGGCCCTGGTGCACTGCCACTGTGCACCCACCAGCCACACGGGTCCACATCCCTCCCATGCACAGGTGTCCAGTGCCACTCGCTGCAGGAGCGACTGGGCCCATGCCGCACATTAGCCTGAAAGTGGAAGCAGTGAGCCAAATCACACAAATCACATGATGGCTTTGGGATGCATTGTGTATGGAAAAGACATTATAAATGCATTTCATTTTCCTAAATGATTGTATAAGGATTCTGGGCATGCTGCTGTAATTAATGGTTAAAGGGGAAGCATGATGCCGTTATGGGTTGAGGTCATCTTGAAATCTGTAAACTAGAAGTGAACTCAACTCACCATCTGTTTGCTGCTGCTGCTCAGGCCATGAGGAGACGAAGGTAAGGAAGGTAAGTGGTTGACTCAGTGCCCATCCCTGTGCTGGCCATGCCTCTTGAGCGGGGAGGAAAACCTGATGAACTGCTGAAGGATAAATACACAATTCTCTTACTAAAAATTGCCCTGTGCAGCAGAAAATGCTTGAAATTCGTTAATAAGGACCATGTCCAAAAGAGAGCCTCAGGGGCTATCATTCATCTCTAATTTATGACTGCAGCAATAAATAATTTAGAAAAGAAAACGCAGCCCACCACTGCAGGTGGGATGAGTCTGTCCAGGATGGGTGTCCCTGGCAGCTCCAGACAGCTAGGGACTTCCTCTCCCTCCCCCGGGAGCAGAAGTATGAGCTCTGCAGCATTGTCTGGCCAGAGCAGAGGTTGTGGGGAGGAAACCTTGCAGCTAGCGAGGGTGCAGGACCATTCTTCAATGATCAGGTCAGGACTTTCACTTGTGAGCCAGGTTGCTGAGGCACCTTCATGGGATAAAAGAGATAAATCAACACTTGAACTGATTCAGGTTCCAGAAACACACACACACAAAAAAAAAAAAAATCAAAGCCGTGAAAATTGCCAAGGTCTCAGTGACTCCTCATGCTATGGCATAACCAAACCAGCCAGGCCCTGGCCTGGTCCATGGCCCTGGAAGAGGAGACCCTGTGCCTTGGCAACTGAACTGGCAAGGGTGACTGCATTCCAGTGCATGCTGCAGCTCGGTACCCCAGTGCTCCTTGGGCCAGGCTGCCTGATCCTGTCCCAGGCTTGGGTAATGCTCTTCAGGTGTGAGCCCTAACAGGGGGGAGTCTGGATTGTCTCCCAGCTGCTTGTTTCTGGTTTAATGGGAAAAGTCCAAGCTGCATTTTCCACAAGTGATGGGACTGCCACTGTGGCGGTAATGGGGTCGCCAGCTCAACCCTTTCACTGGTGCTTGCACTGTGCAGTGTTAATGACCTCACTGCTGTTCATAGACCTGTAGTTTGTTAAGTTTATTATGTAATGTTACTATCCATTCCTTCATTGAATTCCAGTGTAAAACAGCTACGCTTGAGGAAGCACCTCTGTAAAGCTCAGAAAAGTGTAAGTGGCCTATAGTAGCTGCAACAAGCTCCAAACGAAAAACTTCTGTGCACTCAAGAGCTGTGCATCAGCAGAACTGGGCAGACCTCTGACACAAGGAAAAAGGGGGTTTAATGCTATGTTTCTGTTAAGAGGAGATGGAGAGTGATTTGTTTTTAATAACCTTCCATTGCCATCACCTGAAAGACAAGGAAGAGATTTAGCTCTTAGTAGTACGCTGTTACAGGCCAAAAAAATGCCTGTTTATAAAACCAGAGCAGTTTTCAGGTGTCCAGTACACACAGTGACCTTGCCAATGAATCTAGAGCAGAGTTCCTGGCTAGAGGGTTCCACTGCCCTCAGGAGTGCTACTGTCAGTGCCGCAGGAGCGTGGCCTTGGCCAGCTGCCCTGGAGGAGTGACCTGGGCTGTCCCCACATCACAGCCCACGTGTGCTGACACCAGTGGAGGAAATTCCTCAGGTCTCCTCATTGTCCCCAGCTGGCTTGCCTACGGGGGATCCCACTGCAGTGCACAGCAGGGGTGAGCCTGGCACATGAGCCCTGCTAGCACCCTGGGAACGGGGCTGGCACAGTGGTAGTTGCAGGAGCCAAGACACTGTTGCAAGCCACATCCATCCGACTGGCAGGGCCCTGTGGCATGCAGAGGCTACAGATGGAGGATACCCTGGGGAGATGCTCTCGCTCCTGTGCCTGCTCCTGGGGCACAGCCCTGCCAGACATCACAGCAGCTGTGCTGGTCCATGCCAGTGCTGAGCCACCCTGCTCCTGGGCTGCCCAGCTGCAGCTGAGCCTTCTGCCCCATCCCGTGTTCCCCCACATTCAGCAATGTTCCCCCACAGGCAGCACAGTTGGCTCGGAGGCGGCCAGGGGCCAGGCACGGCAATGCCACTGTGAAGCCCAGTGTGCAGACACACAGGTCATTGTGCTACTGAAGGTCCTTTCATGCACCAGCAGCCATGGGTACCAGCTTCCCTCCCCTGCTGCCAGCCCAATGTCGTGACCAGTGCTGCCAAATCCCTGATGCAGGACCCAGCAGGGTGAGGCATCAAGGGAACACTTTCAATGCCACCAGGTGACAGAAAAGCTGCATTTGTAAAGGTGGCTGGGGCATGAAGCAGCAGATCACTGGGCCTAAAATAAGGCCAAAAGAAAGCCCAAAACCTCACCCACTGCCAGCTTCCAGTGACACCAGTTCTGCTGTACTGTGGGATGTCTCCCTGCTGAGCCCAGGTTTGCTGCAGGTACCTGCTCCAGCACAAGGCAAGTGCAGTCCCTGGGGTGGCTGGTCCTACTGCCTTGAGGTCACAGTAGCCCACAGGGAGCTCAGTTCATACACAAACACCCCTCTCCTGAGAGCAACATCTGCAGCCATATTGCTTCCAGAATCAGGTCTGTGCTGAACTGAGCAGGGTCCCATGTTAACATCTTTGCTAAATGACACCTGAAGTCTGCTAAGAGAGCAGACTGCTCTAATTCAGACGAATGCTCTGAGAAACTGCCACCAGGCTCAGGCTGTGCCAGCAGTGGTGAAGGGTTAACTCTATCAGCGCTTAAACTACAAACATGGAGCCCATTCTCTCCTCCAAGCTCGTTAAAAATGTACACCTGATGATCTAAAGCACTAGAGAGTCATTTTAATTAACGCTCTGCCAGAGGGGATGTGGTGAAGACACTGATTTCACTCCAATGACTTTCTATTTTGGTATATTGCAGAACCGGTGAATTAGTTCCCCCGGCTGATGGGGTGAGCTAATCCAGCGGCAGCCACGTGGGCATGGCCTTAAGGATGCAGCTCCTGGGCAGGCTGTGTGAAGCTGGCTCCAGCATCATCCCACAGCAGGGCCGGTCTGCTCCTTCCCTGCTCACCGGCCAGGTGAAGGCGGCAGCAGGTCAGCAGCACCGCAGAAATGACAGACAAAGCCCAATGGGGCCCTTTCGTGTGCACTCCGGAGCCAGGAGCTGGACCACCGGGCTGGGGGCACCCATCCACACCCACCATCCTGCCAGCCACGGCTGCCCCAAGGGAAGGTGCTGACAGATGCAGAGCTGCCGCCAGCACTGCTCTGGCTCTCCCGTGGTCTCTGCAGTGATGGAAGAGAGACTTCACAATGCGCCCCTGAGAAAAGATAGCAGTACCTATAAATGGTATTGTGCTGCTGGTTAGATGGTAGCATGATGTTACTTAATTAATGTTTTAATACCCTAGGCATCTTCTGTGCCGTATAATTCATATCGATTCAGCTGTGAGCATGTTCAGTTAAAAAGACTCTCTTTCCTAAGCAAACTTTCAATTATATTGAATTGTCACAGCAAAAAAGGTCCTTTTCTCAGCGTGGGGGAGGGGATTCTCTGTCAAACCACTGCTGGCCAGGCTGGGCACACAAGAACACGTGCACATTCACAGTGCCCACACCATCCTCCCCCAGCACTTCCAGCCTTCCCAGGGCACTGGTGCTGACTCCACTGATGCCACACAGCCAGGTGTCACCATCCCTAGTACGTGGGGTCTCCTCCTGCGTGTGTCCAGGCCTGTTCCCTCCAGCTGCTGCTGGGCTGGCACCAGTGGAGGCTGGTTCCCAGCCCCGTACCACCAGCCCGAGTGCCTGGGCACACACACCCTGAGGACCAGCTATCACAGCCCCTTGGTAGGGCTGGGCAGGCAATTGCTGCAGCCGGTAGCCATTTGCTCATGGCCATGGCCTGTCCTCACCATGACCGCAGACTCCCAGCTGCGGGCAGGGTCACACATCACAGGGATGAGGGGCTGTGGGTCACTGCTGCTCTGTAGCCAGCCTCCATTGTTCCAGCCAGCCTGCGTCCAAGGCAGGAGCCAAGCAGGGACCAAAGGATGGGGCTGCTTGAGTGGGTTTGTCATGGATTTGGGGTTCACTGGGGATTTCTGAACTTTTGCTGGTTTGGTCTCTGTGTCTCATTTTGCATGGGCTGCATGCCTGGGGCAGGTAGGCTTCCTGGGGAGGATGTTCCCACTTGCTTCCACCCTTCCCACAGGTTTTTGGGAGCACCTTCCAACATGCTTGTGTCTCCAGAGGTAGTGGGTCTCAGATGAAAGCAGGTGAGTGGACAGGGTAAACCCTGCTACAGCCAAAGCACGAGATGGCTCCCAGGCACCTAATGCCATGGTGATGGCCACACGAAGGGCTGGAAGACAGGTAAAGCCAAACCAGAACTGATGGAAAATTATTATCAGGGACAAGGAGAAACCCCCTCCTCTCCTCCTGTAATCAGGGTAACGTGCGCGTGGAATGCTGAGTGTTTTGGCAAAGCAGGGCCTTTTCTTTTTTTAAGCAGAAATTCAGTTCCCATTATGCGAAGCTGTATCCCTCCTGCTCTAGCAGAACCTTTGATCAGAGCACATAGCAGGAGAGAAGGACACAGGATGTGACAGGCCTCATCATGTGTCCCTCAGCACTGCAAGCCCTGGCAGCTGGAAGGGGATCCATGTGTGGCCATGGCGAGGGAGGCCCCAGAGGTGGGTGCCTTCCCCCAGGGCACCCCTAGGCCCCAGCATCTCACAAACCTACAGCAATGCACAGGCTGTGCAGCTGGGGAGGGATGCAGGCGCTGGCAAGGAGTCAGTGGTGCTCCATGTGTGAGAGACCTCTCCCTGTCCTTACAGGGCTTTGTGGATCTGCAGTTTAGCTCTGGGCATCAGACAGCTTCTGGAGGGAACACCACAGAAAGGTGGATGTAAGGTGGAGATCTCCCATGTCTAACTGCTGCCTGCCACTATGCCCAGATTTGGGTCTGTAGACTCAGCATTGGTGGCTCTGTCCCTACATGGTCACCCACTCACGCTGTTGGGCCGTGGGCAGGGTAAGCAGAGGGAACACAGCCCTTGTACATCATATGCAGCCATGCCCCTGCACCTTTCCGGGACGTGCCGTGAGAGCAGCTGGGCACACAGCCACGCCTGCCAGCGTCACAGATCTGCTCTCATCAGCTCCAGGCTAAGCAGTGCAGGGAGACACTGGCAAAAATTTTAAGGATATGTGTTTACTTTCAGCAACAGAAGAGCACCTTGACCTTCTGGAAGGACAAAAAGTGTCTGAGAGCAGAGAACCATGGCACGTCAACTCAGGCATGTGTGTTGTGGCAGCAGGCATCTGCCAGCTCTGTCACCAGCCCCTGCCACAGCACCACAGCCCTCAGAGCCACCCCCTGTCTCCCAGCCCTGCTGAGAATGTTGGCCTCAGGACTGGGGGGACATGAAGGCTGCTCCCTTCACAGGCTATCCATCTATGAGAGAGGCTTTATTAAAGATTTCTGTCTCTTTTTTTTTTTTTTAAATAATGAGGCAAAGATAAAAATTCTGTATTTTCATTACTCCCTATTTTCACAGCCCGCTGAACAAAAACACAAAGCGCTTCTCCTGCTGCCCCTTGCTCCCTGGCCCTGCCTCCTTCTCCCATGGAGTTCAAATTAAAGAAAGGCGAAAATTGAAGCTGTTGTACGCAAGGCGATTGCAACATGCATATTTGATTTTTATGATGGATCTAAATTGCTGAATAAGGCCGTGGAACAAAGGGAGACTGCGGCTTCCTGCCCATCACAGCCAGCCAGCCACTGCAGAACAAAAGCGCCAGCCATTAGGGGCTCAGCAGGGAGACACATTATATAAATGACTTTGTTTCGCTGCCCCTTCCCCACCACGGGGTGCTCTGGATGAGGCTGGGGGCTCCTGATATGCACATCCCAGAGCACGCTTGCAGCTGGTGCGGATCCACCATCAACCATGGGGGCAAGGGTCCCAGCCTGCCCCACACTGAGCAGGATGCAGGTGAGCTGGCCATGCCAGGGTCCTACTGTGGCCAGCACGCATCCTGTGGGGCAGCCAGGGCTGGGCAGGGGCTGGCCCATGGGGCTGCAGAGACCATTCCGCAGCCACAGACCTTGCAGGCAAGCGGTGCCTTGGCATGAGCCTGAGGCTCTGCCACCCTTTCATTCTGGTGTGATGCAGCCATGGGAAATAGAGAAAGGCAGGGCAGCATCCCCCAGCCTGCTGCCCCTCCTGCACAGCACCATGTCACAGGCAGGTCCCTGGGTGTCAGTGCTGGCCACTGGCAGGTCCCACTATGCTGGTGCTGCTGGTAGCCCCACACAGCACTGCAGGGACTGTGGCCTCCATGGTCCACAGGCTCATCTGGTTGCAGGATGGCTGTGACAGCAGCTGAGCCTCCAGCAGACCATATTTGCCCTGGTGTCACGGTGATGCTGCTCAGGTATTTGGTGACACAACTCATAACAGCACCTTTTGCACCCCAGGATGCAGCACTGTGTGGCAAGGGGCACTCAGGTGACACTAGCCGGATGTCCCTTAGCAGGTCACAGCCACTGCTGACCCACAGCAGCTCAGCACAGCTCCCTCAACCAAGTGTTGGCACTTCACCAGCACTGTGTGAGGACACCTGCGAAATGCCAGACAAGAGTGCCAAGGCGGTCCCACAGATGTCCTTGCCACATATGCCAGCTGCTGAGCTGCGGCACCAGGCATGGTGCTGGTCATCACTCTGTGGTGGTTAGAGAAGCTGCACCCAGCAGAAGGAGGGTTTGCAGTCAGCTAGGAAGATGCTGCTGTGAGCTTGTGCTTGCAGAAACCACGCTTAGTAGATTTTTGTTAGGGAGGCTCCAGGCGGAAGATCTGGGATTCCTCAGTCTACAGCGGAAGGTTTTTGACAAGGGTGGGATCTGGTTAGGATCAGATCGAGTGGAGGAATGGGTTTCCCACTGGCTCCTCTAAGCCAAGGCGGAGAAGTTGGTGGCAGCAGCTCTGCCAGGGCTGCATATGGCTCTCCACGGACACAGAGTCTCTGCACAGGTGGGCACTGTGTCCTGCCCCGACGCCCTTTGGTGGTCTGGGGAAAACCCTCCACAACATGCCTGAGTGATGGGCATCAGCAAGGGACACTTGTGCCCTCAGCACAGGCCTCGGCTGTCCACAGCCCATGATGCCATGGGGACTTAGTGAGGCACAAGGCCACCTGCTCTGCCAATCCCACCCCAAAGCATGAGCCCAGGGATAGCCTGGGAGGATCCCAGCTACAGCCTGCGTGTCATGGCCACCAGCCTGAGAAATACCTCCCACGAGCCTAGGTGGGCATGAGGGGTTGCTGCAGATGGCTCCCCAAGCCCTGTGGGCACAGCAGAGGATGTCTGGGAGGGACTGGAAACCAGCACTGCCCCACTGCTGGGGAAGGGCTTGGGGCTGGGCTGGTGTTGGCTTCTGTCTTGCTGCAGCAGGTGTTCACGCTATGCTGGAGGGATGCTTGAACTCATCAGCTACTGCTGCAGATGTGACATACTGCTGGAGACAAGAACACAACCAGCCAGACTGAAAACATGCTTTCCTTCCCTAGTGCGTCCCCAGGTCCTCTGCCCATCATCTCCCCCTCTGCGCTGCACCAGGGAACTGCACGCGTCAGTAGGGAAGGATGGCATGCTACCATGAGTTCTGCCCCCGGAGCTGCTGCCAGAGCAGTGGGCATGGAACCCACCACTGTCCCTGCCTCCTACCTTCGCCCAGCACCGTGACCAGCAACCCACTCCCTCAGCGGATGTGGGCAGATGCGGCTGGAGGGGACGGTTGTGCTGGGAGAGCATTGTCAAGACCTGCAGCAAAGGAGGAAGGGCGGCCTGGGGAGGCTGTCCAGGGTAAAACCCTGGGCTGGCTGGGGAGGTGAGAATGTCACCGCCCAGGGACAGACCGGAGTGCTACGGCTGCAGGGAAGTCTGCTTAGAGACTGGGAGAAGGCTGGGAGCAGCCTGAGAGCCAGTGGGGATGTGTTTAGCTTTTTAAAGTTTTATTTCCATGACCTTTTTTTACTGCTGGCTCCTGGTCCCCAGTGCCACTCCCAGAACTGGTTCAGGTTGTGCTTTCCCTGCTAAGGAACTAAACTGAGATGCTGTGTGTAAGAAATGGGAAGTGACAAGATATGACCGAAGCATTGGAAATCAATCCAAACTAAATGTGCTTCTTAACTATAAGTGAACAGTTGAAAACAATCCTCTTTTATAGCCATGGAGATAAATACTCTGTTTTTATTAGGAAAAAATTGCTTTGGACTGAATAAAGTCGTTTGATTAACAAGTCAAAGCAGATGGTTTATTGATGTTTCAGAAAGGAGTTTACAAGGTCTAGTGAAAAAGGAGACCCAGCTCTGAATTAACAAATTACCCTGGTATATGGGACATTGACAGTTCACTGCTAATAGATTTATGGGCTACTGCTGGGTGTTTCGTCCCCATTTGGTTTATTATGATAAAATATTGGGGCAGGGGTAACCTATAGCCTCATTGCAATATACTGTATCGACCCCTGACCCTGAGAACCTGACAGCAAACCTATATATTAGATTCTTAATTTGTCTTAATCTAACAGGATCAGCTTCCGTGCTGTAATTATTTTCCAAAGGCGATGGTGTGAGCGTGTGAGTATGTGCAAGATGCACGTGAAGGTGGATCCCTTTATCTATTGCACTGGACATACAGTTAAAACTGTTGGAGACCTAAGGGATCACAGGAGGATGCAGGAGCATCAGTGTCCCGTGAAGCAGCACACGACATTGAGAAATAACAAAATTCTCAGGCGCTGTAAATTGCTTTCATAAAACAATTGAGCACGAGACTCTAGCAGCATCTGGAATTCTGCACAGATCTTGACCAAAAATACAGGGACCTGACAGAATGGTGGGACAGAGCTGCTCCTTCCTCTGGAAGTTACTGCAGTGGCTTTGCACCACTGTGCCCAGCCAGGGCTACACATCCCACAGGACAACAGTGTCTGGCAGCAGAGGGACCGGTGCCTGATGCAGGCAGCTTCGGTTCCCCAGCAACTGAGTCTTTGTGTCAGAGTTAAAATGCAGTAATTGTGTGTGTCTGTGCCAGAGGAGAAGTTGGCTAACAGCTTGGCCGTTTGCACTGCCACATCTCACACCTCGGGGCTCACACTGCTGTCACTACAGGCCAGTCTGAGTGCTGGGAGCAGTGGAATCAGGCTAGCTGCAGGTCAAGGAGTGCTCGTTCTGGTACGAAACCAGGTGACAGACACTGACTCCCAAGAACATCCTCGAGATTCAAACACTCTCAGCCCAGAGTGACATGCAGCTACCTGCAGGCAATGTCCACCCACACTGCCAGCACTGCCACCCGGGCAGGCGGAGCAAGGCTAACCCTGCTACTCAGCGTCAGTGACAAGAAGCAGGAGACACTCTCCACAGTCTCCAACATTTGCTGAAGCAATTAGTTCTGAGGACCTTCTGTGAAAGCTTTACCTCCTCCTCTTCTTCATTACCTCTGTTAGTTTGCATACAGTACTTCTGCTGCCAGAGTGCCCTCCCTGAACTGCCCTCATATTGGCTGCTCATTAGATGAGACAGTCACGGGCTGCTGTAGCTCATGACTGGCAATATTTTGTGCCCAAACAGGGTAGTTGTGGTGTCTGGATTCAGGATCAGGGACACCATAAAGAGGATGCCATGGCTCGTGCCTGTTTTCCCTGTGCTGTGCCAGGTACTGTCCTGCAACACCACAAGGCCAAGGGAGGGTCAGGGCTCATGGGGAACACTGAGGTGAATGCTGTGGAGTCAGGGGCTGTTCATTCCCATCTACCCCAGCCCTGCTGAGCAATATCTGCATGCACCTGAAGATGACATGGTGATGAATGGGGGATGAATGCGTCTTTTATTGCTTCCACCACACACATGCATTTTTTTCTCTCTCTCTCTCTCTCTCCCTTTTTTTTAAAGGGACTGTCGGGCTGGAATTCGTATGATTTGTTCTGCAGCCATTTCTCCTTTCTCTCCTGTAATAGGATCTGCAAAAATAATTTAAAGAGCTGAAAGTAATAAAGTGTCTTCTTTACCTCTCCCCCCATACTTCCTATGAGTTCACCAGGTACCCTCTAGATGAACCAATCCTACTGTAAAATATTATATCTAAGCTTTATTCATCTAGTTTATCATCTGCAGCTTTATTTACCAGGTTCTGGATTAACTCTGAGACCAGTTACTCTTCAGAGCTGCTGCTTGTTTCATGGCTGTCTTTCATTCTGTTTATCTTTTCTTTGTACAAGAGGGGCTCCAACATACACAAGCTGTCCTGAGGTTTAGCAGATATTCCAGGGAATCACTGGACTGTATCTCATCTTCTCTAGTAATTAGTTACTGGCTCTCACCTCATAGGAATCACTGCAAACTTTCTGCTATATGCCACTGCTCCCCAGGCAGCAGAAGGAAAATGAAAAGATCATTTTACCATTTTAATAGTTGGTATTACAACTTTTGATCTCACCCCAAATATAGGAGCACTGAGAGGGTGGAGTTGCTTTGATTTACCTCAGCTGAGAGCTCTGATTCTCCTCAGCTGAGAAGCAGTCCCAAGCACCCACCTGTGATCATGGCTAGACCTGGTATTTTAGCTGACTCTGGGTGGTGTGTTTGGGCTTGTCAGGTTGGATCTTGATGGAAGAGCTGTTGTATGAGCCATCTAGGGAAGGAAGAAGCATTTTTTTATCCCTTGGAAAGGTGTCTGCAATAGTCCAGTGGCTTTTTGCATGCTCAGGAAAGCTGAGATTTCAGCTAAGAATGATGCAATGGATGCCTGCTGTGTTAGGGGACCCACATGCCACCAGAATGCAACCTGGGGGAAAAAAAAGCCCTACATTATATAAAGTACTAGTTACATTGTCAGAAACAAGTAATTTAATGTTAGTGAGGGTGGGTTGGTTGGGTGTTTGTTTTTTTTTTTTTCTTTTTTTCCCTTTTGTTTACTTTCAGAGAGTTGTACCACAGAAATGTAAGGTCTGGTGTTGTCGGTATTAAAGTGGTTAATGTGGGAGTCTTATTCTACACTCCTGAGTGCAGTAGTCTATCCTGACTATTATTCTGTTCTTTTACTTCAACAGTTGTATATTGTCTAATTGTGATTTACTGCATATTTGTCACATAAATTACTTTAATGGACTCTTTGTCTGGGCTACATTGTACGGTAAAGAGTGATACAAGGTGTCATATGAACAAGGTTATAGAAAAGATTGAGAAGACTACAAACTATTGTGTGAGTTGAGGAATAGCTCGTGCTGGAACGATGCAGACATGCAAGGGGCAGAGTTAAGGGCTGGGTGTACAGCCTTGACTCGCAGCATTCCTCTTCTTGAGTGTTTAACTGTGCAACCCTGCTATTTTTGCAATGGGGTATTTTCTAATGGAGTTTGAGGGGATTTTGTTCAGAATGAAAAACATTTAAGACTCTGAAGCACTACAGATGGGGTGAGGGGAGAAGTGTTTGAAGCACGGTGCTTCCTGAGCTGTTTTAAGCTCTGCCAAACCTGCCTGTCCTGCCCAAATAAGATCAGCATTTCCTCACTTCTGCCAGGGTTTTCTCTCCAACTGCTCCAGCACTGGCTGGCAGGTCCCTCTCCTCACCTCTCTGCTGTCCTGGCCACGGGTGCCACTGTGGGTGCTAAGCATTGCAGCTGGATTCAGTCACGCCTTGGTGGATGAGGCTCCTTTGGCAACAGAAGCTTTGCTGCTTGAGCTGCTGTTGGAGACCTCAGGCTTAACAGGGCTTTCCCAGGCCCCTGCTTGTGTACAGCCCTGGGGCTGTCCCAAGAGGGCTCTGCCTCCATCCTGAGGAGACAGAGTGCTGGTGGGTAAGGCTTGGTGCACTGTCCATAGCCAGTCAGCACTACCTCTGCCTTGCCTGGGTCACACCTGCTGGTCTGCACACTTGGAAGCTCATCATGCCTCAGTGAAGGGACACTGTGGCAGTCCACACCAAACAGCAAGCATCGTGTGTCATCCGGCTGTTATGGCACATGGATTTGTACTGCTGGCACAGGAGTTCATCTGGCAGATTGCTGCAGTTATTGCAGGACTCTTCCAGAAGAGTGCCTGGCAGCCTGGGAGAGGTGCAGTTCCTGTTGACAACCTGTTGGATGATTCTCTCCAGGAAAGATCGTTTTGATGCATTGTCCTGGCACTCTGCCACTTCTTGGTCGGGGTCTATTTTATTAACATTGCCAAGATGGTAGGTCTAGAAGGGCGAGAATGGAAGTCTTCTCTAAATTCATTGACTGGAGCGAATCACTGACTGGGAAGCAGTTTCAGTTTCAGGTCTTGGCTTGATTCCAAAATATGATGGAACTTAGTCTATTAGTTGCAATAAAATAAACTAGGAGTTGGCCTCTGGCGAGCTTCCTTACACCTAGCTTGGACACTGAATTTTTGACATCAAGCGCTGGTTTGACAATCGAATAAGGCAGACCCATGCTGCTTTTCTGCAGACTTGGTTGAATTCATGTGTTCTTGAAGGAACAAGGGTCTTCCCTGACTGAGGCATTTGCTACATCAACCAGCAGCACATGTCCCTGACTGTCTTAACCAGCTTAGTAAAAACCGTCTGAATTTCATACTCTCATGAATGGCAAATCAAAGCTCTATTACATAAAGGCATGTTTTGCTTTTCAGTGTGTCTCACCATGGTGCCTTACTTCACATTTTTGACCCTTGTACATTTCAGCTGCAGGAACCTAAAGAGAAAAAAAAAAAATCTAAACATGTTTTTTTCAATCTAAGAGAGTTTCTGGTTAGAAAATTGTTAGAAAGTCATGAGTGATAGGCAAAAGAGTTGTTCGTAGTGGAAATTATTATGAAATATGACTGTAATGCCTAGTGTCCAGGAGGGGCCATAGCTGTGCTCCAATTCCCACCATACTCTCTTTTTTTGCTGTCTCACTGGATTTCACACATGAAAATTATATCCTATTATGGAAAAAGAATTGGCATGTAGACTTCCATTTCTAATATCATATCACATTGTTACCCTGTTCATGCCATCTGCTATTTGATCCCTATACTTGGGTACAGGTATATTTTACATTTGAGCTCCTTTATATTTTTCCTATGAAAGTCTACTGAACTTGGGTCTTTTGCTTGGCCTTATGATAAGCTGGACAAAAAAAATAACAACCAACCAAAAACAACAAAAAAAGAAAAGGAAAAAGAATTAGTTTCTTCTATAGTAGGAACAGTCTTGTTATTTCACAAGCATCTTGTATGCCTCAGGCGAATAGGATTAGTGAAGGATCACTATGCATGTGTGCATAGCTTATAAAACTGCTTTGATTACAAGGTCCAAAAAAAAGGATATTAAGTTTTTATTACAAAAATGTTTGGTTTTCTTCATTCTTCTTCAAACAGAAGACAAAGTTCCGAACGTTCTCTCGCTTTGCAGTCACATATCAGTTCCAAAGAAGGAAACTGAAGTTACTTTCCATTGCTGTTTTTCTTTACTAAGATCACAGCACAGTGCTTTTGTCTCACTCAGTTTCCCAGTTTCATCATTGCAAGCAGTCCCCTGGACAAGCAAAACTTCATCTGTTAACAAGGAGCTATGGCTGGAAGCAGCTCTGTTGTCATTACTTATGCCATTAGGATTTCAGTAAACTTGATTCATTCCCTGCTTCTCTCGCAAGAGCATTGGGACTGCCTTGCAGTTCCTTGACTCCTATGATTTACTATTTGTTTGTAATAGTTTTTTTTTAATTTTTTGCCTATGGCAATTCGGTTTTCTATGTGGTCTCACAAACAAATGTCTGAATGACGCAGGTTTCCCAGCTCCAAAGCTTGGCTTATACTTCACCTATGCCAATAGCATCTTTTTCATCTACCTTTTCATTTCCGAAGCTGGCTACTTCTCTTCCATGGGAGAGCAAGCCAACTTCAAGCATCTCCTGGGTTTGGATGCTTTCCCCTATCTAGAATTAGATCTGTGTGTGGCTTAGAGGCAGCAGTAACTCCTTCAACTGCTTGTAATAGACATAAATCAGGTGCTTCCCTCGAGAGCTCTGGCTTGTTATATAGCTTGTGACATGAACGCTAGTGAGGCGATTTGGTGCAGGACCTAGGAGTGCTGCTTTGAGCAGCTGCCTTGAGGAGAGCCATAGCTGTGGGACGGTGAAGGACTGGTACCTGTCTGACCTGAGACACCAAAGCCATCGTGTGTTCTCTCTGTGGCTTCACTGCATGACAGAGGACGACGCAGTCCTTGCTGCTTTCTAGATGGCTCTCGGGTGGCAGTTATTCCGTTGTGGGTTTGTTTTGCATCCTACCTACATCTCCAGCCTTCTTGTTTCAGCGTCTGGCCAAGGTAAGCTCCCAGGAGGGTTTTTTGGGGCAGGAAGCCTGTGTTTTCTTAATGAGGACAAGACTGGAGGCAGGTAGAGCTGTAGCCTGTCGGAGCTGGCGGGGCCTATGGTTCCTGCCCGCTCTCGACGGCAGTGACAGAACGCTTTGGGCACTGTCTCTTCTTCTGGGCCACACGGTGACAGCGGCGACTCGAGGAGCTCCTCCTCTTCAGCCACCTGAAAGGCCGCAGAGCTCTTGCTTCTTCCTCAGGTAACAGGACACCCTTTGGACAACTTCCCAATCTCTAGGCCGTTCTGACGCGGGGCACAGACCTGTCCGGCCACATCCCTCCACAGCACACGGCAGCGGCTGCCGGACACAGCCGGCGACAGCTGTGATCGTCAGACCCGGCGGTGCTGAAACAGCGGGCCGGGACTGAAGCTGGGGCTCGACACGGCACTGCTCTGCTCGGCACGGCATGATTCGGCTCGGCTTGGCTCCGTTTCGCCCAGCCCTTGCGGCCACCTCCCGTCCCCGTGGCAACCCGACGCTCGTCGCGTTCAAGGTGATTGGTTCGGAGCCCCGCCCCTTTTCTTCTTGCTATCCAATCGTCGACAAGCATGGGCAGGAGTCTGAGCTTCTGTTGGGCAATGCTTACGTTAATCAACGCCTCTAGGGCACAGCAGACTCGCGAGGCCTTCCGCGCGGGAAGGCGTTCACACAGACAGCGCCGTCCCCGCCCTTGGAGAGTGTTGATTGGCTAGCTGGCTCCCTGGGGGCGGAGTTTTGCCTTTCTCTCCTCAGGATTGGACAGGTTGTCTTCAATTAGGGGCGGGGCGGGAGCAAGGCTTGGCGGTTTTGTTTGAATGGTGGTGTGTGCGGGATACATGAGGTGAGCGACCGCAATCGCCAGGTGAGGGCTCGGCCGGGGTCTGAGCGACTTCACCCGCATTGGGGTCCCGGGGCTCCCTTCCCCTTCCCCTTCCCCGGTCCTCCCTATGGAGCTCTCTGTCGCCATTCCGGGAAACACCATTGCACTGCACCTCGACAAGGAAGGGAGACTGTGCGCTACGAGGGACCTGGGGAGAGCTGGCGTTTACCAAATTGTGTGGCGGGTTAATGCTTGGGAGGATTCCATCTAGCCACGAAGTTTCCTGAGCAAACTCCTGTAGGGAAGCGTGGCCTGGCCGCCAGGATCTCTAACACAGGACAATGGCTACCACTGCAGTGGTGACTGGGCTTAGCAGCTGGGTGCAAAACCTATCCTGAGCAGGCTTGATCTGTTTCCTTAAGGAAAAAGGGGATCAAACGTGTTTGTTGCAAAGAATTTAGTGTAGGCTAAAAGAAATTAGTTGCTGCTGCAAAATGTCTGGTTTCACTTTTTTTTTTTTTAGTTGATATGCATCAAGTAACCAAGAAAATCATCTATTTAAAAAAACCAAACATGTACTTAAGTATGTGTTTACTCTTCTTCACTATGGCAACCATGAAAGAGCAGTGCTGAACTCTCTGGTATGTATAGGAATAATATGTGTGTGTGTGTATATATATAATATATTGTGTATATAATATAATATACTACAATATGTGTGTGTATATATTATTATATATATATACTCTCTGGTATGTATATATGTATATTTATAGATACTTTCTGATATGTATAATAATGAAAAATCAGTCCCTGTTAACTATGAAATTTTTGTAGCTTGCTTCAGAGAACATTTATATTCCTGTTACGTTGCCTCCCAGAAAACATTCCAGAGTTTACTTTACTTTTCTAAGTTATATGGCTTAAAACTAGGTAAGAAATCCCAAGGTGAATAATCAGACACTATCGGTATGTACACTGTGAGGAGCCCAAGACTGCTCAATTTCTGGCACTAGCGTGCTGCTTCTTGCTCCCCTTCTTACACATCTGTCACTGGAGCATCAGAGCCCCTGTACCGCAGATCAGCAGTCCTGGGCAGTCCTCATCTTCAGAGGGTACCTGGGCAGCTTGGCTCTTAAAATGATGTTTGCCAGTACGTGACGTGTTTGTTATTTGAACACAGTATACTTAAGTTCACCATCAGTGTGTGGGGGTCATATCTCATTCTGGTTAGACTTTGGTCTGAATTATCACTTGAAACATTTAGCAAATTCATGTTCTTTGTGGGTGATCTGGTAACTCTCTGAGGAGACCTCATTTTACCTTACTGTATGTTTAATAATGAATGCAGAGCAGGCATAAACACCATTGGCTTTGTGGTATTCTGTCTGAGATAATGGCATCTTCTGTACCATAAATTGTTTGATTGGGTCAAGCTTATGTATCTTTAAAGAATAAAAAATTAACTTTGATTTTTAAATTCTTTATGTGGCTGCTGTGACTTGCAGCAGGTGTCTCCTAACTGGAAGTCAGAGGGACAACGGCCACTTTCGTGTTACAGAATGGAATAGGTAAGAGACAAGTAGCCCGTTAAACTTCTATTCACTGTAATTAATTTCACTCCAGCTTTTGATTTTAGAGCCTCATGTTTTTCCATCTTCTCCTTCTAGTCAGCTTTCCTTTCTTTGATTTATATTTTTGTCTTGTGTTTTAATCAGGAATTGGTTTTTTTCATTTGTTTATAGCAATGGCTTAAATGCACTTTCAAAAGTAGTTGAAAAGATTCTGATATTATCCATAAGTATTTCAGAGTGAAATAATGCTCTTTTGCTGTTGCCAGTGCTCAGTTAACATTGATGATTAAATCCCATAAATATTCTCTTACCCTTGATGTGAAAACCCTTGAAGGTGGGTTGACAGAAATCATTCCCTTTCCTGTTGGTATTTGTAACTAAAATAAGGTGGTAAAGTGCTTTTGAATTCATCCAGAGGCTCCATGCTTGTCTTCCACTCAAGCAGAGCAAATGCAATCACTAGTGCTCTCACCCTTTTTGGAGAGCTGGAGCACTTGAAAAGAATTGGATGATTTGTGGACAGATTTTGTCCCAGGTCTTGGTGTATTAAGAAAGGGCAGGTGAGTTTTCCCATTTCTGAAAATCAAAACCATTATGTGCAGTTCAGCCATCTTTGATTCCTCGGTCAGTGCTGATTTGGGGATAAGCATGATCACTGGTGAGGAAAACAAAGAAGCAGCTCTGACCTTGGTGGTAGAGTCCCACTTTAGAAAGCCAGAATAGAGGTTCCGTGTGAATACGTGTAGAAATTTTTTCACAGTGAGGGTGACAGAGCTCTGGAACAGGCTGCCCAGAGAGGCTGGGGAGTCTCCTTCTCTCTCTGTGATTGTATTTATACAAGGTATTTCTTAGGGAAAAGGTGGGAGTTTTACAGTGAGGTTAGCTCTGGTGGAAGTGATGAGGTGTTCAGCTTAATTTTTGGATCACTTCTCTTGTGTGTTAGGGTGAAAAAGAGCTGGGGAAAATGGAAGAAACTCTACCTTATTAGAAGCATAAAAACTAGTGACTATGTCTTGGCCGGTGTTCCCAATTTTCCAGGAAGCTGTCTGCTGTGCGGAGGTGTATAACCCTAATGGCTTGTTGTGTGCCATTAAAAGGTATTGTACACTCATAAAAGAATGACATTTTGATCAATGCTGTTAAAAGAATTACTGTCTTGACACAGAAAAGCTTTCCTGCTGCAAGTTTAAAAATATGCCTTTAAAAGCTTTTTATTGAATACCTTTGCATCCCTCAGAAATGTGCTATTTTGGCACAGGGCTGCTCTGAAGTATTCCATGTTGTAACTTAAATGCAAGACCTTCTGTTTACCATCAGAAGGGAGCAAGGCAGGCAGGTGTATTCACTTAACTACTGTCATGGGGACGAAAGAAAAAGCACCTTGAGCTGCCAATATGCACTCTAAAAATATGAACCCCCCTTTTTTAGTACAGGATAATTTGAAAGCTATTTGGTTTTGTTTTGACATTGATTCCTTGCTGTCTCTCCAGCTTTGAGTGTCCCTTTGGATTTGGAAGCTGCATATTGATGCTGGAGAGAGGGCAGGTGGGAGATAGGAAAATTCCAAACATCTCCATTGTAGAAGGATCCTGGCTCATGGGTAGGTGGGCTGCATTGAGGGAAACATGTTTTAGAGATGTCTAGGTGGTCCTGTTGTGATAATACCTCCTGTAGCACAGATCTCCTCTTGGTGTTATTAAAAAAAATCTTGTTCAGAGCTATTGTTTAATCACAGCTGCTGCACTAATGTTGTACCTGGTTGGATTGTGGCTAGAATTACATCTGAACTGTTCAACACAATTCAGATGTGACTGTTGCTGACAGCTGTTGTCAGATGGGAACCTGAGGATTCCCCTTGTTGGCCTACCAGACAAGGAGGTCACCTCTGTCCCTGCTCAGAGTTTGACAGACTTCAATACATCCGGCTGCTTTAAATGAAAGTGTTAAAGCCCTGGATTGGGAGTCAAGAGGCAGGGGTGTAATTCCTCAGCTTTGCTGTGCTCCTTATTTGTCCTCATACATTTCATATGTTCCTTGAGTTTGTGTTTCAGGCAAGTTGATTAGCTGTGTGTGATGTACTAAAAACAACTTTACATAAAGATGGAGGGATTAGCTGAAAGAGCATGGTGGGGTTTCATATCAAGAGATCCTAGGCAAACTGATGTTCTGGGTGCATTTGGTATGTTTCATGTCTTGTCCTGGGATTCTCAACACCTGGACGGGGTCTAAAGGTGCTTGCAAATAGGTTTTGTAACAGGGGAGTAAGATTATAGAATCGTGGTATTTCTATACAGCAGATATAAAAAAATCTGTGCAACTTAGTGCTGGAATTCTATTGCTGAAGAAAGCAAAGTGTTTAGCTGTACCATAGGTAAGTTGTTCCTCTTATGTACAACTTCTCAAGAGATGAGATTTCTTTCAGGAAAGGAAATGTTAATACTCTGCATTATCTGCAAAGGCTTGGTACAGAAGGAGGAAGCAGGAGAGCTTCGGTGTATGCTATTGACATATGAGGATGTTACTCGGAGAACTGTAAGAGTTGTGTACTGGATACCATCAGAGCTGCTTCCTAATTGTCTTTCAGATGCTGGAGTTTTGTCCAGTTAAACCTACAGGGAAGGCATGAGAAGCCCAAATACTTCCTTACCTCTGATTTGTTTAAATACGTGAGTTCATATAGAAGTTCAGCTGTAACTTGCTAAAGCTAATATCAAGCAGCCTTCCACACTCAGAGTTTTGTTATAATGGTGTGGGAATAGGGTCAATGCCAGCAAGAGCAAAGGCTGACACATGGCAGAGAATTTGAACGTGGTAGGTGCTTGGTAACTTGAGAAACTCACTCTGAGGTGCCAACAGTAACTTGAAATATGTGAAAGGACGCAAGGATTTTTCTTTGTGTGCAGCAACATATAGTTTCCCATCAGTGGTTCCAGCTTATTTTCCCATCTTGATCCAAGATTGAAGCAATTGTCACTTGGGTAGTCTTTGTGCTTAAAAAGGAAAATACGCTGCATATGCTGCTGGTTTCTTAGGTGGTTACTTGTTTATTACTGAAGTCCTGCCACCTTCTTCAGGAGAAGCTTTGCATTCATGCCTTTAGCTCAGGCATTCTGTATTCTTTCCCTTTCTGGTTTTGGTCAGTCTCCAACCCACACAAAATGGTATACTCTTTAACCTGTGTTTCCTGTGGTGTATTTTGGTTTGGTTCTTCTCCTGATGTTTCAATTTGCATGCAGATGCTATGGGGAAAAGTAGAAGTAATTGGATCCTCACAGAGTAAGTTTTCCCTTCTATCCTCGCTTATTGTCAGCTGAAGAGGGAGAGAGGGCAGAGACCCACCAGACTCATGCTCTTGATTATCACCTACACCAACCTCCCAGGTATCCTTTGCCTTCTGGACAGCATGTGGCCCTTTCTGCCACCAGCTGTTGTCTGCTGTTTTCCAACTAAGCCTCACTTGTGTAATTTTAGCTTTGGAGGAAATTTGAAAGCAAAATTATCTCCATAGTCCTGTTTACACACAGTATCTCACTGAAGCTCCCTACAAATGTTTTTCTGCACTGACCTTTTAGAATACCTGCTTGCAAGATAGGCTTCCAACCTGTAAGTGTGGCTTAGGCATGTTTTCTTACATTTAGCTATATTAAAAACTATGATCTTTGCTTGACTCCTCTTTACCAGGCAAACTAAATGGCTTTCTGTCACTGATCCTTGTTTCTTATCACTCTAATCTGTAAATTTGTTCAGTAATCATCTTGTGCTTTTTTCAGAGCATAGACAGAACTGCTGAATGACATAGGGTCAAGTTCTTGATGGTGGGATAAAAAGAAGCCGTTCTCTTTTGTGTTGATATTTAATTGATAGAAGCTGGAAACATTTATTTAGTGTTTGGCCTCATCTGCAATTACATTTTGAGGCCTGTCAGTCTCTAACCCACTTGATGTGTCATGTTGATTTTGAGTTTCTTAATCAAATGTCATTTTGCATCAAGTCAACTGCCTTACAAAAATCTACTATATCTGTGTTATTTGTTAGCAGTAAGTGTATAATTAAAAATGAAGCTAGTCCAAGGATATATTTTCTGAAAATTCATTTCATTAATATGATATTCCTGACTATTTCTTTCTAGCTAAGTCTTGTATTGACCATTCTGTTACTTTGAGATTAGTGCCAGACAGACAAGGTTATAATTACTCAAGTCACCAGATTAAAAAAAAAAAAAAAGAAAAATAAAAAAACTCCACAACCCCAAAAAACCCAACCCAACCTGTTACTGTTTCTTTCTATCCTCTCAAATAGCTGGTGTTTTCCAAAGGATAATAAAAATGAGCATTAATGGTCCAAACAGCTCTGCAGGCAAGGCCTTGTCTTCTAATCACCATGGAAATCAAAACCCAGATCATAACTCTTTCCCATTTGGCCTAGTTCAAGCTACTCACTTAATTTATAAATGTCCTAGCAGAGTCATATGACTTCCTGTGGGACTTCAGCTCACATTAATCCTTTATCAGTATGATGTTTCCTAGAGGTCCTCTGCTTAATAGGCCAGATTGACTTCATTAAATGGTTGATTTTGACCTTGAAGGCCTTGTCACTGGTTTAGGCATCTGTGGCTAGATGGAGGTGGGACAGAAGCTGAGGGTCTAAATCTCTTTGGGCCAATTTAGGTGAACTGCATTGCTTTGGTTTGTGATTAACACTTTGATGTTAATCTTTGCAGATGTGAAATACAGAAATTAGCAAATTTTTACAGCTACAACCAAATCTAGAGAAATTGATCATGCAAGAAAAATACTGTAATCAATCCATCTGGCATAGAGGCTAATTGCTTGATGCCAGTATCTAAATCATACAGTTCTTAGACGTCTGATTGAATTGATTTAAGAGAACTGGCTAGAGCAGATCTTTGGGCAGTAGGGGAAGGTAATCCACTTTTTTGTATAACTGCTTTCAAAATCAAACTTGTGTGTTGTCACATGTATATGGCTGACTACCAGTTGGCATCTGTATACTAAACATGTAATTTTTCCCCTTTATATGCATAAGACAAGTATGAGGAGAATAAAATAAGAACAATAACTGAAGGCTGTGTGTTACAGTAAGAGGAGTAAAGAGTGTCATAGAGTAAAATAAGTGTCCCTTCATGGAAATATCCATGAAAAAAATTGATAATTCACCTGGAAAATAAGATGGGTGATTGATAACTGTTGAACATCTCTTGGGAATAAACAGATCAATAAAATCAGTACCACGAGACTAGAAAGGTTTGTGTTTTACTACTTGCTGAAGTCAGGAGAAACACCTTTACTTGTGAAAAGTGCACATTGTGAAATCTGGAAAGCTCTCGCTGGTTTTTTTGAATTTTTTTAGAATTTTTGTGGAGTAAATCAACTAGTAGCTCAAAGTAAGGTTTGCTTTTAAGTCTAGAACTTTGATTGCAGTGTAAGTCTATTTTCCTGTTGTGGGCCTTGCCTGAGGAATAGTACGTATGGGGATGCTTTAGTGAATTGCACGTTGGAAAAAGATCTAGTTCATTATGCTTTCCTTGTATTTTTAGAAATGCACTTTGTAGGATGTTTTCTTTGTAGCTCTAGTGTTTGGGCTATAGGGATTTCAAGTCTTTCAGAGGAAAAAAAGACAGCTTCAAATTCAGTTCAGAGTCCGATATTTGTTTTATTAGTGGAAATTTTTGTCTCCTGTGTTTTCCCCATTCTAGATAACCTTTTCTTGTCATCTAAGAAATTAATTTCTTTGTTGGAATCATTGCAAGTAAACTTGATAGCAGGAGTGCTGTTATTGAGGCAGCTTACACAGTGATTTGCGAAGTACAGCCTCTTCATATAATGTGAAGCAGAAGTCGATTTATTGACCACTACTGGGATTTCGGGAATCTGTTGAACTACCTGGTTTTTATCCTTCTCTCATAAAATTCATGATTGAATGTCGGTTTTTTTTTTTCTGGTACCCTCTTGGAAAGGATTCTCTTTGATATGCAGTTGTACAATAAGAGCAGTCTTTGTTTGCTACTTGTTTGCTGTACTGTAGAGTTTGGCTTTTTAATAAAGCATGTATAGGGTCATTTAATGTAGCTTACATAACATCAGACTCTTAAAGGTTTTTCCTGAGAGGCTTTGCTATGCAAGGACACTGATACTTACCTAGGCTGTGAAAGCCCTGGTTCTGTGGCTATGCTGCCAGTCCTAGCCATAGGACATAGTTCCCTTAGAGCAAAACATATTTCATTTAGTGCATAAAAACTACTGTGATCACAGTATTGCTTGTATTAAAGGGAATTTCCTCTGCAAAATAGAGTCTGCTCCTGAGAAGGAATCCTGAGATTCCTTCTACTGAGCAGATATTTAAATATATAATGTGACTATTTTGTGCTATTTGCTGTATATTCATCATGCTTTTTTACAACTTTCTGCAAACATTCTTCTCTAAAGAAAGGTGTATGCTAGGAATGAAAACTATTTGGTCTCTCCCTGCTTATCTGTAAAAACATAGTTTTAAAAACAGAATCCAAGTGAATGGTACAAAGTGGATTATTGATTCCCAGGGATGAAGAGAGAATTGCTTTCTGTTAAGTCTGCTTCATTGCTTTAGATTTTATACTAATATCTGGAGGGTGGTGGTGTTTGTTTGATTAACAGGCACTAATGGAGAAATCATTTTATCTCTAGTTCCTCTGCTGGATTTCTGACAGCGCTTTCTAGCCACTACTGCATATAGGATACCAGAGCTGATGTTCTTGGGGATGGCAACTGGAATATTTATAGGTTATGGTATATGGTATTAAAGGCCTCAACATTAGGCATATTCATCTTCTTGAGAGATGTGTAACTTGCTCTGTGATATTTGACCACAACATAGTACTGCCTGGAGCTGCAGCGTCTGTTATGAAATTGTCCAGAGTGCTGCTGTGGGCATTGAAAGTGAAGAGGCAAGTTAATGCAGAAGACAATTATTAGAGTGGGTTACATTATTACAACCAACTAAAGGGGGAGGCACTGTATTTGAGTTCTGATGCTGTACCCACAACGGTAACATCTGCAAGCCAAATGCTTAGGTGGGCCAAGCCCACCTGGTTGTGTATTATGGCTAAAATACCTTATTTTTGTTACTTAGGGAGAAATGTAATTCATGAAAGGAACAAATCGGTATTTTCCAGACTCCCTCATTATATTTGTGATAATCTTGTATTTATTTCGGGGAAAGCATCTTAGCATTTCTGATTAACCTGGCTGCTGGACCAAGAGAGACTCGGAGCTGATTTGCCTAGTTCCAGAATTATTATTTTGCTGTCAGTTGCAGATTTGCAAGACTCAAAGGGGTGCAGAAAACTTGCTATTCAGAAATGGGCTTCTGTCAGGTTGTAGAGCACAATTACCATCCATGTGGCCAGCTTATTTTTGTTTCCAAAACAGTTTTTCCATTTATTATCTAGACAGAAGCTCTGATCTCTGAAGGTGAAAAGCTGGGACATCAATCTGCCTTCAACTCAGCTTCACATTAAGTATTGAACTTCCGTCTGCATGCTTAGCTGTGCCAGTCAGAGCCCCAAACTCTGTTTTTCACTAATGCTTTGTCAGAGAGCTGTCCTCTTCAGAGAGATTGAAATGAGTAATAGTCTTTCGACACTATTGGCAAGTGGCTTTCACGGTCCATGGCGGATCTAATGAACTACAGCTGCCTGGTTGGAAAATCCTGCTTTTGATTGTCTGAAAGGACCTCTGAAGTCTCTACTTGGATTCACTGGCTTTCTTAAGGATTTTTCTTCTCTCACTAAGAAGTAGATGGAGAAAACATTCTTGGAAATTCCTTCATAACTTACATTCCCAAATAGCAGGTTTAGAACATGGTCCTTCTGCACAGGAAAAATTGCAAAGCTGACACATGTTACAGATGTGCTTGAAAATGGAAACACAATGAGATATGCCCATCTGAGAAAACCAGGTGTGTTAGATCAGCTTCCATCCTCTCAAAAAAGATCCCTCATGAATAGATAGTTAATATTTCCTTTTCATCAGGTGTGATACTACAGGAGCCTCTTCTGGTAGTTGGTCTGTGTACAAGCAGAAGAGGTGGTACTGCCTGACAGGAATGCAGTACAGGTGGCTGCATCCTCCAAAGCCTAGGGTCTGTAATTGGGCTGGATTTTCGAAGTGTGGCAATCAATGTGCATCCAGTATACTGAGTGAGTTCAAGATTTTGGCTGTTTAATTGTCTTAATGATACCTGGGGGTTTTTTATGGGGGGTATTTTGGTTATTGGGTGCTTTGGGGTTTTTTGAGAAAGAATGCAGCTTCTCTTCTGTCTTTAATTAAACTTGGGTTTTTCTGTTGTAGCTGGAAGCAGTGTGCTGACACAACTCACTCTTGTATAGAACAGATTAAAATGTCAATGTTTTAATGTTCTCATCTGTGGGAAAAAGAAAATAGTTTTATTTATAACTTTAAAAGACTGTACTATGGAAAAGGTTTACTTGTGCAAGATGGAAAACCACAATTAAAGATACAGAGTCCCATTTAATATCAAGAGTTTGTGAAGGACTGAAAAAGATTGAAAGGATTGAAATCTCTGCAGGAAATAGGCTATACTGGGGTGTGGCACTTCGAAACTCTTATAAATTTACTCTGTTTTCAGTTATTCACTCTTTGCATTTGTGGCATGGTAATTAGCTCATGTGCATGAGCTAATGTACCCAACAGGTGACTGTGTGTGAGCAGGAAAAGAATGAAGAATGGTCAAAACTCAGTGTTGTTCTTGATGCTACGTGATCTCCTCCTGGAGAAGGAAAAAAGTATTTCCTAGAGAAGAAATGGATAAAAAAGAATAAAATTGCAATTCCATTCATGTCCTGCAGATTTGCTGCCTTGGCAGTTTGAGAAATGCCAGTAGATTGGTTTTGAGGTGTAGGTTATAACTCCACTGTGCAGGAGATAGCTAAGCTGGCTCTGGGGTAGCAGTTGAACAGCATGGTGCTGTTCAGAGACACGAGCTCAAGCCCTTGGAATAGCATAGTTCTGTTGGCTTGGCTTTACTGGGCCATTAGCCCATGTATTGGGAGCCTCTCACCACCACAGTGAACTGGTGTGTGGATTAACAGGGGCTTGGGTTTGGGGTTTACTAGTCAAGCCCATCTCGATATTTCAAAATACTGTCTCTGATAGGGGGAGCAGAAGTCAAATACAGAGGGAACAATCCCTCATGTCTTATCTCAGTGATCTGTTCATCCTCTTTACCTACGGAAGTGATGGATTTATCATAGGGTAGGCAGGTGAAGGTAGAAGGTTGTCTGATGGGCTGGGGTTAAGCTGACAGCTGTAACTGCCTACTTTGGAAAAACACTGCTTTTTTTCAGAAGGTGCCTCCCAGACCTTATTTAGAGATCTGCTTAATTTAGACTACTCTCTGGGTTAACATCTGTGGAATCTGTATTTCTCTGACAGTTGTCTCTCTTGCATATAAATTACAGATGCTCACCAGTGCCCTTTTGGGTTGTTTCTTTCCTAAGGGGGTGGGGGAAGAGAAACAATCCATTTTAAATGAGGGAAATAAGAAGAGCACCCACTGAACACTTTTGCCAAACGAGGAGCACTGCATGTCTTTCCCCTTTACTTACTTTCCCTCTCATTTATTTGAACCCATCTCCTACAGCCTTGCTGCTGTGGGATCAATTTGTTGGCAAGGGTTATTCAAACATTAGCAGAATGCATGTTCTTACTGTTCTTGTTGGACTTGGGTGTTGAAGCCAACAATAACAGCTCTCGTGTGGGAACTGGTGCTGGGTATTTGAGTCAAACTGTTCCTGGTGGTCTGCACTTTACTGCAGTGAAAAAATGTGAGGGTTTTTTTCCCATGGTGTTCATTTGTATTCCTGTTGTTCATTGTTTATACAATCACTGTGCCTGTGGACAGTTGAAATAAATACTTTGACTAGATTCTGTGGTTTTTCTTCACTTTCAGCTCTTGCTTTGTGTATGCTTTTTGTAGGTCTGAGGTTTCCCCGTCTATGGCTTGATTTCTCCATCCTCTGACTCATAGGTATGTGGAGGTTTTTTACTTTATTTTGGTTTGGGTTTTTGGTGGATTTTCCACCCTAAGGTAAAACCTGACTGTGCCAACATTTTCTAGGACAAATAAGCTTCAAGAGCAAAGCCACAGTGCCTCTGAAATGCCCTTAGAGCTGGGGCTATGTGGTGGTTTGGGCTGAGCTTTGCTGATGCTGCTCACATTGAGAAGAGATGCTGCAATCTCAGCCCAGTGCTCCCCTCACCGAAATCAGAGTGCTTTTCCAGGAAAACATTGGGCTGTTGAAGCATTTAGTGCTGTGCTTTGTAATACCCATCCAAGTATTCAGTAACAGCCACAAATTCCTTGCTGGTTGTTCTTTGTTGCTTAAGTGAAAGTCCAGGATGCAGGGATACTTGTGGGAGCTCAATGGTTTGAAGCTTTCTGTAATTTTTCCTATTACCCTCAGGGCACTCTCTGAAAAAAAATTACAAAGATGTAGAGTCTTTGGGATATGATGCAGTCCCAGATCAGACATTTCTCTATTAAATAAGAAGTATGATAAGCCTAAAAGCATTGAATTTGGTATTTTGAATCTCTAGAGGCCAATCCCAGTGTGTATCTGTTTGGGCTAATTTACTGAACTATTTAGTTTCTTCTCCTGCATAACAACCATTCCACCCCCAGCATTACTGAAGTTAGTTTTGCTTCTGTGGCTGCCAGGAATAACTTTACTTTGCATGGATAATTAAATGGATTGAGTAACAGAGGGGGGAAAAAACCAAAAAGCAACAACAACAACAAAAAATCCCCAAGCCCAACATTTTATTTCCACACAGTGGTAATAATAAATCTGTTACTACTTTTGGCTCTCCATGTTATTACCATAGTTGGATATGTCTTAATGAGGAAGTGGCTTCCCTTTACGAAGTTCAAATACCAGCAAGGAGCCTGCTTCTGAACGTGGGTTTGGATATGTGAGGGGAGAAGGGCAGAGGGTGGCTGGTTTAAACTGGGCACTCATTCCTCCCTACAAATAACTAGGTTTTTTTTTTGTTTTTTTTTTTAACTGCAGTCTGTAGATTTCCAGTCTTTGCAAGGAGGTAAAACTTGAGATTTCTGATTGTGTCAGAATTCAATCTGAGAATCAGAGATCATGTCAGAATTCAAGCTTTCTTAGATGGAAATCTTTCAAACAGTTGTTTTGAGGTTTTTTTAACCAAAGTATTAAGGAATAGGCTTAATGTTTGGCTGCTCAGGATTTCTGAGAGTGTCTTCTTCCTGTGGAGAATTTTGGAGCATCCCGCTCTCTTTTTCACAATGCACAACGTAACTATGGGGGTGGGACATGCTGAGCATACCAGAAGAATTGCTTCTTGGGGGAAGGAAAAAAAACTGAGGCTCAGATATGACTTTGAGTACCTCATGAGTACAATAACTCTTCATGACAGCTTATCTGATACTCTCTTGACCTTTTTCAGACTCCTCCTTTTCCCATTTATTTTTATCACCTATGTTTTGTCTCCCATTCTGGAGCCTTTTTCTATCAGCCCAACAAGGGATGATCTTTATGGTGAGGTTTGTCCAGCTTATCAGCTTGAAACTGGATTTCTTTGGGATTTTGGATTTCTTTGGGGTGCAAAAGATGGTCTTGGGGACAGAGTGTGGCAGCATGGCTCAGCAGACTGTAAGCCTGAGACTTCTCTGTGACTGTTCTTTGAGCTAGGGCTGAGTGTTTTGCCAAATATGACATCTTGAATTAATGCGTTTGCTAGCTGTGGTGTGCATTGCTGTTCTTACTTCGTGAAAATGTACCAAACAGCCATGTTTCCTGGTTACCCTTCAGCTGATTCCTTTCATTGTTGCTGTAGCAGTGAGCCCTGAAGATCCTGAATAAGGGAAAGTGGTATAGTCCAAAGATCAATGTGAGGAAGCATTGGCATGAAGGGTAGCACAGTGGAAAGCTAAAAGCATCTGGGGAAGAAATGGACAAATGTCTCTAGTGGCAGTGAAAATAAGGGGAGTTCTTTATCGTTGCTTATGCCCATTAACATTTCTTTCTTCCAGTGTAACCTAGGTCCTGCCACTTAATTCCCTCTGTGCCTCATCCACCTCTGCTGTTTCTTTTCCATCATCCTCTCACTGTGTAACCTCCTTATTGTAACCACCGCTATGTCTGCTCCTGCAAAAAATAAAATGCAGAAATGAAGTCAGCTGTATGCAGTACTGTTAAATGGGAGGAGGTTTTTAAAGGTGGGGCAGGAATATGTAACTGTAGAATTAGAGCTGCAAAACATGGAAGGTTGTTAGACTAATCACTGAATTTAGAAAAGACAAAAGGAAACTGCTCCAGAAAAGCATTTAAACAATTCTTGGTGTAAAGTAATCTTTGCCAAAAATAATTTCATTTTGTTGAATCATTCAGGTGTTGGGTGGAAAAAAAGTCAGAAAAACAAGAACTTACAGAAATCAACAGCCACTATGTTTGGAAAAAAAAGACTGACTTTTTGAAGCATATCTGTATAAACAGTTATTTAACAGCCAAAGCTTATTTCAGTTGTCAGAAAGCAGTTGGTCTGGATTTGGTTTTTTTCAGCTTCCATTTTTTTTGGTGTCCTGAACAGGTTAATACCTGCTATAGCAGAAGGAATTTTACCTGAAAGTCAGTGCAGTTTCAGAGCCAACAGGAGCACCACAGACATGGTATTTGTTCTTAGACAACTGCAAGAGAAGTGCAAGGAACAGAACAAAGGTCTTTATGTAACCTTTGTTGACCTCACCAAGGCTTTCGATACTGTGAGCAGAAAAGGTCTGTGGCAGATTTTGGAACGTTTAGGTTGTACCCCCAAGTTCCTTACAATGATCGTCTCACTCCGTGAGGATCAGCACGGCCAAGTCAGATATCGCAATGCACTTTCTGAGCCCTTTCTAATAACTAATGGTGTGAAACAAGGCTGCGTGCTAGCACCAGCCCTATTCACAAACTTTTTCAGCATGATGCTCCAAAGGGCCACAGCAGACCTTGATGGTCAGGACGGTATCTACATCCGATACTGTACTGATGGAAGCCTATTCAACCTAAGGAGACTGAAAGGCCCACACTAAGACCTTAAATCATCTTGTCCGGGAGCTGCTCTATGCTGATGACGCTGCCCTTGTTGCACACACAGAAGCAGGTCTGCAGCGTTTAACATCCTGCTTTGCAGACGCTGTCAAGCTCTTTGGGCTGGAAGTCAGCTTAAAGAAGACAGAAGTTGTCTATCAACCGGCACCTCAGGAAGTCTTCTATCATCCCCATATCACCATTGGTGAATCAGAGCTCAAATCAGTTCAGCAGTTATTAAACTAGGTAGCCTCATCTCCTTGGATGGCAAGATTGACGGAGAGATAGACAACAGGTTAGCAAAGGCATATAGTGCTTTCGGAAAGCTTCATAAAAGAGTTTGGTGAAATAAACACCTGAAGAAAAGTACAAAGATCAGAGTTTACAGAGCCATAGTGCTGTCTACACTCTTATACAGATCTGAATGGTGGGTCATCTACCGCCATCACCTGCATCTCCTAGAATGCTTCCATCAACGCTGTCTCCATACAATCCACTGGTCAGATTATGTGACCAATACATCTGTTCTAGAACAAGCAGCAGTCCCAAGTCTTGAGGCCATGTTACTGAGAACACAGCTGCGATGGGCAGGGCACGTCTCACAGATGAAGGACCACCGCCTCCCTAAGATCTTGCTTTATGGTGAACTTGCCACTGGCTGCCGCAAGAGAGAAGCCCCAAGAGAAGATACAAGGACTCCGAAACAACATCTCAGCCTTGGCCATATTGATCATCATAACTGGTCTACTCTGGCCTCCAAGCGGGAAGCCTGGAGACATACCATCTATAATGCTGGGGATGCTTTTGAGAAAGTACGCAGGATCACCCTTGAGGAGAAAAACACAGAAAGAATCGTGCCTTGCAGAACACACCATCTAAGGAGTCTTTCTGCTGTTCCTTTTGCAGCCGCTCATGCCTATCTCATATTGGCCTTTTTAGCCACCAACGCGCTTGCAACAAACGTGGGTAGAGCCCTTCCCAAATCTTCATTCATGAAGCCTAGCCATGATGATGATTGAGCTTATTGGTAAAGTCTTAATTCATTCCTTTGTATGCATTATGGTATGGCTTCAGCTAGTGGGTTTGGATTTTTAGAAGGGTTTTGTGACAGAGCAGAGGTGAAATGTGTTTTGAGGCTTCTACCCTGGTGCTTTATGTATTAGAAAAATCTTTCATCTTAGTGCTCTAAGCTGCAATAGATTCATAGCATTGTTGTGGGACTTCTATATGACCAAAGAAAATGACTTGGGGTAGGAAAGGGAACCTTGCCTTGAAGTGTTTCCTAAACCTTGAAGGTTTGATTTTGCAACCTTATTGACTTCTGAATGTGGGCTGCTGCTCATTTTCAGGCAAAAATCAGAAATTTAAGGTTTTGCCACTCTTCTCCTTCTGCGGCTGTATTTAGCCTGTTAAAGGTCATTAACAGAATATCAACTCAGGCCTCTTCTGACTGAGCTTGTAGGTACAACTAAATGTAAACACATACAGTGCATCTTCTCTGCAGAGCAGCCACAGTGACAGAAAGAATATAGAAGACTCTTCTATGGCTCTTGTAGAACTGGAGAATGTCTGGACCTGAGACTCATTTGCTTTCTCTGTGGTGAACAAAGTACTGTGGTCTAGCAATTGCAAGATATGATGAAGTGCATGGATCTGGTGTAAGGGTCCACAGCTGAGTAGCGGGGTAAGTCTTCTGCTTGCTACATTTTTACCTGGCTTCTGGTACAGCCTATGGCTAATTTTGCCTAAATAGCACTTGCTAAAGTGCTAGTGAAAGCTGTGAAGGATGTTTGAGATGTGCTGTTGTAAGACATGAAGGCTATTTGAGATACACTGAAGAATGAGTATCAGTCAGTAGGAAGTCTGTTGTTTTTTACCCATGATGTTTTGATGCCACAAGCACCTAAAACTGACACAGATGGTGTTGAGAATGGAAAAGTTACAAGCATAAATTTCTTGTTGCCAACTCTGTTATCTGTTCTGTTGGTATGCCTAAAACTTATGCCTGTTTTCCATAAGAAAGGAAAATAAAAAAAATAGTAAATTGATGTAAAATATTGCAAGTCTGGGATATTTTTAAACCATGTCCTGGGCGTCCATGGAAGGAAGAGATGATTAAAGCTGCAATACAGCAAACTGCCTCTTAAGGGGAGCTGGGAGGAGAAAGTCAATACCAAAGTATGTTCTAAATGCTGAAGGTAAGTCATTGCTCCTGTGTCTTCAATGTTACACTTCTACTGTTCGTATTACTTGAAAATAGAAAATAACTTTCAAAAAAAATTGGTGGTAGGAGAGATAAATCATGGAAGTTCCATTCTTACTGGATTAAGAAAGCAAACTAAATTTAAAATGAGTGCATGAGAAAATAGAATTTGCTGAAGGAGGATGTCTGGAGTGGTCTGGGATAGACAGGGCAGGGTTGGTCACTCCTCCCAGCCAGTGCTGAACACTCGTGGTCTGGAATGGTCATATGGAGAATAAGGGTGGATCTGTGGACTTCGTCCACAACTGCTGTGGCTGGCAAATCAGAGGCATTCTAGATCAAGTACACTGAAGAGAGAATCTTTTTTATTTTAAACATACTATATGCAGTTCTTACTTTTAATTTTGTTTCTAGCTCTGTAATTGGAAATCTGACCTTCCTGCCTGTATAAATCTGTATTTTATTTTTAACCATTAAGATCTCTTGTCAGAGATGATAGCAGTGAAAAACTTTGGAATACTTCTATCTTTTTGGAGATAATAAGCACAAATAAATCTGTAGACACCGCAAGGAGAAACTTGCACCCTGAGATAAAGGGGGCTTGTGGCTTGCAGTGTGTCTTGTGTCAAGCTGTAGGAACCAGTCCAAAATCTGATACTGCTCAGTGCAAGACTGAAGAACTCAAATTGGCACCCATTCTGCATGGGGTGGGCATCACAGGAACACCTTCCAGGTCTGGTCACTCCCTTCAAGGATCACATCATTTTAGTTTGATGCGTTGCAGGTATTAGAAGACTTCCAGGCTACAGCTTGCAAGCTGTTTCTGTATCCTGGTGTTACTAGGGTGACTTGTGTTTATTTTCACAGGCAGAACTTGGCAATCTCAGACAGGCAGAATGGATGCACTGTTAGCTCTGGCTGGTCACCTCCCAGTGGTGGGGGACAACAGCATGCATGTGCCGTTTCACATGCCTTCTGCAGATGATGGATAGTTTTGTTGCACTTACAGCACTCGGTGTAGATGGAGTTGTGCCTACATTACTTACCCATTAAACAGTGTGGTTTTGGGTGCTTAGTCATTTGGTTTGGGTCCTCTTTTGCACAGTACTGCTCCTTCTCATGACTGCATCTTTTACAGTGTTTTTTACATGCTAATAGTATTCAGCTTTGCCTCATCGTTTTGGTGAGCTGGAAACGAAAGTGTTACTTGGTGACAGTAGGAGACTGCATGAGAACTAGACAGGCTGGGGATAATGCTGGTAGTTCAGAAGAAGCTTATACCAGGATCTTGAAGGGAGCAGGATGAGCTGCTTGTAACATAAGTTCTTAATTTATTTTTTGTTAGTTTTTTTTCTGCTTCTGGGTACTTAACAATTATGGCATGTGTGTTGATTTCCCATCTGTTCAAAATGAGACAAATGGAATTGTATAGTTGCTTTCATATGTAGACCCCAGTTCAGTTACTTCAGGACTAGACAATTGAAATGAGTTGTAGGTTGACCAACATCTTGAGGCCATCTGAAGAACATCTGGAAACTGAGGCAAATTCAGAACACGACAGCCCAATTAGTTAAGACTTGGTTTTAACACACCCTGGCTTTCTTCACGTAGGGCTCTAGGGAATATTCTGTACACTTCTTTAGTGTTTGTGAGAGCATTTGTACACACCTTTGTCTTTAGCAATCTTGTCCAGGGAAAGGGCTGATTTTTTTTTTTCCTTTAGTTACTATTTTTTAACTGGCTCCCTTGTCTATACTGTCCTTTGTGTTTTCAGCATTGATCTGACTATAGTTGCAAAACCTAGAGAACTGTTAAAATGCTGAACTGAAACACAATCCATCAGTAGAGTCTTTCTTTTCTTAGTGTATTTATCCATTTACTTAGTTTCCAGGTGAGCTGCAGTGTGGTGTCATTGATGTACAAACTTCTGAATACAGGAGATGTCAGAAGATGCCAAGTTTTGGTCTTTACCCGCACATCATTGTAATTCAGATGTAGGTGTGCTTAGGAGTAGTGACCCAATTGTCTTTAGGAAAATCAAGACTAAAACTGGGTAGTGCTGTTGCCCCTGGTGTCTCTGCAGGTAAGGAACAGAAGTGGGGTTAACCCTGGCAAGTCTTCAGTGTGGATGGGCTTGTCATGTGTGTATCGTATATCACCCAGTTTATGGCCAGGGCTGTGAACACAGATCACAAAGTCCATCTGCATTACAGTCTGTCAAGGGGTAAGATATGGCAAAGAATGGCAGCAGCCTGAAATGAGTTGAATGTCTCTAAATTTGGGTTGCAGATGTAGCATGTCATATACATTTGTATATTAAACTTTCTTGTAAGTGGAGAAAAAGCAACTATGAACTGATAAACAAATCTCTAAACACTTCTAATCAAATCTACTGTGATGGCTTCTGGGTTTTTTTGAATAGCACAAGAACTACAGGTTCTGGGTGGTTTTTTCAGGGTCTGTTCTGTAGCCTCCTGCAAGGGCTGACCCAATTGGTCTGTGTCTAATTTTGGTCTCCACAAGTCAAGGTGTAGGCAGATGGAGAGGGTCCAAAGGAGGACCACGATGATGATCAAAGGACTGAACAACCTGCTCTATGAGGAAAGACCAAAGGAATTAGGTCTTTTCCCCCTATAGAAGAGAAGGCTCAGGGGGTACCTCCTCACAGTTTTCCACTACTTAAAGGGTGGCTACAAAGAGGACAGAGGCTCTCGCTTCATAGGGAGAAGACAAGAGGCAACAAATACAAATTGCACTGGGAGTGGCTTCATGTTGATAAAAGAGAGCGTTTTTCCAACCAATCACTGGAACAACTTCTGCAGGGATGCAGTGGCCTTCCCATCACTGGATGTATCACAGTATCACAGTACATTAGGAGTTGGAAGGGACCTCGAAAGATCATCTAGTCCAATCCCCCTGCCAGAGCAGGATTCCCTAAGACTAGGTCACAACAAAGCTTCCCTGACTGGATGTTCTTGAGACGCAACTGGACGAGGTACTAGATAACCTCATCAGGCTCATTTTCCCATAAAAGGAAAAGTACTGAATGTTTTTTAGAGGTCCCTTCCAGCCTGGGTTATTCTGTGATTCTGCATAGTCAAAGGAATAATCAGACTGTTTAGAGGCTGGTAGAAGATGTATGCAAGTATGTTCGTAGGAAGTGGGGGAGGTAAAGAACAGTATCTTCTCGTAATTGGAATCTGCTCTCTTGTTTTTTCGTGGCAAAACAAGTCAGGCCTCTGTGGACTTTGTAAACCAAATGAATTATGGTCTCGAATAGTAATGCAGTATTGCTAATGATTTCATTGCTGACCACAGCTGTTGGCAGTAAGGCTAGCATTGTCATTTCGTTTCTGATATATTTTTGAGGTGTTTTGCTTATTAAATTAGCTGACTCTTATGTAGTGTTCAAGCTGTAATCTTGGATTAATGAATTTGGGAATGTGGATAGTGGAGGATAAGGTCTGTGAGCTTATTGCTCTGTTCTGTGTGATGCTGGTGAGGATGCACATCTGGTTGTTAAAAATAGGTGTTTAGATGGCTTTTCTTTATTAATTCTGAGGCCTGAAATAAACTGGGTACAAGTAAAAGTAGACTTGGGGCTTCTTCATACTGTTTCTTTGGCAAAGTATCAGCCTGATTGGAGCGATTTGTTCTCTGGTGCCACTGTTTCCAGTCTTTTGGCCTTAATCTGAATCTCGGGGTGAATATCTGAGCTGAAAAATGCGGTTTGGAAAATTTTAAGCTGTTTGAAGATTTTTTTTTTTTATTTTTTTTTTTTTTTTTTTTTTTTTTTTGAGAACCTCCGAGAAGATCTTGATTTCTTCCCCCTGGCCCTCTCCAGCAGCTTTTTGTGCCTTGCAGTGCTCAAGTAGCAATGTGGTTCGAACCAGGAGTGAAACATGGTCCATTGTCTACCAATGTACTGGCAAATTTAGGGTGAAGTTAAACTCTGAAAAATGGATGCTTTGGTTTTGCCTTCTCTGTAGTCATGATGAGGTTATCCTGACTCAAGTCCTAACTCCACAAAAATTTTTAATTAGAAGAACATACTTCAGAGATAGCTGGCCCTAAAGCTGTACTGCACAGGGGCTGGTCAGATGCTAACACTGCTGATCTGTACACCAGGTTCCAGCTAACTTCAGTGCTGATGTTTGTCATCTAAATCTTTTTCTTAATTGCTTTTCTCTGCAGAGGAATTCCAGCTGAGCACATGCTCTTGCGTCACTGGCAAAGAATTTAGTGTGGGCCTGACTTTCTGCCCTACAAATAAACATGAGATAGTATGCTCAAGCCTCGCAGCAATCTGTGAGACACCTCTGTAGCCAGTCATTAGGGAAGTATTCTCCTGAGTGCTGCTCTCCAAAAATAAGCCAATGCAACAGAAGTAACTTGATTGATCTGTATAGCCTAGATGCTTCTGAAACAAAGACCAGCATTGTGAAGGAATGGTTTGTTAGGCTGCTTGGATAAAATACTGAGTATCTTTAATTTTCCTGGAATTTAGTTTACCTTCTTCTCAGAGAAGAGAGCTACAAACTAAATCTATCTGTTTAGAGAAACGCTAATTTTCTTTGGGTGTCTACTGTTCCTGAAAACACCTTCCTTAAGTCTGTTTCAGAGTATAGTAACTACCTTCTAGATAAATAACATGGGCATGAGTTGACATCAGACTGTTGATTAGCTATGCTGTGTTGAAGACTTTTTTTTTTTTCCCCTTTTTTTCCCCTTTCTTGTAGTGTTAAAAGGCTGAGTTAGAAATTCCTTCCTCCCTGCCAGGTTTTTAAAGAGATGCTGCCCACAGAAATGGCAATGGACCACAAAATAGAAAATCAAAGCCAAGCTAGCGTATCTTCATTGTATTTAGGTTCTAAATTCCATGGAATCATGGGGGAGTTAATACCTATAGGGACTGGAAGATGTGCCAGATGGGAGAGAAGCTATGGTGCTGCATAGCAGTTACAAACAGTGGGCTTTGGCTCCATGAAAGTCCTTGTGCCACATAACCTGGAATTCAGGAAGCAGGAGTAGCAGGTCAGCTCTTTATGGGGACTTGCACTGACTTTGGGGATATTGGATGTACCTCGTGATACCTTCTATGTAGTAGCTGCATTAAAATCTCACCATTTTCCAGCTGGTGATTACAGTGCTCAGAAGAGAAGGGTGGGTAATGGATTACTGGCAATAATAAAGGCCAATTTTTTATAGTAATTTTTTTATATTAATGAATTCCAGCTTGTGGACCTAAGCAATTCTGGTTGTTTTTCCTTTAGCGCTCAGATAAAATCACTGCTCCCTGTCCTGAGGCTGCATGGTTATGCACAGCACATGGTCATGCAGGGGCTCAGTTCGTCTTTTTCTGGTGAAGGTTTGCTGCTCCCAGGCTTTTCATTCACGTGCTGGATGGCTCTGGTCGCACATAATTCATTTGAACCTGCCACCCTGACAGCTCAATGGAGTGTCTCATGCTGTGATCTTGTGCTGCTTTTATTTTTCATGTGTAGTGCAAAACTGTTTGTGTAAGTTCTTGGTTTCTTCTCCCTGACCGTAACTGAGCTGAGGAAAGAAGAGAAAACGTTGAGCAGAATTATGTCCTTGGTTACATCTGAGCATCTTTACTGGTTTTAATTATACAGTTTGAATTAAAATGAGAACAGATGATTTGCCTTGGGCCTGTACATATACCTAGTGATGCTTAGTCAGATGCTGAAAAATATTCTTGAACCTAGTCACTAGTTTATATCTTCCTGCTTTGGGTTTTATAAACACAGCTCTAATGCCAGGGAATCTTGACTTTTTTTCAGGGGAGTAGTGTGACTTGCAAATATTTGATTGGTTCTGTTCCTGTCTAACTGTTCTGTGTAAAGCTCATTTACTGTTCTTCCTTTTGAACTGTTAGCTGACCTTACATACGAATCCCAGCTGTGCATTAGCATTGCTTGGGGATGTGTTTGTATCTTTTGTCTAAAAATACCCAGCCGGTAGGATTCATGATCCATGAAAGCTAATTGAAACAATTTCTCTTCAAGTTTTGGCAAGCGAAGCATGCATTATAAGCATTAATATCTATAAATTGAATTGTTAATGAATCTAGACACTAATAATGAATGCAATTTTGCAGGCTTAACTAGAAACACTAAAATTATCAGGATCTGGAACAGAATTTTCAATCATTTTTGCTTATTAAATAGCAAAGCTATGCTTTTAATAAGCTAATCATTTTTATTTGACCCCATAGGAGTAGCTCAGCTGATTAGAAACAGGTTTCTAAGTGCAAAACAATGTTGTTTTTTCTCTCACTGTTTTAACCACCACAGTGCTGAAATTTCCGATCAGATACTTATCTCCCATTGTGAGCATGGCATGAATGCTTATTCTGCAGTTCCTCTAAAGGAATTTACAGCAGGACCCATATATGTCCCATTTAATGGGAGAATGCTCTGTGCAGATAAATAATGTGTGTAATCTGCCAAAACAATGGGAGCTTTCTTGAAAGATTAGTGTACAAAAATACAATATGTGAAAGAAACTCCTATTCAGTCTTTGTTATATCTGAAAGTAGAAGAGCGCTTGATACAAGTAGAAATAAAACTAATAAACTAAAAGCTTTTTCCCACTTAATTTAAAAATAACCCTTAGGATTATGTAGATGAAGAATATTTTAAGATTCAGAAATATAGCAAGAAAATCTTAAGTTCTGATTATTTACTTTTGAAACAGTCATGTGAAGTATGCAATTTCTGCTGACTGTTAAGGCTGGACACCAGGAGGACACAGACAGATTATTCTTCAAGTCCCACAGGTAAAGTTTCTTCCAAAACCAATGCTGGCAGCTCTTGTGGACAGGCTGTCAGACTTTATGGATCACTGGTGTCTTTTAGACAGGCAATTTCTTATACCAAAAGATTTAGTAACCCTACACCATTTGTTAAATGAAAAAATCAAACTTGGTTATCTTGCAAGATAATGGTGAGGAACTGTCTGTGAAACAGTAAGGAGATAAAAGGCTGAAAGGGATGTCAGGGATTTATCACTGTATATTGGGCTGGAAAAGACCATGAAAGGTTCCTCCATCTGTGGAGATGAGTGACACACTTATGGGAAAAGTATGTGCTTAATTATCTTTAAAGTTTGAGAGGGTATTTTCTTTATTTAATCTAAATCTCCCTTACTAAAGTTCATGCCTACTTCCACTTTTTATGTTCCATCAACATGGAGAAAGGTTTTCACTTTGTCACAACCTTCTAAATATTTAAAGGCTCCTTCCCTGTCTCTCTGCTGCCTAGATAAGCAACACCATTTCCTCACTTCTTCAGAGTGGACAGACATGGGATGGCAGCGAGGTTTACTGACTGACTTAATGCGTGCTGGCAAGAGAGGACTGCTAGCGACCTCATCAAATGGAGTGGTAAGGAAAGAAACTTCAACAGATGGAGCTAAATAGTGCAGCTGGGTGTTCCAAAATTCTTCACCAAAATGCTAATGGGAAAGTAGCACTGTTCCATAATTTGATTTAAAACTCAGTGGGAAATTAATATTAAGTGATGAATATAGTGATACACATTAATTAAACTGCAGAGTACTATATGCAGTAACTCTTAGGGTAGCATTTTAAATGTTACACTTAACCTCAAATATTTAGCCTAAGTAGTTTGAGTATTTTTTTTACTCCTTGGACTTTCATTTTTATAATGGCTTTGTCCATGTGCACTGGAATACTGTGCTATCCCCTCCCATGGTTGCCAGTGAAACAAAGAATACTTTTGCAATGGCCCCTGATTTGACAAATTTTTCATGTATTTATGGCTGTTACAGCATACTGCAAACATGATGACCTTAATCATGGTAATGTTTCTGGGATTCATCCTAACCTGGAGGCTAAATGTTTTCATCTTTGTGTATGCAAAATTAAAATTCTGAAATCATCTGGGAGGGAGACTATGCCTGTGCCCCCAATACCTTCCCCTATTATTCTCCTCGGTGATATGTTGACAGACAAAAAAAAAAATCAGTTGAGACTTAATCAGTCTGAAGACTACACCCCTGTCACATTAATGGTACTAAGCATGTGATAGGATGCTGAGTCTGTGGTGGGACGTTCCATTTAGTTTTTGGTTGCTGTTTAGCTTATTTGCATAATGGAGTCTTTTATAGTACAGCTTTGATGACTTCAGGGAGAAGTGCATGTTCATGCTGCACGGGCAGTGTCCACTCTCTGGAATATCTGAAAGCTTCTCAGGTCTCCTACTTAAACTGCGGATGTAGCTACAAACAAATATATTTGGCAGTGTCTTGAGGTTTGTTTCCTAAGTTATTGGAGCGTGGAAGAGGCAGTAAATTTCTTAGAACTTAACAAGAAATGCTTGTTTCCTGAGGTTTCAACACTTAAGAGGTTTGTGAATAGCCACAAGTTATCTTCCTGTATCTTGTGCAGGAAAGCAGGGTTTCATACACTCTGGCTTCCCCTCACACCCTCTTCCTCCCCCCCATAGCTTTTGGTCTACTTTTGGTTTTGCTTGAACTTCAGTTAATTTTTAATTTCAGTAAGCGTCATTTATTGAGGTAGCATCTCTCTCTAGGGTGCTGCAACATAGAACAACACTTATGTTTGTCCTTTAGGTGTTTGTTTCACCTACAGTGTCTTATTTTGGCCAAAGACAAGTATCATCTCAAACTTAATTCTGCAATTGAAAAATAATGGTTGGGCAGCTGTTCATCCTGTACTTCACATACCCAGAAGAAAATCACTTGCCAAAGTCCTTGTCCCTTTTAACTGTGTCACAGTGCTGAGACATGTCAGATTGAATTTGGAAATATCCAGGAAGGTCTGGATATGTTTTATATAAAGCTAAGAAGTTTCAATTTGCTTCAGATCTTCTCATTTTCCCTTTGTACTGAGACAAAGGTAGAAAACACAGTATTAACATGATGCTATTTCGAATTTAGAGTAGTGGCTTATGATTTCAAGTTATTAGGGTGAGCTAACACAAAATACTTGCCTTGCTATATGGTGGCAAAATCTGGGTGGAATTACTTTTTGCAAGAGTTTGGAGTCTCTAAACTCAAGGTGATGCTAATGTTGACTGAATGAAAAATTTGCTTTGCACTCCTCCTGTCTGGTTTCTCTAATCTAATCATAAGCAGCTTTCTCCCACCTCTCAACTGATCTGAGAGGACTCTCAGGTTTGTGCATGTGGGGGTTTTTAGATGGGGTGGATGAGGCTGGTTTTATTATTTTTGTAGGAGGCAGGTAGACAGGCATCAGGAGTTGCCCTGTCTTTTACAGCTGGCTCTCTGATGATGATAATGATTTAAACACTTAGCTGGTGTATATTCCTGTTCTGTTTTTTCTATGAAAAGTCCATATTCTGGGAGGCAAATATGAGAATTGTCTTTAATAATTGGTATTAGAATTTATCCATTAATGACTAGTGTGTTTGGTTTTATTCTATCTTCTACTTCCAAAAATTCCTTTTCCCAAACCAATAGCACAAAAAATGTCTTCTCAGTGCTCCTGTCTATTGATATTCAGGAGACTAACTGCCCTGAAGTTAATTCCTCCTGTTTAAGTAAACTACTTCAGTTGGGGCTGTTAGCATTGAGGATATTGGCATTCCTATTTACTGAACAGGATTTTTAAAAATTAATTTACTATGTGTACTTTTCAATACATTTACCAATCCAGATCAATCTAGGAGGCTGCTAGTGAGCCATATGCAGACTAAACCAAAAATGTTTTAATCCCGGAGTAAACATTGAAAGTGTCTGTGCCACCCTTTGCAAAGGGATCAAGTTCTCCAAATTAATGAGGAATTAGATTAACCTAAATGAAACTTCAGCATAAGTAATCCTGAAATATACTGAGCTACACAGCTGTTTCAGTGGCAGAATGCTTTGCAATATGATCCTCACCTCAGAGCAACTACTGGCAAATGTAGGTCATCTTTTTCTATAGAAATACTGAATGCTACTACATGGAACACTGCTGTTGTCCTCTTCCAGAGATCTGTCCTGCAGCCTCTCCTGTACTACTGTCGTGAGGATTTTTGACCATTAATCTTAGAACAGTCAGTGCGCTGCTACAAGGAAAGTTACTCAGCTGGAACTGCCCTTTGTGGTGGATTTTGACAGTGCCTGCGTTTCACAGATCCATCTGCTGCTTTACCAGGTCTCTTGCACAATAACTGAGAGAACTGTTCAGCAACTTCTTACCTAAAACTTGCACTGAGTAGTTATTTCAGGGGAGGTGAAATACAATGCTGTGAGAGCGCTACAACTCTCCAAGAAAGAACTGAGATAATACCTTTTTTGGTACTTTAAATATTTTGGTAGCTATGGATAATAGCGTAGATCAGATGAAGAGGATTGCAAAGCTTTCATACTTTCTTTTGGTTTGAAGGCCAGTTGTCAGACATCCTCTTCCTCCACAAAAAAAGTTTCTACAACTTGGAGAAACCTCTGCTGAAGCCACTGCATTGACACGTGTGAGTCTGAGAACACTCAGGCTTCATACTTTGAGATGCAATTGTTTCAGCAACAAAAAACCCCCCAAACATACCATATTTAAAACTAGTACTAGAGAATGAGGACTTTGAGTTGGTTTTTTTCTTCTCTCTATAAACAGAAAAATCAATGGCCTTTGTTCTGTTATTGAAGAAAAAGAAAGTACATTTTTGCCCACATGGGAGGGCTAATCTGGGCCAGAGCACAATTTAAGCTATGAGGGAGGTATCCTCATCTGATCTTTACGAATGAAAGTCTTCACCTAGCCTTGCATGACACTGGTGTGCAAAGTTCCAGGTTCTGGCAACCCTGCTCCATTGCTTTTCTGAGTGAAACCTGTGCAGCACAATTGGAGCATGGTCCCAAGGGTGGGGATGGTTTGAAATCGTGGTCTTTTAACTGGCCAAAGAACTAGTGATGTTACAGCACACTTTTATGCATTTGATTGCAAAGGGTAACTGTTTTGATGGCCACTGGAGTTTCATTGCCAGAGTCTATCTGCTGGGGGCACCGCTTGGTACAGAACCCTGTTAAGAGCTTGTACCTAGATTTCTCAGGTACAGCAACTAAAGCTATGCAATGAATCTGCTGCTTAGCATCCACAGAAACCCATGCTGTTGTTTCACATATTGGCCCATTTATTCTGGTTGTCAGCTCACAGCCTTTAAGAGGATTGGGATCATTGACTGCATGGACCCTGGCTTCCAGGCCCTGTCCTGGAGATCTCCTCAGCCCTGAAACTGTCACACTGGAACATCTCCTAGGTCACTTTCCAAATGCATCATTTACACTCCTAGAACATTTGCAACCAGCAGCACTCTTTTCTCCTGGTGTTACTTATGGCCGTTTGGAACAGTTGGGAAGAATTGTGTAGTTTCTGTATGCTCCCTTACAGAAATTCTTTCATAAGGTCGTCACCCTTTGTTAGCCAAGGGCACATTTCCATCAACATCATCCTTATGGAGTTATCCCACCCTTTCTGCTAAAAATTTAGTTTGTAATCCCAACTAATGAGGGAATTTTTTTTTTAAGTGGGTGGGGGGAGTGGTTGCGGGGTTTTTTTAAGGTACTGATGAGAGGAGCTCTGCATTCCTGTGCTTTGCATTGCTTACATTTTGCTGCAGCTCTCAAAGAAGGAAAACAACTCCCAAACATCATCTTGAGGAAATAAAAACCCACTTATCCACTTATGCCTGCTTATCCACTGCATCTAAACTAGTTATTTTTTGGCATTGCTTCAATCTCAGTTGGCAAATAATCTTAGACTCATCTGTATCTTGCTAGCAACCTCCATCTTGGCTTTGGGTTAGATCAACCATGTTGATTAGCAGAACCTACTTAACCGTAACCTACCCTGCAGTCTAGTATCACTGTAACTGCCATTGAAATCAGTGGCCACAGCAGGGATTATGTCCCAAACCCATAGCTTCAGCGTTGTTATCTTCAGATTTGGTCCCTAGAATTTGAGGACTTGTCAGTTTAGGGCTTAGGACATTTTATGGGTGACTGTGGCTGTAGAAAAAAATTGCATGGGGAGGTGAGTAGGAAACAATCACACACTAATACAAGATCTAGGGAAGATCAAATAAAAGGTGTCAGGGTCAAGGCAAACATGAGGTGGTATTTCATGCTGTATGATTAAGCTGCAGAACTCTTGCAGTTGTGGATGCTACACGTTTACGTGGTTTCAACAGTGACTAAAAACAATACAGAAATAATTCACTGAGGACAAACAAATAAAAAGACAATCCCTCAGATTCAGGATGTGTGAAGTGTAGTCTGGAGGAGTAGTCAGAAGAATACTGACTTCTCTTACAGCCTTTAGGGAATGGTTGTTTTGAGCTTTTAGTTTCCTACTCAGCTGAGCACCTTCTCTCACTGTGATGACACCGGATTGCCTATAGCTTGCCTTTCTGCCTCCTACCTGTTGACAGCAGGCTGCTGGCTAATGACTGCCAGGAATGGCTTGCCCTGGCATTTGATGATAGCAGCTTCCAGACTGATGCATGAACCTCAGTGATGAGTTGTGATAAGTTCATTTCGGATCCCAAGAATTCCATACTTCTCTGGGGTTCTGGATGTGCAGAGGGTTCATCTGCAGTGTAGCTTTCCATCATTATCAAGGAGGAAGAGAGAATTTCTGCACGTGCCATTTGCTGGCCCTGCTTTAAATACTAGATGCTTTTTAAAATGGAAAACCACAAGTTTGTTCTAGCAAGCTAAAGGATTATTTCCTACATTGATTTATTTCTCTTTTACAAAACTAAGAAAAGAGTTGCAGTGAGAGATGATCCCAGGCTTCACCTAAACAGTTCTGCTTTAGCTATTCCTTTGTCAGCTTGAGTAGGTGGGAGCCCCTACAGGCTGCTAGCCCTTGGGAGTGCTCTGAATCCATGTTTTGTCCTGGTTCAGGATGGAATTGCCTATGCTACATCTCCTTTCATAAGCTTCTGTTCATATTTCCACTCAAAGGAGAGGGAATTTTAGTACCAGCAGCTGTCTACTACACTGGACCAACTTTAGACCTTTCTTACATCTGCTGCATCACCAAGGTGCAAATGCAGCTTCCAAGACAGTTTCTCTCCAAGAGCTTCACTGGACTTTTATTTCTGCTGCATGCCTTTGGTGTATTTTTCTTCTAGCTTGAATAGCTTTCTTATTATTTACATTAAGTGTTTAAGTGTCTTATGCAACAAGTTATCTATTGTTACCATGAAACATTCACTGAGCAGATTTTTAGTAAAAGCATGATTTCTGTCTCACTTCTAAGCTTCCATGAAGAATGCCCTTTCATGCACCAAGTCCAGTCTGAGTTACTGGTTAGAATAATTTTTGGACCTTATTCCTTCCCTGTATTCCATGGTCTACCAGGTTTTGTGGTCTTGGGGTCCAAATTCAGCCTTTTTGGTTTTTTTTCTTTTAGGATTTTATTTGAATTTCATCTAGACCAACAGATTAAATATATCTGTGTGTGCTTTTTTTTACCAGGACTTCTACGTTTAGGGCTGAGACATCAGTTTGAGCACTGGATGTCCTAATAGTCTATTGTCCCTTTCCAGAGGACTATAACCAAGGTTTATCATTATAGTAGCCCTCAAATTCAAGATAGTTAGAAACAATATCACAGAATCACAGAATATTAGGAGTTGGAAGGGACCTCGAAAGATCATCTAGTCCAACCCCCCTGCCACAGCAGGATTCCCTAGACCAGGTCACACAGAAGCCGCGTCCAGACGAGTTTTGAATACCTCCATAGAAGGAGACTCCACAACCTCTCTGGGCAGTCTGTGCCAGTGCTCTGGCACCTCAACAGGGAAAACATTTTTTCTTATATTCATACGGAATCTCCTATGCTTCAGCTTACATCCATTGGCTCTTGTCCTGTCACTGGGCTTCACTGCGAAGAGCCTGACCCCATCCTCCTGAAACTCACAGAATCATAGAATTGAATGATTCTGTGAATCATTCATCAGAATGCAGACTTCAGAAATATATTTTCTATTTATCAGGGCAATAATAACTTTCATTAGGCAAAACCCAAACACCAATAGCTTCCCGTTGATTCACTGATTTTACTGAAGCTTTTGCAAGTTGTCGGTTCCAAGCAGATGTAAATTTAAAAAGCGATAATATAAACGCTCAGAAATAAAAATATTCTGAATATACACTTCAGACTCATGTTTTTTCTCAGTAATTATAAACTATGTTGTATTGTAGAATTTATTTAAAGAAATGATGATCTGCTAATGCTCAGTGGTTGCGTCAGAGTGACATCATAATACACCTGCTCAAAGAGTCAACCTTAGTTACAGTTAAGATCTGAGCAAGAAGTGGTGGTCTAGTGGTCAGGATTTGGTGCTCTCACCACTGGAGCCTGGGTTTGATTCCTGTTTAGGGAAGAATCCTGCTGTGGCAGGGGGTTTGGACTAGATGATCTTCTTTTGAGGTCCCTTCCAACCCCTGACATTACTGATGAATGATTGAAGCCTTCATCTAAAACCTTGCAAACTGGCAAACAGGCTATGTGTCACCTTCAGGAGATGGAACTGCCCCAAGGGAAAGAGAGTGCTCACCTTTACTGAGCTGCTTCTGCAGCCTTCTGCAAGGTCTCTCTGCTCCTGGTGCCTCTGCTCCAGACACACCTGCTCAGCACTTGGTCAGTGCAGAAGCACCTGGGCTTTGTGGAGTGAGCCTGTCATCAGTGGTCATCTTAAAGGTTTCATGACCTGCCTCCTGTTAAGGGAAGTGTGGAGAAAGATACTTTTTGGAGTAATTCCTGGAGTAAATGCACATACACACAAAAGTTATAAGGGGAAGGTTGCCTTCAGATTCAACTGTGCTTGTGTATATTTATCTCCTTTTCTTCTCATATTCAGAGTTCCAAGTTTTTTTTCAGAGTGTTTTTGTCTGAGTGGAACTGGAAGTTGTTTGACAGACTCCATCACTGAGTACAGGAAGCAGTGCCTGTGCACATGCATGCTTCAGCAGTACAGTGGGAGCAGAGGTTACCGAGTGCTTGATTGTGGCTTACAAATAAGTAGCAATTGTTTCTGTTTATTCTAATGCAGGAATAAACAGACAATTGGTTTACAAAAACAAAAGGAAAGACTTTTAAACAATACCTAGTAAAATTTATGGAATTCATTGTAAAGGCCAGAAAATGGCATTTTTATGCAACACTTTCTTTGGCCTGTAAATAAAGTGGTGAGAAGTCATTGCATGAAATGGTAATTCTAAGGAATAGTATTCACAGTTACTAACACACTGTGATTTTAATGTCAGTCTCTGCTGTCCTGCTAAATTTGATTACAGCTCAAATTATTCAGGAAGAGAAATTACTGAGCTTGCCCCTCTAACTGAAGAGATGGAAGATAGCTCTGGACAATGCTTTAACAGTTAGAAATGTAAATTTAATAACCTAGGGACAACGAATAATTGTGCAAAAGACCACTGAAAGTGGAGGACCTACTAGTGAGTTGTTTTATGCCACGTTATTATCTGTAGCTGCAAGAGCAGGAGGTAGGTCTGCACAGGGCTTTGACACTAGTCTTGTTTTTCACAGGAAAGTGCAAACTATACCTGTAAGTCTGGAGGAGGAGAAGAGCTTTGGGCTTTTTTTTTTGGTAGCTTCTGATGGTATATCAGCATTGTTTTTTCCATCACTCCTTTGTCCACCCTTCACTCCAAGTAAAGATGCATTTTTGTTAGTAGAGATTGTTTTTCAGTTTTGCCAGTATTAGAATTGACTGAATTTTCAGTCTGTTCTTTATTCTTGATTGAGGACTTCCAGTCTGTTCTTCTGCAATGTGGTAATGAGATCTGGGATAATAATGTCAAGCTGTATCTAAACAATTGGATTAAAGGAAGCCCTTGGAATAGGACAAAGGTTGGTGTAACTTACTGGATCACGTGGCCAATTGCTAGCCAATTCCCAAGGGACGAAGTTTTTACTCCTGGCAGAGCTTAGCAGCGAGCTCTCAGCTTCTTTCATGATCAGCATTTTGTATCCAATGTTTTAAAATGTTTGGAAAAATGCAGCATAAGGGAGATTGAAGGTGTTGTCTTTAATTGGACTAACTTAAAAAATTAATATTGAAAAGCTTTCTCCTAGTTTTGTTGTTATTGACCTGATGTTGAGAATAGCTTGTGCTGCTCTGAAGGAGAGGACGAAGGGAATATATTTTGCTTTAGGTTTTCCTGTGCTTGGATTTTGGAGGGACAGTAGAGGTTGAACTCTTAGACAAAACTGAGGAAGAAGTAATGAAAAAAAATGGGTAAAAGTTCTAGAATTTCCTGTACCCCCTATTACTTTAAAAAAAGGCAGGGGGCACTAAGCATAAATAGCAGATCGTTCCATGAACATGCCAATTTGTTCATAGATGAGCTGTGGACGGCTCTGTAGCCATCTTGCAGATGTGGGTAACAGCATCATCAGAACCCTTTGCCTTGACCTTGGTTTTGAAATATTACTCTCTGCCCCTTCCACTGTGGAAGCTGAACTCACCGCCACAAGCATAACATTTGCTTTAAGGAGCAAGACTGAGATAATAACAAGTGAGAACAGGTGTCTATTTGTCAAGTTGAAAACCAGGAAAGTCTGAAAGGTGGAGAGACCTTTATTTTTTTCTTGGTGAGGTTCTTTTTCTAAATATTGCTAATTATACTTAGAGAGTGACTACCTTATTGAATGCTATTGCAATTGCTTGCTTTGACCTCAAAATATTACTTTGTCGTTCTTGCCTTTCTCTCTGCCTTTCTCCTTGGAAAATTAATGGTAGATATGAGTGAGATAGGTTCTTTTCTAGCTTATTCATTAGCAGCAGCAGCAGCAATGTTGTTAATTATGTTTTGATTGTAGAGCCTGTATTATGAGTGGCCAGAGAACACAGAATTAGTTTCAGATTTTCGTAGCTAGAAGGTGGGAAAATCTTCCTTTGATTTGCAGACTAAGCAGATTTACTCTGGAGATCATTGAGGCATAATAAACTGCAACTTTGATGCTTTTTCTTTATAGCATTGCTTTCAATGGACAAATTTTACTGTGGGAGATAATACAGCCCACTTCTCAGAGGATCCTGGGTTTTTTTACATACATCATTCAGCTCCAACTGGTGTAGTTTTCTCCTCCCTCCCCCCTCTTTTTTTTTTTTTTGTTTTAAACTCTGAAAAACTTAGTCAAGATGTTTTCCTCAGGAACCCTTACCTGGCTTGTTTTGTCTCCATATACATTAGCCTTACCAGCTAGAATTGTAGCTGAAACCTCCAAACCATCTCTGGGCAGTACTCAGCCAGTTGAATGGTAGCTGGTTACTTTGCATCCTAAAAGACTTCAACCTTTTTTTTTTTCCCCCACCCTGTTAATTATTGTAATTTATTTAAATTTGCAAAAGTTTTTTGCCTTGTTTTCAAACAGTTAATAAACACTGTAGGTCTGTCTATCTGTGACTGAAAATACCAGATTCATTTGTTAATAAAAATGCCATCCCAAGCTGATGAGTATGAGGGAGTGTGGCACTTCAGCTAAATGCATTTATCTTAGCAGTTCCCTTCTCTCAACTGCATTTCTAGAGTCTTCTTCATAGTCTGTATTGCATTTCTTTTGTGTTGTTTTGTTCCTTTCCAAGTGCACATGAGGTTTTTGTGAGTCACTTGGATATGTTCAGCATTGGAAGAGTCTTTCTAATAACCAAATTTTACTCCTGATGTCTATATTAAACTCCCTCAGGTCTTCTTCATGGTTTCTTCTGAAGAAGTCAGTTTACACATGTTCCTTGGGGCTTTTTGCATCAACACTTGACAAGTATTCTGTGTTGATAAAACATGATAGCACATCTTGAAGAATCCCTCAAAGCACACTGCACACATTCCATGGCATGGAAACAGACAAACCATGTTTAAGATGATCTTAAGCAGGGCAGACCCTTCTCAGTCCTGAATTCCTTAGAATTTAGTGGAAACTTAAATGTCTGATGAGGGATTTGAGGTAGAACATGAAACAATAACTTTTATCCTAAGTTTAAGTGTTAGTATTAATTTCATCCCTATCAATTACAGTGAATTACTTGTTTTTCTTGCTCTTCCAAATCTCTGTCAGTAGGATCTTTCAAGTAATTCCTCAGAATACTAAAAGGCAAGTAGAGCATTCACATCAAGCTCCTTTGCTGGGATATTTGTGAAAGGGGAGTGAAAAGAGACAATACTTGCATGTCAGACCTGCAGCTCTGTGTCTGAGCCCTGTGGAGTCTGACCAGGGGAAAAGCAGCTGGATGTTAGCTTTGAACATGATAAATTATTGAATTCATGGTACTGTTGCACATAGTAGGAAATAAAAATTCTGTTAAATTTCAAGGAACTAAGCAACTAGTGAAATAGAAATAAGTACCAGAAATATTTAAAAAGAAAACAAACACAAGTAAAGAGAAAAAGCAGGCAAGGATTTAAATATATCATAAGCACATCACAACTAATTCATCTGATGAAGGAAAATACAAGACACAAGAACTGATTGATGTAGCTCAAAGATTTGATGTTACAAAGGCGCCTTCACTTGAAATGATGAAAGGAAATAGGGCAAAAATCAGAATATTCAGGATTATTTACAATGTGGAGAGCGGGACAGTAATAAAAAAAAGCTGAGTAAATTCTGCAGAGAGCTAAAAAGACGTAAGAAATGGCTTACAGTGTAAATTGGGGGGGGTGAGGAGAGTAAAGAAATCATTACTAAAGAGACAGTCAAACAGTAATCTAAAATGGATGAGCTACTGAACTGATTTCATAAATGGGCATTTACAAAGGGGGAAAAAACCCCACAGCAGCAGATAGCCTATTCATAAGTAATGAAGACATTTCACAATGTGGGATGGTAATAGAAAGCTGGGAAAATGACTATAAATAGAAAGCCAGATCTATGTATAATATGTGTCCTTTATGTTAAAGAAATTAATTATAGTTTTTTGCAAAACAGTGAGAATTAATTTGGAGGATAATAAAATGCTGAGATAGCAAGGGATAGCAGAATCTTCAGAAGTCACTACTACTCTGTTTCCTTTTCCTCCCCTCAGAAAAGGAGGGATTCTAGATAGTGTTACTCAGTACATACTAAAATATTGTCAGAATTCTTTTGTATCATTATCTGTGAGGCATGATCCCTACAAAGAACCCCAGACTCAAACCTCCAAACTCCTAAGATATTTTTAGTGCTGGAGAAGTGAGGGGCTGGCCAGAGACAGGCTTTCACACCACAGACGAGTCTCTGTTCTTTCAGCTCTGGAGGTAGGAGCACAGAGAGGGCTGCTCAAGGTCCAGGCTCCAGCTGGGAATGGCTTTAGCACCCACCTTCCTCCATCAGCATCAAGCATGCCACTGGCCATGGCCAGGGACTCCAATGCCTCAGAAACCAGCTCAGGGAGAGGTAATGCAGATAGACAGACAGTACTGGATCACTTTGTGCCTCAGAGGCTCTGAATTCTGTGCTGCTTCCTAGAGAACACCCCAGAAGGAGCCCTGTTCTGCATATTAGCCAAGAAAACCCCAAAATGGTAGGCCTCTCCAAGTAGAGAGCTGATATGCATGGAAGTGTGTCTGTCATCTGTTCAGCTCTGCTGAAAGATGCTGTGTTCTGAGGTGGAACTCCCTGGATGTTTGTTCTTGTCTTTTTAGTGAATTTTGATGACTCAAGGTACTTAAAGAAATAAAAGAAATTCTTGTTTAAGGTGTGTTGTTCCTGTAAGTTTGGATCCACCAGGCTGGATGTATTCTACGAGTGAGTCTACTCAGTCACAGTAATGCAAAACCCACTGAAAGCATCAGCTTACTTGCACTACATCAAACAACAGGAGCTTTGCACTTGTAGGAGGAAGGGTTTTTAAACACCTAATATGTCATAGGTGCCACACCAAAAATAAATAAGACTCTTACCAGTAGCTTCTAATTGTTTGACACAAAAATCAGAGACGTGAGAAATAGTGACAGCATCACAGAATTCTGTTACATTGCATGTAAATTACTCAGTGATTTTTGTAGTAATTTTTGCATGCAAGGTAGCAAAAGTAATTTCAGAAGAAGCCAAATGATATGAAGAATAAAAATATGTAAGGTTGACACTGCAAAGCTAAGATTTCCCCCGTGCCTCTGTATAGAGGGCACAGACAAAAAAATACTATTGTGGAATTAGTGCAAAGCACTGGCAGTTAGAAAAATGATGGAACAGTTGCTATGAGATTAGTAAATGTGGATCCCAGGCAACACCATTTCTAAAATAATTTTTCTGAGTAAAATTACGTTTAAGTGCTGGAAATAATGATTTATGAAGAAATATGAAAAGAATTAAATATGTTTAACTCGGCAAAATAAATGAAGAGTGTTGTACTTGTCCACAAGCATATGAAGAGCATAAACAGAAACCATGGAGAAGATTGCTTTGGACAGGGCCTAAGGAATGCAAATGAAATGTATTGTGATCATAACACAAGAAGGAAAATGTATCTCAGATATCAGGTAATATCCTCCATTAGCAAGATTTATGAGACCTATCATGATAGGAGTATGAAGGAAATGATGGAAAGTCCATTGACTGAGTCAAATGAAATTAGATTAGAAGATGTAGAACAGTTCAGCCCTGAAAAGGAAATTGTCATGTGCCTAACAAACATTTCAGACTACATTGAAATCAGGACACTAAGATGTATTTCAAAGTTTTCCCTTGACTTCATTGATGCATAGGTTCTATCTTGGTGTAAGAATCCAGGTGTACAGTCACTGTGCCTTTGTCATGCTAAGCACGGGCTTCCCTCTCAGTTGAAGTTCCATCCAAATCTTGTAGCAATGAGTCTTCATAAATAATACTGTGGTCACATGCCTCTTCAGCCAGTGAGTGTCCCTAGAATCAATCTGCAGAAAAACTGGGGATAGATGATCTTGATCTCACTCTCCAGCTCCCAGGTGCTTGCATGGAGGTCTCCCAGACTCTTAAGAAGCTCAAGAGCATTGAGCCTAGTGGCCTGGCACTGCTTCAGAAAACTCTGGCTCTAGTAGTCTGGTGATAAGTCTAAGTGGTAGGCTTGGAAGTGGTCCCACTCCTTTTCACCTTCAGCAGCTTGCTTTCAGGAGTCACCTGCTGCCAGAGCTGAAGCAGACTGATGGTTTGGCATCTAGCACCAAGTGTTTCTTTGGCACTGCTCCATACCTTATACCATGCTCAGCACAAAAGAACTTTTGGGTATTTATTGAGCCTCTCTCCACAGTTGGCTTTCTCACAGGTTTTTGGGTGAGTGCTATTGTCATAACAGCACGTTTTATTTAGATTCTTACTTGAGAAGGTGGCTGTGCTGTTCAGCTCCTGGAAACCTTCTCTACTGTAGTGGTTGGTCAGGTTTTGCCCCATTTAAGCCCTTTCTGATGCACTGTTGTCAGTTGGCTTGTGTCATCTTACCAAGGCTGTATGCTCAGCCTTGAGTTATTTGCCACTTTCGCTTCAGGGAATCTGAGGCAACCACACATAAGATTTTAAAGGAATGGTTGTGTTTGAAAAGTCCCCTGTGGATCTAAATCAGTGGTCTCCAAGGTGAGATGCACAAGACAATCCCAATGGGTACAAGAAGAAAATATTTTTGTACAGTGAATAAATCTTAAAAATTTTTATAGCGTTTATTTCACCCTTAGCCTTTTTTAGTTTCTGGTTTTGTGTGCTTTACGAAGTACATAATACAGTAGTACATGCATTATTTTCTGTGAGTAAATATACATATATTGGGGGGCATGCACACAATTTTTCTACTGATGAGGTGCACGATCAAAAACCACTGATCTAGACGTTCAGAGAAAGATGAGGGTGATGGCCATAGCACAAAGTTCTTCCACAAACAGAATCCTGAAGGCTGATGTTAACCTTTTAAGAGGGAAGATGATGTAGAGATTTCAAGTAATAACAAAAACCCTAAGCAATGCTGCTGGGAAGTTCTGTGTTCCCTATGTCGTCATTGAAGTGTGACAACTCTTCNTGGAAAACAGGCCTTATGAGGAGAGGCTTAGGGAGCTGGGGTTGTTTAGCCTGGAGAAGAGGAGGCTGAGGGGGGCCTTATCGCTCTCTTCAGCTACTTGAAAGGCCATTCTAGGGAGGTGGGTGTTGGCCTCTTCTCCCTTGTGACTAGTGACAGGACTAGAGGGAATGGGCTTAAGCTGGGCCAGGGTAGGTTTAGATTAGATATTAGGAAGAATTTCTTTACTGAAAGAGTGGTTAGATATTGGAATAGGCTGCCCAGGGAGGTGGTGGAGTCACCATCCCTGGAGGTTTTTAAGAAGTGGATAGATGTATTTCTTCAGGGGATGATTTAGGGGTAAGAGTAGTGTAGGGCTATTGGTTGGACTAGATGATCTTGAGGGTCCTTTCCAACCGTAATGATTCTGTGATTCTGTATTCTAAGGTGTATTTTAGCCTTATCTTAGTCCACAACTGCTGTGTAATTAAATAATATAACGAACCCTGCCTTGTCTTCTGGCTTTCCTGTGTCTCTGCTGGCTCCTAGCAATGGACATGCTGCTCTGCTGCTGGCAGCCTCATGTCCTGTGTCCATTTGCTGTCACGTGGGGTGTCTAGGCCTGGTTTGAATGGTCAGGCAGCCATGAGTCCTGAACACCCATCCCCAGCAAAGCATGATGTGCAGCAGGCTCCATCCAGGGCTGGTGCTGTGTCTTCAGCTGTAGCTGTTTGACCATTCAGAACATTAACTTCCCTGTGTGTAAGAGTACAGCTTTGTGCTCATTGCCCTCGACTTCAGCAGACTTGTTTATAGTGACATTGCCATGGTTCTGGTCACCATGACGCCATCTCAGGAGGTGGAATGTGCTATAGGAGGAAAAGTGGTATCAGTTTTTAAACTATTGGGTCTCTGATTGGTATCTGCAATCTGATCTTTCTCTGACACCAGATCTAGGCAGCTTGTCTTGCACAGTGCAAATGGCATATACCTGTTGCCAAAGCTACGTGCTGCCAAACTCCACGTTAAGAAGTTACAGCCTTCCTTACCTATCATAAGTCATTAAGTATCACTCAATTACCCTTGTCTTGAGCCATTTTTTTAAACTCAAGCTTACCTTACCGAAAGGCATCCAGTCTTGATTTGAAGATATTAAAACATGAAGAATCCTCCTTCCTTTGATAGGGTAGGGATTTTTAATGTCTAATCATTCTCACTATAAAACTGTGCCTTATTTCTAATTTAAACTGGTCTAGCTTCAGCTTCCAGCAATTGGTTCTTGTTATGCCTTTCCCAGCAAGATTAAAGAGCCCTTTAGGACCTGGTATTTTCTCCCTTTGAAGGTACTTATACATCGTAATCAAGCCATCTCTTGATCTTTTTAATAAACTAAACAGATTGAGCTCCTTAAGTCTCTCATTCTGAGGCAGTTACTCCAGTCCTCAAATAGTTTTTATATCTCTGCACTGTCTCCAGTTTTCCTGTGTCCTTTTAAAAACGTGGACACCAAAACCAAAGGCACTCAGGGAATTCACAGCCAACTGTTTGTTCATTTTCCATAAATCCTTTAGATTCTCTTCTTTCCATAGTACTGTTTTCCCAGTCTGTAGAAGACTTTTTTTTATTTCTAGTTCCTAGAAACTGTGACCACTAATGTCACTTGCTCCAGGTGAGCCAGAAATGCTCCAAGATGGGTAGTCTAACACCAAAAAATGTAATGCATAATCAGAACTTTTGTCCCATTGCAGCTTTAATTGGTACTTGAATTTACTTCATCAGATACAACGGACTATTTTCTGAATATCCTGTGAAAAGTGTCTTTCTTACTTGAGTGCAAGCTGTTTCCTTCTGTCACTCATTCTGGAACTCCAGTCTGTTGGAAAGCCTGTGATGGACAAGTGGTACCTTTCCTGGCTCTTTAAAACAGCATTGGCCAAGGAAATAGTGTTGGGCGTCGCTGAGAGGCAAAAAGAGAAGTGTAGCGAGAAGCTAGAAGTGTATCTCAGCAACCCTGTATGTCCAGGGCTTTCAGTCTGGAAGACTGCCTTCTCCCTCCTTCCAAGAGAAAGGCAGTGCTGGCACTGTGTGCTTCTGGAAGAGCTCTGCAGCCCTTCTCCATGACACCTATCCAGTATATCCACTGAAAATTTATTTTGGGGGCGTGTCAGCTTCTTGTGTAGATGTTAGATAAGAACATCTGCTTGCACTCACTTTTTTTTTTTTAATATAGGTGATATAAAATCACTCCACCTTTTCTAATGTTTACTGTTGGTTTTTAATTCCCCATCCTTTAATTTAAGTGTGGGCATCTGTCTTGGTTTTGCTGGGACAGAATCATAGGCCGCCCATGGTGTGCAGGCTGTTAGCAGTTCGGAGTCAGCCAGTGCAGCTGAGCTAAATTGCCTCACAGGTGTACCCCAGACCATAAATGTCATGCTCAATATAAAGGGGAAGGTTTGCTGAGGAGAGGCTCTTGCTGGGGCTTCTCTTGACCATGTTCCTCTTCCTTCTCCTGCCCTTGAGGACTGCTTTCTTTCCTACTGTGGCTGCTGTACCTTTGCTGGGCTGGGTATAACTTTATAATACTTTATGATGGCATTAGTATCATTTTGGCTATTCCATTAGATTCTGTTTACATTTCAACCCATGGCTCTCCTCTCCTTTTTCCAAACCCCTTCTCTGCTGGGGCGGGCTCATTGGGTGACAGCGGAACTGCTATAGTTCAGCCCTGAATGTGGGCTAAGCATAGAAAAGATATCATGCTTGGTTTGGGAAATTCTGAGCAACAAGCAGAGGAAGCACTAAAAAGCTTCTGGGAGAAGTCTGCTACCTGCTGTCCTGCTGCTCGTGCCTTTGGCAGACTGCTGCTGGTCCCCGTCAGACCCAGATGCCAGACTGCATTAGCCTTTGCTCTCATGTGTCTAGCTCTCTGAGCCATTTTTCCACGCCCCCTCTCTTGTATTATCTGTTTTAAATCACTAGCTCTTTGGAACTGGGATCTTTGTGGCTTTCACATTCTAAACTGAGAAGAACTTGAGCAGTTTGGGGCCTTCAGAAATTACTGTAGGCTTTTGGGGTTTTTTTTAAAGTGAGCCTATTCATTTTTGTAGAGGAAAGTGAGGTTTCTGCAGTTCTCCATAGGTGATCAAAGTGTCCAAAATGGTATTTGATTTCAGGCAATGATCTTGAGAGATAATATAGGTGGGTGATGGCCAAATAGGAGCACACAGTTCAGGAAATGCTTATTCTTCTCTAACAACCCCAGAAAGCAGCATTGCTTGGTGCAGGGAATGATGCTATCTGGGGATTTCCTACACCTGTCTTACTGTTTCTAGGACTCAACTGTTGCTTTTTTTGTTTTCCATATGATGTATTTCCGTTTATTAACGGGATGGTGGATAACACCCCACACCACCCCACCAAAGAAAATGAAGTCTGTCCAGGTGTGCTTTGGTAAATGGCATGGTTTCTGTTGAAATCTGCTTGTCCCCTTCTGGTCTCCTTTCCTATCTTGTTCTTGTTTTTAATCATAGTTATCTTCTGCTGAGTACACACAAACTGGAGGCTAGATTTGGGGTACCTTGTGTTGACAAATTAGGCATTTTTTCCATTGTACTAATCAACTCTCAGCCTCTGAGGTATTTATCCTTGCAATTATCCGCAAGGTAGGCAATAGCTATTCCCCTTGTTTAAAGGCAGGGAGGAGGAGCTGAGGTATGGGAAGCTTCAGTAGGTCAGGACTTGAACTGAGATCTTCTAAATCTGGGGTAATTGAGCCTCTTCTCTGTTCCGTCTTTAAAAAATAAAGCACGTGTGTTAGTTCTAAGAATCCCTTTCATCTGTACTGTGCTGCCTTCAGGAACCTCCAGTCATCCTGCCTGTGCTGCACTTGCCCACCAACAGCTGCACAAAGGCCCCGAGTGGCTTAGACTCAGTTATAAAACGTCCAGGAAAAAGCAGGCACAATTACAGGTTTTACTATTAAAAGAAGCAATTTCATTTCCTTTCTGGAGTCGATGTGATTTTTTTTTAATGCTACCTGAAGAAGCAGAACCCTTTGTGCGTCGAAACGGGAGCATTTACCTTGGTTTTCAATTTCCATCCCCACCGTGTGGGAAGGCGAGGGACCAGGCGGGCCCCGAGATGCGCTTGCTCCGGCATCTTGTCTGGGTCCCAGCCGCTCTCGCTCCCGGTCGCAGCCCCGAGGCTTTGGCAAGGTGATACTCTTGTTAGGTTTTTCGTTCCTCTGCCTGAACGGGTCCTTACGTTTTAACTAAACTGCAGGAGCAGCCGCTAACCGCTGCAGGGCAGAGCCCGGGGATCGCTCTAGGGGACAGTACCGGGGAGCAGACACCGACCGGCACAGCGAGGCCGCGGCCAGCCCCACGCCGTTCCGCTCCAGGCCGGCTCTCGACTGCGTGTGCAGCTTTTTCCCTCCACAGACTCCGGGCATTCCCAGCCCCGACAGCCACGCGCCGGCACGGCTCGGGCCGCCGCTCCCTGCTCGCGGGACCGGAGGACAACGCCTCCCGGCCGCACCGTCTCCTGTCCCGCCCTGTGCGCGGGAAGCCCCCAGCCCGGCCCTGTCCCCCCGGGTCCTGTCCCGCCCTGCGGCGCACGCCGGCGGCGGGGCGGCAGCGCCCCCTGCTGCGCCGCGGCGGCCCCGCCGTGCCGGGAGCAGCCCCGTAGCCGCCGTTCTGCCCCGGCACCGCCGCCGAGAGGCCCGATCGCTGTTCCTCAGGCGGCGGCTCCGGGGGTGCCGCGGAGCTACAGACGGGCTCGTGTCCCCCCGTTTGCGGGTGGAACCTACGGGTCCTGCGGTCCGGGGTATGGGGTGTAAGCCCCAGCAGCTCCCTGCCCCTTGAAGGGGTTCTCGCCGGGTATCACCGGGGCGGTGGAGGACTCTTGTGGCCTGGGCCAGGGGTGGCTAAGGCACAGCACACGGTCGATGTGTAAAACACATCCGTCGGGAGCCTCCGTGGGCTGAGCACCAGCTCCCCGAAGGTGCTTCTGAGATGTGCTGCGAGCAGAGGCAGCTGATGCGTGGTGTGAGGGGAAGGGCAGTTGTGTGCTTGTGACACTCCAAGTGACTCCCATGCAGGGCACACCGGCAAAGATTGTCCTTCCTCCTGCCGCTGCTGCAGCGCGCCAGGAGGTAGCGGGGTGATGCTGGCGGAGCGTGCAGGGAGGAGAGGCTGAAGCTGCCAGCAAAAACCCGTAAGGAAGAAAACCTGCAAACTGGGAAAAGCGTTCTGCTCTGACAGAATAAAACTAAAACCCGGAATGGGAAAGGAAGGGCATGAAAGAGTTAGTGACAAAATATCCTGTATGGCTGGGGAGATGATGGTTTTATTGGTATTGCAGGGGGGAGGGAGAAGCTGAGAGGCAGTGAAAACACAATTTGGCCTAAAATTGAATTTCTCTGATAAGGAATTTCAGAAGCGGCTGCCTCATTCACCGTGCGGCCAAATAATCATATGCGCTTTAATAATCTTTATTTTACAGGAGTACGTTGCCAGGGCAACAGAGTGTAAGCAGGAGAACAGCACCTTGCAGATCACAAAGGCAAATCTGCAGAAAGAAATTTCAGCGAGTTTCTCTCTGCCTTTTGCAATGTAATGACGACTTATTTTTCATGCACTGATTTAATAATCTTATTGAAAGATCCTTTCCCTGTTTCTCTTATTCTTGTCTGTCTGAGCGTGGACAATGGCAAAAACCTGGAATTGTCGAGCCCACTGGGCTAAGCAAACTAACAGATGTAATATGTTTAGCATTTTTATGTAATTACTTTTTATTGCCATTTTACCCCTACCTCTATTCCTCCCTGGTTAGTTGATGCTTCCTTTCCCTTCTGGCCCAATCCGGTGATCGGCAGGGGCTGGGGGAGAGTTAGTAATTGACTGCATTAATCGGAAATTATTAGTTGGACGTATTTTCAAGGGTGGGGGTTGGTTGCAGAAATAGACCTTTTAGGAAGGGATGAATTGAATTATGGTCAATGCAGTAATGAAGCCTCTAGGCTGTAAGCTGTGGAGAGGACAGTCATCTTCACAAAGGTTTTAGTGTTATTTATAATGGGCTCTGCTCTCGGGGTGAAAAACAATATGTTGCCCTACTGACATCCACTGGATGTGGGTGTCTCGATTAGCTGGTCTGAAAAATAAGCTGATTTGGTATGATTAAAGATGAAAACTTCTGAAGATCTTGGATGTTGGTTAGGCTGCGAGCAGGAACATTGCTACCAAACCTTCAACAGGGCACAGTTTTTGACAAGTCTGGCTCTTGTAAACATTTTGCCTCTTGTTCTGTTTCCCAAGGGCCAGAGCTCAGGAAGTAAGCGTGGGAAAAGCAAGAGCTGTGGGCTGCAGAACAAGAGGCAAAGGGGAAGGCTCTGTGAAGTTCAGTACAAAACCCAGTTTGTCTCACTGTGGCTGACAAATTCCAAGTAATTAAGAACAAAAGCTGTCACTTAAGCTCAGCTGTTCTGTTGACTTGCAGCTTGTCCAGGTCTCCTGTAGCACCAGGAAGCAGAGAGCATGTGAATATGTGGTTCAGGTGCACTGACATGACAAGGCTGAGGAGGAGGACACAGGGGTGGGGTTTTGCCACCTTACCTGAAAACATCATGCTTTCTGTGGTTTGAACTCAGTCTTATCAATGTTACTGAAATGAAACCTTTCTTTAGAAAGCCAGTTCTTCAAAAGCTAGTACAGGCATTTATGTATTCTGCATTTCATGAAACAGTATGTATAAATGACAAGTCACATTTTCACTACAAGATTCCTTCCTGCCAAATAGTATTGGTCTTCTCTTAGCATCCACCAAGCTACTCTGAATGTGAGATGTTCCTTGAGATAGGATTTCACAGAGCAGTTAAAAAGGGTCTGAGACATATTGCAGAATTTGCTGCAAGCTGTTTTAAGAAATGTGGTCTCTGCAGAGAGCAACAGTAATAAACACATGGAGCTGCAGCTCATTGGGCATGGAAACAGCCATGTGCAGGATGGGAGAGAAGTGTCCTAGAGAGCTGGACACAGTTCCTGTAGCTTCACTTCAGATATCTCTTTACATCTTGTGTTTTTGGTCCTGTGGCAGCATTAATAATAAGGTGCTTGGAGTCTCATTATTACTAATGTCTAATCAGGCACACAAACAAAAAACCAGAGTTCTGAGACCCAGTTAGAATTCTGTTGTTTTCTTTAAAAAACAGGAGAGCATTTAGACCTTAGACATCAGAGTCAAGTAAGTATATTCTCTGCATATATTTAGCTCCTCCCTCCTCAAATTGTGTCAGAATCTCACAGAGCACAGTTTTCCACATGTTTTCAAATTCTCTTTCTTTGCTATTTCAGATATCTCCTACTTTTGATTGCTTATGCTATCTACGTTCTTGTGCTTTTATAGTAAATAAAAACGGTTTTGTAAATAATCAAGCCCCTTCTGCTTTATCAAAAGCCTTTTATAACTTGTAAGAATAATACAGGCTAGTCAAATATTTCAGTAATCAGTTTTGTCTATTAAAAAAAAGGAGGGAAATTATTAAAATCACTATAGAAAATGATGTATGCCTCCATATTAGAAACAGTGAGATAGTTTAGCACTGTGCACTTCTGGCACTAGCTTTTCTAACAAGACAAAACCTTTACCGGTAGTTAAATCATTGCTAATTCTTTTGCTTAGTAGCAGGAAGATGAAACCTGAGATATGTTTCCTCAGGAAAAAGAGAGGTTTCTCCCTTTTTATCACACCTTAAAGGTATTATTTGTTCCTAAACTACTTAATCTATGTATGCATTCATAAACTGCAAAACATTAATTATATATACTTGTGTATATGATAGTATTTGCTATTGGCTGGCTTCTGTTCAATCTAACAGCTCTTCTCCTTGAAGTGATATCCAAGTAAACCTTCAAAGTTTGTCATCTGTGCAGAACCACATTTCACAGAAACTCTGCACATTGCTTCAGTTTAAAATAGATACACATATGATATCTACCAAAAGCAGTTGTCTTCTGTGAAACCTATAGGAAGGCAGCTGACTGGGCCACAAAATAACTGGGGATGACTGCCAAATAGTGGGCAAATAATGGGCATCTTTTTCTTGGTTTAGGAGACTGCATTCTTAACTTCTTAAAGCAATACTGGTCAAGAAGACTTTTTTCTGGAGCTACCTCCACAATTTTTAATTATTTTTTTTTCTTTTTTAATCATAGTACGTTTTAAAATGTAGACATTCAAAAGGATTATTATCTTTTCTTTGTTGGAATCGATGGGGAAGCCCAAAGTTTGAAGCAAGATGGCAGAATCTGTACTTGCTGTAGGTGGAACAATAGTTATTCACCATCACAATGTAGAAGGGTTTGTCTTTCCAATGATTTTTCTATTTTCCTTAAAAATGGTAGGATAAAATTTTGGTAGGAGATTGAAGCCCAGCTGCTTAAAAGCCCATGATATTTCTAGCACAAAATCTGAGCAATTTACTTTCCCCTTCCTGCTAGTTTGTATCCTGCTGCCTTTTGAAATGGAAACTCTTTTGACCCTATAACCTCTGTGTTACTCTGAATAAAACTCTTTTTAATTGTGTTTTGAAGGAGCATGCAGGGAGCTCCCACACTACTAATCAGCTTTGCTGGTTTGGATATGTATCGCCAGGATTCATGTTGGCAGAATAACTTGATATAATTGCAGCTCTGCATCAGTGATTTAATGCTTAGGAACTTTAAAGGTACAGGTCTTCATTTCTATCTGCGTATTATTCCAGTGTGAAACCAGCTCCTGCATGCTCCTGCCTACCTGGTGTATGGCAGGAGGACACGAGCCAGCTCTGTGTGCTCCGCAGGGTGACTGAAGCCACATGCTGGTATCAGAGGAGAGTGCAGCCTGCGCTGACAGGCTGCTGCTCACCACAGCACTGACATGGGACACAGGTTTTGGATTAGACCTTTCATACCATTTTGCTTGCAACATGTAATGTGGAAATGGAAGTAATATTTATTGCCTGGTGCCTTTTCACACACAAAAAAACCCCAACAAACAAAACCCTCACCACCTGTTCTAGCTAGTTTTGCACTGTTTAAAAGTGGGTCTGGCTCATTTAAATGAGTGTTTTTAAAGTAGACCTGTCTTTAAGCAGTTTGAGGGTATTGGGAACGCTAGGCAGCTGCCTTCTAGTGCCAAAACTTCGGAAGCCATGGCAGTTAATCAAGCTGAACTCATGCACTGCAGAAGCTATCACTTTGACAGATAGACACTTGTACATTTTACACTTGTTCCTTACATTGTTTTCCTACTCATCTTTCTCAGAAGGCATAAACACTGCTTCAGCTTCTTTACTGTAGTCTAAATGCATTAAACATGGAGTCCAGAACCTGTAGGCAGTCAGTACACAGAGTTGCCTGTGGTTTGCACATTTGTTCATAGCTCTGCTAATGTGCCTCTGTTTGGCCTTCAGCATTCCAAAAGTAGGAATGCCACTTAACCCAGGTCCTGGCTCCCTGTCACTGTTTGATCAGTAACAGTAATGTGGTAACTGCCTCAGACAAATGACTATACTAAGAACACTCCCAATTGCCCTGTAATAAAACTGCTATCCTCCCTGAAAGCGAAGATGAGGATGGAAAGGGCAAGTATGATTGGAAGGTCAACAAGTTTGAGCACTGACAGAATGAAAGAAACAAATTACAATGCTGAGGACACGGTGCTGAAAATGCCCTGTGTCTAATTCTTGGCTTAGCTAGAGCCAAGGTATGTTAGCTCAAGTGTCTCGTTGTCCTGGCTCCATGTGAGAGGATGCAGAATCTTGGCATCCTTGCAGCCTCTGGCTGGCTGATTATTTACATGTTAAACTTCAACTCTGGTGATCATTCACAGGAAGAGATTAGAAAGGACTGAGTGTCATGGTGCAAGCAGCTGTGTGAGGAAAGGGAGCTTGGTGCTGCGTGCTAGCGAGGTTCCAGTCCTCAGCGTCCCTTTGCTGGCCTAACGCACCTGTTGTAGATCCTGTTGTGTGCTCGGAGTGCTCCTGGCTCTTGCTAGACTTGTGTTGGAATTTATCTCTTAATAAGGTGCTAAGAGAAACTTTTTTCAGTGTGCCTGCAAATGAGGTAGGAAAATAAAAACATTTTACAACTTCTTTTTTCTGTCATCTTGTTGGTTTGCCCCAAATGGGACAGTCTGGCAGAGCTGGCTGCCACACCTCATCCCACTGGTACCAGCACTGGGAGAATAAGCTGCTAGCTTAAGAAGCCAACTTGTGTAAATTCCGTTGGTTTTTTTTTGGCTAACCCTTTTACTTACTGTGCTAAAATAAAGATAAACTTCGGGGAGCTTTTGCTGTCTTACATTTTTGCTGACCCTAAGCTCTTTTGAATCATGAGGATTTTTAAAGGGCTGTTTGCCTTTTGGATTTGAAACCATTAGGATTTGATATTTTTAGTTGTGGGGTTGTTTTTTGGTTGTTTTTTTTTCTGTTGTAAATCTACAATAATCTATGTGTCTACACAACAGTCTTGTGTTTCCTATATGTTTCCAGGACCCAAAGTCTGAACAAATACTGTGCTGATCATGAGCTGCTGGGTGGTTGTGCCTGTGAACCCCAGCCTATGCAGGCTCTGAGGAGCCTTATGGAGTGCCCAGATGTACACCTGAGGAGCAGGNGGGGGGGGGGTGGAGAAAGAAGCAGCAGCTAGTAGAAACAGAAACATAATGCAATGAGATTTGAAAGAACAGGCATGTTGCCTTGGCTTGCCTCTCTGTGGGCTGTCTGTGCCCATCCCTGCCCAGCCCACATACACGGCTGGTGTCCCTGCCTCACACGTCCAGTGTGAGTGCTGCAGCTGCCAGTTGCTGGCTGTCTCGGAACCAGCCTCCTTCTGTCTGCTCAGCTGCAGCCATGCCATTTCTGTAAGTCATTTACTGCTCATTGGAGTAATGGCTTGAACTTGACTGCTTTATGTTCCAGGTACCACTTTGACCCTTGGGCTATAACATCAGCCCAGTGATTATTCATTTTCTTTTATGACGTGCCTTAGTGCCAACAGGAAAGAGTGCAAGACATCCCTGTGCAGCCTGATGTTCAGAGTGCTCATCTGAGATGTACAAACATGGCCATACAGGGCTCGAACATAGATCTTTGGCTGTCCCATGGTAGTTGTGACTGGTTTGATAATGCAGGATTTTCTGCAGTACCAATTAATGCCATAACCTTTGGACTGTTTGGGGTTTTTTTTTATAATTTATTTGTTTACAGACCTAGATCATTTTAAAGCCTGATCTGTTTTGTTACATTATCCCAAAGCACGCATTAAAATACAGTAATACATATCATAATTTCTAAATATGAAATGTCTGAACAAATGAGTTAAAACAACATGTTGTAGGGACTGCAGTTTGGGAAGTTTCATGGGGAAAATAATTCCTGCAGAGAAAAGGTCTTAGTGATCAAAGCTTATTGCAGCAGAATCTGCAGAAGTCTCTGCAAAGCTGGATCAGGCAATTTAGACCCGGTTAACCAGCATTCCCCTTTGAGCTGAAAGAGAAGCACAGCATTTCACATGCAGAAATAGAGTTCCTTTCTGTAGATGAATATCCAAATCTTGATTATAACTCAGAAATGAGATCCCCTTCTTATTGTCATAATCTTACCACAAAAGTGCTAACCCAGGATGTGATTTCCTAACCATCAGAATTGTTAGAACTGTGTTTCTGTGGCATTGCTCTTTCTGTGGCATTGTCTTTTCTCAATCAGTTTTATTCCAGGGTATCTGTAGAACTTGCTGTCCATTTCAAGATCACCTCCTTCAATGAAGGCGACAGGTCACAGATAACTCGCAGTTCCTTGTTGGACAATTCCCGTATACGAGATCTCTTTTGGGGCAGGATGGAAATAACCATTTTCTAAAGAAATCACAGAACAGTTTGGGTTGGAAGAGATATTTAAAGAGACATTTTTAGTCCAACCCTCCTACCAGGAACATCTTTTCACAATGCTCAAAGTCCTGTCCAGCCTGACCTTGAACACTTTCAGGGATGGAGCATCCATAGCTTCTCAGAGCAACTTCTTCCATTGCCTCACCACTCTCATCGTCACCACACTTGGTCTATTCAAGAGCTGCATAATTACTCTGATAATTCAAGATACTGAGCTCAGGTTACTTTTCCATAAGTTGCAGTGGAAAGAGAGACAGTGGCTGTCAGGGAGTCTTGACTATGTGGTATGACATCCTTGCAGGTCAGTTGGAGAGTAACACATTGCACACATTGCCTTTTGATGCACTAGTCAGGGAAAATGTGAAAGATAAAGATCGGTGCCAAAGTGTGGCTAGGTGGATCAATAAACCACAGGATGTTTCATATTCTGGAGCAGTAAGAAAGTGCAGTTACATGTGGGAGGCATTGGAAGGGTATGAATTCACAATTCTGTCTCCCAAAGAGACCGACACCTAGGAACTGTTCATGGGCCTGAACGTAGGTACAAAACGGCAGCGGAAAGCCTCAAACTGAACTGGCAAAGCTGCAGAAAAAGTGGATGAGGGGAAAAAAAGAAATGGAACCCCAGCACATTCTTAAAGTTGCTTACTGTGAAGTGAATGGGACAACTGAAGTAAGAAGGCTCTTAACCTATGATATTCTTTCCCTCTGCTCTGTTTGTAGAGTAACTCTTACAGATGTTCTAACTTTAAACAGATGCCTCTAGAGAAAGAAAACAGTGTTTCAGTTTTGCATTGACCAGATTAATGCCCTGGCTGTAGACGGAGGAGCATGCATTGCTTCCTGTGAAGGTACTGGATCCAATGACTCATTAAATCAAGTGGTGGCCAATACTCAGTACCCTTTGAAGGAGGGAAAAACTATGCTAGGTTCTTTTTCTGCTTTATGAGAGGTGACTAGTTTTCAGGGGTGTTTACACCTGCTGGCCTTTGCTCATACTTCAGATGCTTAGGGTAGCAGGTAACAGTTCAGAGGAGAGGCTTCATGGTTTTGTGACTTTTGCTGTAAGTTTTAAGAGAAGGTAATTTTAGAGTGTCACAGAAGCTGCCCCTGCATTCAGCTGGGATTGAAAATGACACATGCAGTTGCAAAAAGGCCAGAAGCTGTTGGAGTGTTGCCTGTGATGTGGTTGATGTGTAGCAGCTGAACTGGCAAGTCCTCATGAGGAATTATGTCTCTAAGAACTCTTTAGTGAAACCAAAACTTATAGAACAAAAATCTTCAAGTCCTTTTAAGCAGAGTCCTGGTTAAACTGCTTAGCAGTTTGTGGACTGAGGTGATTGTACTAATTGGGTGTTAGACAGAGGGCTGATTGAGTTCACATCTCATGGTTGGAAATCACAAGCAGTGAAAGCTTAATTCACCGTGTCCTTATCACATCACCTTCTGTTTCAGAAGTCACTGGCCTTTGTTTGCATTAGACTCAACTTCATCTCTTAATGTATAGTGCTTCAGATAGTCCAGATTCCTCCATCTGTATTGGCACTGAAGAAGCATCCAGATACCAGGCTGCTTGAAGCACTGTACATTAAGATATGATTCTGGATCTCGATACTTGTGAGCTGAACAGAGCTCTGCTCAGTGTAAGAGCAGTAACTGTCACATGTGTCCTCTGAGCAAGTGTTTCATACTGAGAGCGGACCATGAAGGAGGTAGAGAGAGTTTCCTGATCACTTCTCTTTGATACAGCCCTCTGGTCACTCAGATCATGGGATGTATCATTCACGTCCACTCCTAAAGCAGAAAGTTCTCCGAGGCTCTGCCCATGAAGGTTTTTCAGTTGTGAGAACATTAAGTGCTTCTTAGGCATGCTGCACTGCAGTTGTGAGCAGCAACCTGCTGGTTGCAGGCACACCTGCCCCCCCTTCCATTCTCCTCTAGAGCAGGGTGGTCCTGTATCTCTCTCTCTCAGACTGCTTTTCTTTTGCTCCTCTACAGTAGAGAGATGTAGGTAATTGTATTTTTTTTCTTTTCTGGAGTTCAGCTAATAGGCTTACTTGGGTGTGAAGTTGAAAACTGACTTTATACTTTGGAAACAAAGCACTGGTTGACTGATGATCTCTCAGTCTCCAAGTCTGAAGTCTCCAGTTTGCAGCACTGTCTTTCTATACAGCTGCAAAATTGGTCTCTTGTTCTGCTGCATAGGTGAAGTTCCTCTGAACAAGGGGTTTCTTCCACTTGGGGCATCAGCCAAATAAAACACAACACTTGACACAATTGTCTGCTCACAGTGATCCAAGCAACGGCCAGTGTGCGTCTGCATCTGGAACATCACTAGGAGCTGCACTTCTCTAGCAAGTACCATAGGATTATACTGACCTGAACAATAAAGATCCCAATTTATTGGTACCAGTGGGCAAGAGACCATTTCCAAATAGCCTTTTGGAGCCCTGAAACTGGCCTCGTAACTGGGGCACTGAGACTGCGCTGTCTGCATGGCCACAGGCTACCAAACCTGAGCCGTCCTTGCCTTCTCTGAGGACTCCTTGGGAATGCACTCACCAGCCGTGCCTCTGTCTGTTTGTATTCAGGTGCCAGATTACTTAAAAACTTGTGTATGCTCCTGCAGATGCTGTTAAAGGTCATTCATTATCTGCTCAGTGGCCTTACAGATGATGGCACCTGTAGGATGAATGGGATGAAATAATACATTTCAAAGAACAATGGTTTCAGGTGTCTCACCTTTCTTCCTTTGTCCTGATGACAAGGAAATTAGTTTAAGAAAAATCTACTTTAAAAGACGAGGTTGTTGTTGTTAAGTTTTCACTTTATTTTTCAAATTAATTTTCCATGAACAGAAGAGAGAGAATAATGGTTTTATTTGTGTGTGTTTTGTTGGGGTTTTAAAATTTTTTTTGGTTCATCTTTTCCTTGCTACTTAGCAGAGCTACTTGCTCCACAGTAATTTTCCATAATGCTTGTCATACAACATTACTTTCTTGACTATTTTGTTTATTGGATTTCTTATTTAAAATCTGTTACCTTACGGCTTTCTCTCTAAATTCCTCTTCTCTAGCAGAGCAGCATGAAGGTAAGCTGAGTCCCAAAGCTATTCTGTCCTAAGTTCTGGTATTTTATATATATAAAACTTCAGGGCTGATGGCTATGATACCTGGGATTATTTATGGGTTTTCATAAAAAAGAAAGAGGAAAATACAGAATTGCATGGCTTCTCTCTTCCTTCCCCTATCCCCAACCCCCTCCCCACAGAGGAGTTTAATTTTAAATGATAAATGTGGAAATTAGAGACCGTCGAGAAAATCCAATTTGGTGAGGAGTTTTAAAAATCCCATAATAAACGCAGAGTGAAATGTATGATTTAATGCGGGGCGCCAATGGCTGCTATTATGTGCTATTAGCAAATCGGGGTTGAGAGTGAATCTTTATCACTTGGTGAGTGCGGGCTGGGCCTGCCTCTGCTGCTGCTATTGATTTGTAGCCGCTTGTCATAATGACATCGGGAAGCAATGAATGGAAGATGTGCTTTTGATAGGATTGAAGGGGTGCAAAGGGGGGAGAAAAAATTCAGCAAGTTTTCTATCTCTTCTGCCTGATTAGATTTTTTTCTTCTTTTAAGAGCTTTCACATTCCAATAAAAATGCTAAATCAGCTCTGAAGCAGAATTGTTAGGGAGTAAATAGCTAGTCACATTTAAAGGAGGAAAAAATCTGACTTTACAGCAGTGGATGAATCTAAAGAATATTTCTGGCTCCACAAAAAATGATAGCAGTGGGTGGTGTCAGGGTGCTTGAGAGCTGGTAGAGCACCTGCACTGCTCTGCAGACAGCAAGGCCCAGAGATCTAGTGCAGGCACATGATGTGGCTCATCAGGATGCACAGGAGTTAAATCTCTGAGTGTTTTTATTTAAGAAGAGGAGTGTATGTTTCTTGATCTCTGAACCAAAAGTGCCTGAAATGAAAAACACAGACTCTGCCTTACAGCAGCAAATAATAAAGAGTCTTCTCTCTATCTGGGAAAGGAAGATTTTTGTCACTTTAATTATAGATCTTTCTCATCAAAAACTTAAAACAAGGTTTGATGGAAGGGAGTATAATTGCTGCACTGTTTGGAGAATGCAGTGTACCGATTTCGGAGGCTTTCCTGGAAAGAAAAGTAGGAAAGAAGAACAGGCTTACAACCCAGCCATGGTGATGATGCACATGTTGAATGAGGCAAAATCCATATAGGCTCAGGAGTGCATCCAGCTATGAGTCTACTTGTAGTGGTCCCCATGAATTTGCATTTCTGATGAGTAGATCCATGCCATTTTAATGTCCTGCCTCACAGTTGTTCTGCTCTCCTTGGGAAGGGGGGACCTGCATGCAGCCCAAGGAACCTCAAGATCCTTCTCCTGAAAGCCTGTACATCTCCCCTCTCCTTATTATTATTATCATTGTTAGTAGTAGTAGTAATAGTATTACTCCAATCATATGTGCTGGAGAGCTCTAGGCTGAGTAAGGGTTGGGACTCTGATATTCAGGTCCTTCCTTTTGGCCTAACCAGCCTCAGCCACTCTTATTTATGGAACCCTTTATGGTACTGCCGAATGAACCAGGTTTCCAGGGCTCACTGTCAAGAGTATGAAATGGCAGATTAGAAATCAATGCAGAGAGTCCAAGTGCCTACTTCATCATTCAGGAGAAAGAAATACAGTATTTCTGGTCTGAGCCTTGCACTCATTAAAATCACATCCTTTAAGAAACCCTTTAAATTAAAAGAGTGATCAGTGAGAATGGTAAGAATGTCATGCAGAGGGAATTTTCCAAAGGGGACCAGTTGAAGACAGTGAACAGATTTAATGTGGTTTTTACAATACCACCCACTGGTCTTACTGAGCACTCCAAGTGTGTGCAGTGCTTGTGTTCAGAAAAGTTTGTCTTCTGATGTAACCATAACACAGCAATCATGTGTTGGGTAAGGGAACACTGAGGCAGACCTGCTGGTGAGAGATGCTGGTGGGCATGGTGGTTCAGGACCACTCCAAAACAGGGTCTTATGACTTGGCCACTGAAGATGCTAACTGTAGACATAGGAGAGATACTGAGTAGTAATGAGAATTTTGCCAGTCACACTATTAACAGAAGAGCCCGTTTTATGTAATTCTAGGCTTACCTTTTTTGAGTTACACCCTTACATTACAGTTTTGAATAACAGTGGTTTGACAGTAAAAATAAAGATGTTAGATGAGAATTTAGGAAGGGTAACCTTGTGAGCAACTCTGCCATATCCATCACTTCTGAAAACTTTCAGCAGCAGATTCCCCCTTGTGTACACAACCGTTAGATTCGGGATATGCAAAGGTCTGTCCCTGATGATCCCTTGTACTTGCTGTGATTCTGACACTTGTGATCTATTGGCTAGTCATTTGTTCTTCCTTCTGAGATGATGATTTTTGTTGCTTTGCTTATTTATAACTTCTTCCACCTTTCCTTGGAATTATATAACATATTAAAGATTCAGGACCCATAAATATCTCCATTAAGTGGCTGATACCTACTTCAATTTACTCAAGTTTTTTGTCTTCTCTAAATCCTTACGTGATAGATCCTGGTCATAGAGAAAGTATATGACAGAGCTTAAAGTAGGATCCAAGTCTTTTTGTACATCCAAGTAAATGTACAAGACTGTCTTCAAAGGCCATGTGCTGTTTGCTTAGTTATGTGATAGTGGAGGGAAGTATTTTATTACAGGTTGTTAAAACCAGGCCAGACACAGCTGAGCTACAGTCTCATGTCTGCTTTCTCCGTTCTTGAGTATAAGCCTGTGCTCAGCGTCACAGCTGCTGTCCGACTGGAGATAGTTACCTACTTGCCACAGACATTCAGTGCAATCTCTTGATGTGTCTTATGTTGCTTTTTTGCTGCATACAAAATAGAGCGGATTACTACCTGACCTGTTCTCATTCAAGAGCATCTGTCGACTATGAATCACAAAGGGTTGGGCTCTTTAGGAATCCATCACACCTCTCAAGAGCAAGTAGCTTCAGCATGTGTGTACACACAGAATAGATTATGTCTACAAGCACGAATGAAACTGTGGGAGCCCTTTGCTAGATGGGAAGTGCTGCCTTGGTCCAGTCTTTCGTGGTGTTTGATGACAACAACCTGATTCTCTGCATTTGTTTATGAAAGTAAATGGAGGCTAGCAATGGGTTTTGGAAAGCTTTTGGTGCTAATGCTTCTAGAAGAGCTGCTTGTGTGATATTCTAAAGAGGTGAATCACCAGAAGTACAAAAGGCAGTGTGCCAAACTGTTTTTGGTCTCGTCCTGTTGGCTCTTAGGTGTAAATTTTATGATTGCAGTAGAGGAGGCTGATGTGACAACAGCTGTCAAACATGAAGAAGCTGCTGCAAGGGGAAAGCAATAATCTGTTTTCTGTGTTTAAGAATTAATGGCTTAAATAGCAACCAGATTAGATTGGCAGCCTTGAACCTGAAGTCCGTGGACTCTGAGGTTCTTTTGAAAGCTTTCTGGTCCATCTGTCTGTGTTAGCAGACATGTTCTCCAGTTAAGTGTAACTGTTCATATTGTGAGACATTTCATACATAGATTTTGGATGTTACCTTCAGGAACAAGGTCAAACGTATACTAACAAGTTAGTGAGCAACTTGATCTAATTAGACCTACTTTGATCACACATTGGACTAGGTGACCTCTGGAGGTCATTCTGTGATTCTACTGTTTGTAGTGTTTTGCCCATACTGAGATTATGTGGCCCATGGCATGACTTTGAGTGTTCTGATGCAAGCTGCACTAACTGCTAATGGCTATTTCGGCCTCTGTAAGCTGAGATTGTGCCTATTGTTTCCTTCATTCTATGACTAGGGGAAAGTAGCACAAGTCCAGCTTAACTTTATATGTAGGACATGTAAAATAAGCCAAGGCTGTAGACAAAAAACATGAGTGAAACCTGGGCATCTTTAACTTTAAATAATTATCTGGAGTAGTAAAGGGCATTTGGGGAGTTCAATTATATCTGCAATAGGCATTGGTATTCCAGTTCCAAAGAAAAGGTTTATATGTAAATGTTGCAGGCAGAAATTGGCACAATGAATTTTTTTTTCTGGCAGCTAGGTGAGGAGGAGGAAGAAGAACAATTACCAGACCATCACCTTTAGTCCTTGACAAGACCCTCCATGACCTGTCATATCACTATTCCCTGCTGGTCTCTCAGTGGTCAGGAGGAGAGGAAGCTGTGCTGCCAGTACCTGGGGACAGTTGATGCTTTGGGTGTTTCCTCTCACCTTGCATTTGCTTTACCCCTTGTGTTCCTTTGCTTTGTATTTCATGAATCTGGCAAAAATGTGGACATCAAAATCTCTAAACTCACAGTGGCAAGGAGAAACAATAGCAAGACAAACCACAGCATCATTTTGGTAAGACTTTGTCGAGAGGCTGAGCTGTGCATTACTAGAACTATTTCTGTCTTTCTCTCCCTCTTTTACACACTTTGATTTAAAATGGAGGAGGAGAGAGCAGTCTTCAACAGTAGCTTCTCAAATTGTCTCTCTTCTTTCAATAAGTATAGGTATCTTTGTAAGTTTAGTATCTTTGATAGCTCCTAAAAGCTCATTGATAATTTTCAATTTGGAAACAAACACTGTGTGTGTTATTGAAGACAAGCTTGGAGATGTTTATTGAATCACTGTCTATTAGAAAAGGGTCTTATATATTCTCCCTTATGCTGGGAGTCCAAAGCTCTGTTCCAGTGCATGTGAACAACTCTACTCCCCAGCACCAGCTCAGGCTCTGGGTCCAAACGTGACTATCAGCATCTCTGCTCAGAGCTTCTCAAAGACTTCAGCCAAGATGAGAACCTTCAGATAATAGGAATATAGGAAAATGATGGATTGGGATAAATCAGGAGTTGGCTTAACCATGATCATTTTCTCAAGATGCAGAAAAATTCCTCTGCAGACAGTTATAAGGCAGCCTATCCACTGCCAAATGTTCTTTCTAATTCTCATTAAAAAAGAACAATACTATCATACATCCTAAAGCACAAGTGCCTTTGCAGCAATGCTATCCAAGGACTCATCAGGCATGGTGGAGAGGACTGTCTTGTAGCTGTGCCTTTTCCATGTTAGCTCATTTCTGTCCTCACTATGTAAGCATTTAAAAATTTATGATCTTTCTTGTAGACCCCTTCTTCAGAAATGAAGGGTGCAGTCCCTGGAGCTGTTTAAGCCTGACCATGCTAAAAGGGAGAGTTCCATTCCTCCCATCTCCCCTTCCCAGCCTTGGAATTTGTTCTTGCCCCTCCCTTGTACCAGCACTGGTGCTCCATTGGATGCATCATGAGCCAGATCAGAGAGGCAATCTGGGTGAGACTGACGTGGGCTAAAGGCATATGAGAGATGACAGGACATCCTCTCCCTCCTCCTTGGAAGTTATCCATGCATATGAGATTAAACCCATGGTAAAACCATAGTGTGATATTGAAGGGTGCAGGATGTTCTGTATTCTCTGCTTTGGGATGGAGGGACAGCAAGGCGGACTCTGAACTGTTTTCAGCACTCAAAGACTGTAGTGTTAATGCCACCAGACAGCATGACAGCCATACATCATGTCAGCAAACAGAGTGCTTGCTCCCACTTGCTCTGCTGGAGGCAGTGATTCCATGGGACACATGCCAGCTTTGTAAGCATCCTGCAACCGTGTATCTGGCCAGGCAGGCAGAGGGAGTGTGTTACGCAGTAACCTCACCCACAGGCTTCAGATTGTCCAATATTCCTTAAAGGAGTCCATTAAAGTAAAATAAGCCCATCTTAATGTCTGTAGGGAACATATATAACAAACTATATGAAGCACATGTGTATTTGAAGTATTTAAAGCCCCACTTTGACATACTGCCCCAGGAGGGTGGTGGTCACTGTAGTGACTATCTGGGGAATGGCATTTGTGACAACTGGGATTTTTCAGGTGAGTCCAATTCCTGCTGGTTTCCCAAGAGACTGAATTCAAAATGGTCGTGAACTCCTAGACCACTTGTGAGCTTCAGCCATCCCACCAGACTTGAAATTGTGGGGACAGCTCTAGGGATCAGTTTTGACATGACCAAAGGTGTCAGCTCATCCTACATTCAAAATTTCTGATCCTTCAGTTGGCTTTACATAAATAATAAATAATCTGGAGAATCTTTCATCTTCACTAATTACAAAACAGCAATGCTCCCAAAAATTACTGTGTTGGATGCCTGTATTCTTCTGGGAAAGGAGACCTGTTCTTTTTCCATTGGAAGAAATGACACCTCAATTGTCAATCAACATTTCCTCCAGTGCCTTCAAGAAAAAAGAAGTTTCTGTCATGGAGGGCTACAGACTATCTGTTCCTCTTGTCGAGCCTCCGGAAGGTGCAGCTATCCTTTGTGAATGTGCTATGGTTGTGATGGAGAGACCTGCTTTTCTTTCTTTTTTGAGTCAGCCTGGAGCCCTTGAGTCGATCCAGAGGATGGTTCAGAATGTCTGTGCCTTTCTTTTGGTAGGGAAAGAAAGGGCTTTGCAGAGAGGCATTTCAGTCAGAATCACAGGCTATAATTTTGCTCAAAATGGAAGAGCAGAGGCAGTGAAAAACTGAAGAGGGAAGTGCCTTGAACTCTTTGAAAATTCCTGAACTTCCTATTAATAGGTCTTTGTTTAAAATAATGTGAAAAATTAAATCTCTCTAAGGCATTGAATCATGTGCGTTCCCACGAGTGCTCAGCATGTGCCTGCACTCCCCATATCTCATCAGATATTGTCCCTCCCATATTGGCTGCAGGCTTACATTGCAGCAGGAGCCTTGGTGGGTCCTGCAGCATCTCAGCTTTGGAGATTCATAGCTGGCTTGGTGATTTTATAAAACATTTGCGTCCTCCATACTTTATTAATCACTGACAGACTCATTGTTTATAACATACTTCTCAGCAAGCTGTTTGCGACTCATCGCCCTGCTTGCTTTATAGTCTATAAATATTTAATTCTTTAATAAACTGCTTATATGTAATATCAAATGACTGATGTACTTCTTTCCCCTCTTCAGCAGTGCTACTATTTGCAAAACAATTCTTTTGTTTTTTGAATAGCAATATGTTCCATAAATGCTTGAATTTCCTTTTTCTAAGTAGCAATTTCTTCAGGGTATTTGGTAAATTGACAAGCAGAGCGATGGTTCCTGTAGTGTTGTAAGAGCTGCCCCTTCCTAAAGCCTCCATGGGGAGATTCACTTCCAAATGGTCACAGGCTTGTAATCAGAAAATGTTTGAAGCCCTGGAGGTAATATTTCACGCCTCTACATGTTCAAAAGTGTTGGTGGCCTGTATGGGCCAGAACACCTTTGCAGAAGCTGTGTGAGAGCACATTGGGGGTGGTGCAGAGCAGGATACACAGCCTTGCTGTATGGGTGTTGTAGAGTCAGTGTCACAGCTTCTCACCATGTGGTGCATCACCACCTCCCCTGACTCACCCACCCTCCTGTTGTGTATGCAGCACACCCCATCTCATTTTCACAGCTGTAGTCTCCTTCCAGCTTCTCATTGGGAGCACTTGAAAAAGAGTGACCCTGACTGGGCTTTTGGTCCTTACCTGCTTGACTCCATCCTCCCTGGTGGTTGTTTCTCTCACCTAGGAACAGGCTGCATGAATTCTTCTGGCCATTCCCAGACTCTCCTTCTACAGTGTTTGTCTGGCCTCTTACTGTAGTGTTTGATGCTCTCCTGAATGTGGTAGGAGTAGGAAGCTTGTGGACTGCAGGAAAGCTGTCATCCAGGTGAGGCCATTGATCTGGTTTGCAGCCTGTTCCACATCTTGATCAGAAAATCCTCCAAGGCTTTGGCAACAAGCTGTGGACAGGCTGTACCAAGATGCACAGGAAGACTGCCCTGCAGTGAGGATTGTCCGTGCTCTATAGCGAGAATTGTCTGTCAGGGCAGGCACCTGAACGGGACTGTGAGACAGCACCACCACCTCTGTGGATCATAGCCTGTCTTTCAGTCCTTATCATACCATGGTCGTTAGGCTCCTGCCCTGTTAACCCCTTCCCTACCAAGTAAGGCTCATGGTGTGCAAAGGCAGAGTTCAGGTTTGAGGTCCTCGCTGTGCTGCCAAGACAAAGCCAGGTTAGGGTAAGGATTCAGTGCCTGGAACAAAGACACGGGTATGGCATGTGTATCGCCTTTCTGTGCAGTCACTTGGTGTTTGTTTTGGTTATTCCATATTCCCAGGCTCCATTTCATCTTTGACAGACAACCTCTGCATTAAGCTGCTTTGAGGCTGGAGACCTGAAAGACTGGGCAGGGTTGGGCAGCACCTTCTGGATGGTTGTTCTGCAAGGTCCAGACCAGCAGTGCCACTGTTTTGGGTTCAAGAAGAAATTGGCTTGGGTGGATGAGGTGGAGCTGATCTGCTTGGATCACTCCAGCTCATTGTGGCTGCTCAGTTCTTTAGACCAGCTTTGGGCTGCTTCCTTGGGTCAAGTTTGATTTTTAGCACACAAGTTCCTTTTCATCAGGATGGCAGTATGCCTTAGCCATGCCTTTGAGAGGGCTGTGTGGTCATGGACATCTAACTTCTGAGTTGGGTTCACAATTGGGTTATCCCTTGTGTCCTGAATTTTTTGCACGGTGTTTGAAACTGTGAGCAGAGGGAACCTGGATTTCAGATTATTGCCCAGAGGCAGTACGAGTGTCCTATTTTTGATCAGAATTGTCAGACTGTTGCCTTCTGCTCAGTCTCCTGGGTGTCTTTGCAGAAGAATGTGTGTGTGTGTGTGTGACAGGGATGCATCTGTTGAGATGCAGGAAGGAACTGGAGGCAGACAAGAGCTAGATGGGCCTGTGGTTAGGAGTCTTTAAGCGACACTGAGTAGCAGTTTCCCTCTTTGCTATGGGTCACTGCATCCTCTGCACATTGGTCCTGAGATACAGACTACAGCATAATCCTCCTGTTTGGGGCTGTCAGTGCTCCCTTTGTGATGGGGCCTAAGGAGAGCTGGTTGCTCACTGCAGCCTCCTTTGGACAGGTTCTTATGCCACCTCCATGTCTGTGACGAATGGCATGCCTTTAGAGGCAGTGGAGCCACCCCACTCCAGCAGCTGAGGATCTGCTCCGCAGGGTTTCTAAAGCCACTGGTAAGTCTGCATGCTCACAGCATGGGACAAGAGAAGAGTTTCCTTCACAATGGGTTCCACCTGCAATAGCCTTTCCTCTCTGTCCAGCCTGCTCCCGGTCCTCCAGACCAAGTCTGGCTTCAGCTGGAGCCTCACCCATGACCAAGGGAGTTGTAGAGGCTGAGGAGGCTGTGACAGCAGACCCATCCAGGACCAGTGCAGGGCAACCACACACAACAGACCTTCCAAACGCTGATGTCAAACACAGCTGAAGGGAAGGTGTTGCTGTTTGCTGCTGGTGCACTGTATATTACTTTGTCCACCCCTTGCTGATGTATGTAGGTGCAAATCCCTGGCCCAGAATAGCATTTTTAGTAGAACAGAGTAGCCAAAAAGGCCTATTTCTATACACCTGTCTTTTTGTACTTGTAATATCCAGTGATAACATTCACTGCTCTGAGAAAAAGGGATGAGGGAGGATTTGGCCAGCTCCTGGCTTTCTGTCCCCCAGCAGTCACCTGGATAGCACAACGGCCAGGAGCTGCTCTGCCCAGCTGCCCCTGAGCCTTGTGTCCTGCTGTCCTGTGGTGGAGATGGAGAGCAGGAACCCACTGCATCAGATCTCTGTCCCTGGGGAAGCGCACACAAGCCTGGCATTAGCAGTGCCACATTCTCCCTCTGGTTCTTCTTCTCTTGTCCCCCTCCCACAGCACACTTCACTGAAATTTCTGAATGAAAACCAGGAATCATCCAGGCATCCAGCTCCCAGCACTCCAGTCTCCAGGCAGCAAGCGTGCCTGGTGCCCTGGCTTAACTATGAGTAATGGTAAATAAGTAAATCACGCAGTGGGCTGTGCGATTCCCTAATGAGCCTGTTTGTTCCAAGCACAGTGCAAAAAACCACCTTCTCCTTGGCGATAACCTTTCTGCATATTAACATTATGCATGTATTCATGTGACTTTGTCTGCCTCACCGCCACCTCTTCAACTCATTTAAATAAAAATAATTTATGTGGACATTCCTTCAGTCAGGATTACGGTCCCCCCCCCAGTAATATTTCGTTGATGCCATGCACCCAGATGGGTTCGTTATGCTTTCGCATATCATTAGGGCTTTATAAAGAACAACAGCGACATCTGCATGTGCCGCAGCGCTACGGAGATGGGGGAAATACGGAAAACAAACCCCAAATGAGCTCCAAGCTCATCTGGCTCTGTCTTTCCTCAGTGCCTTCTCCACCACCATGGACACAAGTAATTGTACAGTGTAATCACATCACGGCTCATCTGAATATTCATAACCAAGACAAAGACTTGGAAGAGAAAAAACGTGGGGGAGGGAAAGCAGGAGAATTTAAATATAAAACAGCATTTCATTTTGAAGCCAAGTTCCGTGTTCAGCTGAAGAGATTGTCTCGATGGCGATATTGTCCGTCGGTCTGCCATTTGAAAGCGGTGGGCAGTGGTCTCAACGCGCACGAAGCCTCCTTCATGGAGAAAGAAAATAAAGCACAACAACAAACAGAGGCAGAACTGCCCCCAGCAAAAGTGATGTTTGAAGAGTCGCCAACGGTGGCTAACCAGCTGCTGTTTTTCCAAGAAAGAAACAGTCTATTGAGGAAGCTTTATAAAGACCCCAATTAATATGTTGTGCATGTATAAGATCTACAAAGAGCCCACTGTGTTCCTCCCCCCGCAACCACCACCTTCTCTTCCTGATCAGTGCCAGTGGAGAAGGATCTGTGCTACCAAATAATTGATTAATCACTTCAGCGGTGACAACTGCCCTCTCCAAAATGAAGAGAGAAGAAAAACAAACACAAAAAGAGGCAATTGTTTGCTAATTAGTGTGTAAATTACCGCTGGTTCCATCCTTCTTTGTATCTTTAAAAAAGAAAAGAAAAGAGTAGAGAAATATAATCCCCATCTTAATGTCTACGTTGTCTTCATTTCTTTTGTATTACTCTGATATCCTTTACTAGTATTAACCCAGAGGTGTGGTGTTTGTCGAAGCTGTGGCTGGCTCTGCCAGTTCGTTCCCCAAAGAGCTCCTATTTCCATTCCACTGGAGCTTATATTCCTTTAAATGTCTAGCGCAGAATCATTTCCCCCTTTCTAATACATCACTCTGCTGGAATTAGAAGAATCCAAGGTTATATCCAACTTCAAAGGTTTCCAAGTCATCATGATTTTAGTAAAAGTAGAAGACAGATCATGGAACAAGTCCCTGGCTTTTGAAGATAGGCATCATAGGGACCTTCCTCCCTCCGTCTCTTTCTTGCTCTCCCTCTCTCTCCCCCCAACTTTGTACCTCTCCAGCTCTGAACGTCCCGCGCTAGTGCAGTTTAATGATATGCAAATGAAATATGCATAAAACCATTCTACTGTATGATGATTAAACACTGGAGACATTAACCGCCGACACTTCACTGTTTGACTATAATAATCTTTCCCGAGTATCCACTTTGATTGCGGAGTTATGGAAACCCATAGCAGTTGGCAGAGAGAGAGTGAGAGAGAGAGAAGGAAGGAGAGATGCAGGGACACATCACCCATCTCTGCATTTATCCCACTCCAGGAGACGTTTCCCCCCTTTTGTACTGCATTTCTACTGCTGTCTTTTGTAATCCATCCATGCGATCGCACCAGGGCGATTAACAGGAAAAAAACCCTCTTTTCTCTTAATGTTTCAAAGCTCATTAGCCAAACGATTATTCCTCATTAACAGCGAAAGCTCATTCATTAAAAGAAAAAATATGCCCAAAAGATGCCAGCGCTGTTAATCCCGAGCCCTGTAGCTGGGCTGTAAATCCCATGCTAGTATTTTCCATGCAGAAGGGAAGCGCACCAATCCACAAAAAAAAACAAGCAAAAAGAAAACATTTTGTGTTTTGTAAAATCCGCAAGAGAGGCAATTAATATTCCCGTTGTATGACTTTATTTTTTGTCTCTCCCTTTTGTTTCCAGTGCCCTTCCCTGGCTCAGCGCCCGGTGCCAACAGAACACCTTGCAGGATCCTCAGCAGCGCAGACAACGTAAGTAGCCAGCTGTCCCTTGACGCCCTCTTCCCGAAGCCCCAAGCCCTCGGACCCTGCGGAGCGCCTGTGTGGCTCTTTCCCTCGCTCACCCTCCGGAGTGCCACCTGGGTTTCACAAGTAGCACCTTCCAAATCTCTCTGTCTTCAAGTTTGTGCATGTCTGTGTGGCATCCCTCCTCCTCCTTCACTCCCATAGTGGATCTTGTAAGGGCTTCAGATCGGCCCCATTCATCTCCCTGGTGATAGCAGTGAATGTAGATAAATCTCTGACTGCCTGCTTGCTGCTTGAGTATGATTTTTATTTTGTCTTCGGTGTATACCTAGGTCAAAAAGTGGGATGTATACTGATGTTGGGTGAGTGTGTGTGTGCCTGTGCCTGTGTCTTTCTCACTCCGTGTCTTTCTTTCTCCCCCAAGCACACAAACATGCATCTCACTTCATGTGTGTGTATGTGCATTACACACGTGCGCACCAGTCCATACCCACACAACGTGTGTGTCCACAGAGCTATCGACACATCCCCGTCATACACACCCCCACACTCACATATCTCATCTGCAATTATCTGAGGCATTGTGTGCATATGTGTATGTGTATCCATACGCACACTCTTCTGTGTGCGTATGTGCATACACAGGCATCTCTGCTACACCGATAAACATTCCCTCTCCTCCCAGCAGAGGCTGTATGCAGCTGTGATCCTGCCCTATAAGAACAGTATTCCTTCCTTCCTTCCTTCTTTCCTTCCTTCCTTCCTTCCTTTCTTCCTTCCTTCCTGCCTTCCTGACTTCCTTTGGCATGCTGTTCAGAGACCTTCACGCTCCCTTCTTGGAGTATCTCCTGAGCTGCAGAATTGGCATCTTTCCCTGGGGTTGTCCGAATGGCAAATGGCATCATCTGGAGCTTGCATTCTTGCAGCTTCTTATGGCATTTCTCTCTCGATGTCGGCTACTCCCTTTTGTTTGTTGTTGACTGGGCTGGGTGTGGTTGGGATTGTTTTCTGGAGTTAATTGTAAATGAATCTGAATGGCCAACACACCAACAGCTTGCGGGAAAAAAAAGTAGGAAAAAAAAGACAAAAAAAAAGCAAGCCCCACACAAACGCCTTCTGCTGCGACAGATGCCCATGTTGCCCCTGGCATGGAGAACGGGCACAAGGGGTTTGTTGTTGAGGTTTTTTCTGTTGCTGTTTTTATTGTTCGCATTTCCCTTTTCTCTTTATTTTTAAAGACTCCAAGATGCCGGCCTCGGCTTGGAACAGAGCGGTGTCATGGCGGAGACGACGGCCTTTGTCTTGCAGGGTGTGAAAGCATCCGTTGTGCTGGCTCCACTGCGGCAGAATGACGTTTAAAGTGGGGAAAAAGTGCTGGAAGTCCGAGTTGTGCGGGGGAGCCCCTGTCCCTGCAGAGCCTGCATCCAAGGAAGGGCTCGCAGCGGAGGAGCCTAGTCTGTAATCCTGGCACTCGCGCCTCCGGTCGCTGCCTGCCGTTTGCTCCTGGGGGTCTGGATAATCTCCCTTGGCTTTACCGCACTGTCTGGCCCGCGCACAGGGCCCCCGTAACATATACCCGCTGCCGCGATCACAGGGAGCTGTGGCGTTGCCACTGAATGGATGGCACTGTGCCAACTCCGCTGCCATCCGCCCTTGCAGCTCTTTTCCTCCCTCCTCCCTCCTGCTCTCCCCTCCTCCTCCTCCTCCCGTCGACTTGATGTTAATTAACACACGGGTTAATTGATTTTAAAAGCTGAAGAATTACAGTTAACTTTTCCCACAGGGTACGGCCGCCAGCCGCCTGGCACAGTTCTGCTGCTCGCGCTGGGGCAGGGGGGCAGGAAGAGCCCGCAGCAAAACCAGCCACTGCGAAGGGATGGATGGATGGCTGTCCGCCTGTTGGACTGCGGCTAGGGGCGTCTGGCGTGCTCCTGCCTCGTCTTCCCGACATGTCACCATTATATTTTGCTATAAACAATCAAAGCAACCCCTCCCCTCGCCTCTCCCACTGCCCTCCCTCCGGAGAGGCAAGCTCTATAAAAGTTTAGGCAGGGAAGATGTCCTTCCCAAAGGGCTCATCTCAGCACAGAGGTGACCAGCCTCTGTGGGCTCTCCATCCCAAGCACTTGCCACAGCTGAGGTGGGGCCTGAGGGCCACTGCCTGTCAGGGGTTTGTCCTCTCTTCCAGGGCTCTTTTTCAATTCCTTAATTGGCTCAGATGCATTGCTTGGGTTGAAGCATCTCAACCAAGGGAAAGTTAGTTTGTTGTAATTACAAGTGAAATAAACCATGTGAGGGCTTTGTCTTTTTGATTTCAGTCTCTCTTGCCTCAGTCTCTGCTGCCAGTGAGGGTGAGTGAGGGTAGGGCTGGGAGGAGATGCAGCAATGCTGGAAACTCGCTGCTTTCACCTTCTCCTGCTTTCATTTTATTTCATTTTGTTTTTTAAAAGCATGAAGCAAGTGAAGCGACGAGAGGAATTCATTATGCAAATCAGGTCATATTTGCATAATGTCTCATGACTGGAATATGCAAATGAGTTGTATAATTTATGAGTGCCAGTGTCTGTCTAAAAGTGTTTCCCAGAATTTATAAAAAGTGAGGCGCGGGGAGGGCAGCTGGGCTGGCTGCCCTGCCAGGAGGGCTCTGCGCTTTCTTTTCAAAGTCTTCCTTGAGATCAGCAGCTCAAACAGTCATTAATGAGGAGCAAGCCCCCCTTTCCACCCTGTCCCCCTGGTTTTATCTCCCGTTTCTCCCTCTACCAAGCCCGCACCTGCTTCCATCGAACTTCTCCCGGAGGCACGTGGCCGGTGCAGGGGACCTGGGCAGTGCCTGCAGACTGCCTCAGCAGGTCTGGCTCCAGGGGTCTCTGGGGCTCTTGCAGCAGGAGAGACCCTGCCTTGCAGGCAGCCGAGCTCCATGGGCACTGTGCATCAGGGAGCGCGTGGAGACAGGCATGGTGGGATTACTGCTGCTTTGCAATGCGCCACTTCTAACCTGTGCTCTGAGTCAGAGACCTGTGACCTTCGGAAGAGCTGCAAGGTCAGAGCAGAGGTGGTCCTGACAATGGAAAGAGACCTTGAGTTTCTTGCCCACTGCCAGCAGTGGTCAGCTTCAGCACCAAAAAGGTCTCTGGAATATCTGGACAGGTATCAAGACTCTCGTTCTTTTTTCTCCTCTACTCTGCATGTTTGGAGATCTTGGGAGCATCGGGAGAATGCAGGTAGGCTCTGTCACACGGGGTTGCTGCTGCTCTGAGCCGTCTGTGCAGGGAGACGGTAACTAGTAACAGGCATTTGCATATGGAAAGCTGTGACATGGCTGTGACCGTGGTGTGGCTGTGACCAAGGCATGGCTCTGGTGCTGGCGTGGCTGTGATTGTGTTGTGGCTGTGGCCATGGTGTGGCTCTGGTGGCAGTATGGCTGTGACCACTGTGGCTTTTCTGCCAGTATGGCTGTGAGCATGGCACGGCCATGACCATGGTGTGGCTCCTGTGCCAGTGTGGCTGTGAGCATGGTGTTGCTCTTGCACGTGGACCAAAACCTGCCCACGCCAGGCAGGGTCCAGCAAGGAGCAGCAGGGTAGGTGAGCCCAGGAGCCGGGGCAGCTCAGCACCAGCCTTCCACAGCTTTGAGAGGTTTCTGAAAGGGCTTTTGGGCAAGAAAATGTGATTTGCTTCTCTTAAACATCTGCATTTCAGTTGTAGAAACCATGCATGTTTCTCTCTCTGATTTCAAAACAAGTTTTTAGGTGTTAAATTACCATCCAAACTGATGAATCTCTCAATCACTTTCAAAATAGTGTGAGTCTTTGTATGGTTTATTTAGCCAATGCACGCCTGGACTCTAACACTGAATGTCTCCAGTACTGAATTCATAAACTCTGCTTTTACCTGTGACTGTAGGATTGCTGGTGTGTGGATATAAAAGGACCATCTGCACTGGGTATAAGGGAGGCAAAAGTGGCAGATCTTGTGAGAGGCAGTAGCGCATCCAGGCTCCAAAGCAGCTTTTGCTTATGACTGCTCGTTTTGGATGGTTCTCTCCTGCCCTGAGGGGTGACTGTCCCCTGCGGCAAGGCTCCTCAGCAGTGCAGTTAGCAGAGAAGTAGCTAAGTCTGACATGGGGAATGGGCAGGATCAGGACCACTGGGATAACTGGTGTGTCTGCCAAGAGCAGCAGAAGACAGATGTTTGTTTAGGAGCAGGGAGGGCCAAGGGCTGCGGGAAGGAGCAGCATGGTAGCCCTGGGGAATGTGCCACATTTCGGGGACCAGTGGCCCTGCAGCATCAGGAGCCAGGGCTGCTTTTAACCTCGAGGCAAACTACCCTGCTTCGGTCATCATAAAAGCTCCTGCAAGCTGGAAAGTAGAGGCGAACATCTGTTACTTGGAGTGTTTGGTGCAGCATCAGCAAGTCCTGCACCAGGACTGGAGTTAGTTCTCCAGACAGCACCTGTGATGGGAAGCCTTCAGGGTTAGGAGCATGAGGGTGGGAGCAGGACCTGTGGCTGTGGAGCAGGTGTCAGAGGGAATTCAGTCTCTCTTTGGGAAGAACCCAAAGCTCTGTCCGGAGCTCACCTTCCATGCTCTGGTCTGCACAGTGTGCTGATCCTCATGTCCCCGCCCTACTGCTGCTTCCATGTGACACAAGGGGAATAGCAACAAATGTGGGGACAGAAGCAGCAGCAGAGCTCTCTTCCCCTTGGGGCACAGTGCACAGCTCAGGTCCTTCTGCTACCTCCCCTTCTCCCTCCAGCACAGGACTCACTGAGAGCCCTGCCATGCCATCCTCTGCCCTGATGCCCCCAGAGAGAGCTGCCTGCTGGAGGACTCTCTCTTTCCAGTGGACAAGGCCTTCTATATATGTGTCGCTTTTTGGTATTTTTATAAAACCACCAAAACTCTTGAATGTTTTCTTGTGGTTTTGATGCTGCACTGAGGACTGGTGAATGTCCTGAGCTTTGTAGTTAGTGAGGAAACAGCTTCCTTGGGGTGGGAGAATGAAAGCTCAGCCGGCACATGCACTGAAACTTCCATATCTGTCAGGCAAGATTTTCTGATCTTTGTGGTCAAGGAAGAAGGAACAGCAGCATAGAGAATCCCTCAGAGTGTCACTGTTTTACTGTCTGTGTTTCTATTGAGGTAGTGGTTTTTGCTAGCTGAGCAGAATGTCTTGACAGACCCTTGTTGCTTCCTTAGAGTGTCCTCCTGTGCTTGGCCTCTGATTCCCTACTGTGGCACTGGAAGAATTCCCTGCAGCATCAAGCCTTGAGTCTTCCTGGGGCCTTTGTCTGCAGCTCTTACTGTACGTCGATGGAGGTAAGGCATCTGAAACACTAATCCAGCAGAGTTCTGATCTGAGGCTTTCCTGCACGTGGGGGTTCCCCAGCACAGCACAGCTTAACCATGTGCCTGCTAGCATTGCCTTTTTTTGTCATTTCCACCAAGAAGAGTTCCTAGATCCAAGGTAGAGTCCTTGTTTTTTTAAGAATCACATCGCCTCTGCCACCTTCCATTCCTCAAGCACCAGTGCTGGCAACCACTAGGACCTCCAGTTCCCTCCTCATCTCTCCTGGGTAAGGCATGCAACAATCAGGCAGTGCTGGCCTGGGTTGGGTGGACACTCCTGGTTGTCCTCTCTTACTGGTGTGGAGCTCCGTGACAGGGTGAGCTGTGGATACCAATGCAGTGACCTGTGTTCTCAGCTGTCAGCTTTGCCCCTCCCTTTCTCAGCTTTGCACAAGAAGGACAAGGTGCAGACAGAGGCCTGAGCACTGCTTTCAGAACAGGTCCATGAAGGCAGCCATCTGCCAGCACCAGGCATCAGCCATCAACACCATGTTACCAGCCTGGCACACCTGGCGGATGTGCCTGGCGTTAGGAACAGTTTGTCTGCATGGGGCTTATTGCCTGATTGTGGTAGATAACAACAGTGGTAAGCAAAGTGTATAAAATCTTTAAATCTTTAACAAATCTCTCATTAATCCCAGCTAAGCAGATTAAAGCTGACTGCAGGCTTTAAAAGGAAGTAAGCTGATCACTTGTAGAACAGAGAAAGTAATACACAATGAAAAACAGCCAGACAGATAGGCCGTAGTGTGCAGTTCCTTTGTTCCTGGTCTCAGTAAAACTAGGATGGCAGTCAGACCACTGGACCTGAGTTCAGTGGAACCAGAGATTCAGTGACGTGAGACTGTACAGTATGATTCTGTAGAGCATGGTTCAAAATATCAAAGATGCCACAGGCAGATATTGCAGATTAAGGAAATTAAGCAGTTGTGTATGAGTGGCATCTTCAGAAAAACAAGACAGGATGCTGAAGTCCCAGTTGAAAATCAAGATCCTTTTCAAGGTTCAGCCTGTTATTGAGGTCCTGAACATCAGAAGGGCCTGTTCATGGCCTCTGGTACTCTCTCTGTGTTGGTCATTGAAACTGGTCTGTATTTGTAGACAAAACTCTGATTGGCAATGAAATGGTTAAATATCTTAGCACAGTGAAATTCAGCCAGATACTTAGATTTTGCTTCAGTTACTGAAGGAGTGGATATTGTAGGGTTAAACTCTTAGCTGAAGTGATGTGGGCTTTCTCTTCCTTAGGAGCATGTGTTCCTTTTCTGAGCATACTCACCAAGGTGTGAGGTATGCAAACATTGCTGGCTGTGGGTGTCTCAGGTACCAGTGAAACTCCTCATCCACTGCCAGACACATGCTGTAACCATCCTTGTGGTGATTCAGTGCCTTGCTCTCAGCTGATGATCTCCCCTTTGCTCACCCCTCTGCCTGTCCTGTTTGCCTGCTCATACATTGTCCATGGCTCTGCTCACCCAGGCTATACCCTGTCACTCACATTTTGGCTGTCCCAGTCCTTATTTCAGTGGTGCCCACCTTCGTTGCCAGTTCAGTGATTCTATTTTCTGTCTTTGCCTTTGCCTTTTGTCACAGTGCTGCCCCCCAGACCAAAAAGGGCTGGGACTTTCTGCTCTATCATCTCTGCGTATGTGCTTCAAAGGTGGCACCATGATGACTGGTGCTAACAATTGCAGCAGTACCTCCTGGTTCTGTGGTTCCATGTCCGAATGTAAACACTGATGTTAGTTCCTGAAGATTCAGGGTCACAACCACATCAATGGCAGGTTTTCTGAGTTTGTTGGTAAGTAAGGGAAAAGAAGAGATGCAGGATAATTCTTCTGAAGGGACAAGTTCTGCTTGACCAGCAAAACCTGGGTGAGCCTGAGTCCACAAACAGCAAGCTCTTGGTTTCCCCACACGGGCAGGTGATGTTTTGCTCTTTTGAGAGCAGCTGAAATTTGACAGTGCTTTGTGAGCAGGGCTGGTGGTCGTGTCCCTTTTCTCTACCTCATCCTGCAAGGTGCGCAGAACAGACTTGATACAGGTGATTCAGCCTGGTCCTTCACAATACAGTTAGATCTTTAGTGGTAGAGGGAAGAATCTGACTGATGATTTTAAAGCTGCCATAGCAGTTGGTCTCCTAAAACAGTGACACTTCTGTTTTAATAAGGTTACACTTTGTCTAGTCATGGGAGGAGACGGCTGAAAAAGAAGGGCAAGAAGGTGCCCTGCTTCTACCCCAACTCTACAAAAATGATGAGAAATTCCTACTGTCACTCTCAGGTGATCATAAGATATTGTATTTAAATGCTGAGATCTGCTCCCCTTGCTCCCCAGATAGTCATCTTCCTCACCCTGCAAACTGCCCAAGGGCACAGTAAGTAGGTTAATGGTTGCTGTAGGGTTAGCCTGAGGGTGAGAGTTCCCCTAGGAATAGCAGAGTTGTTTGCTCTGTGTGTGTGTGAGTTCATGTGCAGAGAAGCCGTCAAGGTGAATGAATACCTACTGCTCCCATTTCACTGTTGTCTGCCCCCTTCCTCCTCATTTCCAGCCAGGCAGTGGAAACCTCTGTAGTCTTGTTGCTTATTACCAAGTGGTCACTGTGCACAACAGGTCTGGATTTTGTGTTAATGCTGTGTTCACTGATGCCTTGAGTTGCTCATTACAGTTTTGATTCTCTTCTTTGGGAGCAAGGACAAAGAGCAAGGGGCAAGGACAGAGAAATAAAAGAAATGCAAGAGCTGGAGATTAAATCTCGGTAGGATTTGCATGCTGCAAACATTCATATATTACAGCACAGAGAAATGGCAAGTGCTGTGTCTCCTATTTCCCAGACACAGCCCACATCCTGGGTTCCCTCATGGGTGTCTGCACTCAGAATCTGGAGCATAAGTCACAGGCAGCTGAACATTTTCTTGAAGAGGGTCAAGACAACCCAAGACATCTCTTTGGGACTGGCCAGTTTCACCTGCACACACAAAGACCTGGCCAAGGAGATGAGATTGGTAGAAAACATGCAGAAAAAAATAGTCCAAGGCTTCAGGATGTTTACCTAAAAATTTTGAATGTGAAGTGAATTCTACACTGGAATATTTTCAGCCTTTTTAAAATAAAGGAAAGAACAACTCTAAGCCTGCCAAGTAAACACCAAAGCACAGGGTGTGAATGTCCACTCGTGCTCCTCAGGCACGCACACAAACACTTAGGAAGCGCCAGTATCAATACATTCAGCAGGTGCAGGGATGTTGGGGCTGCCTAGACCTCCCTCCCTGCAGAGCAGTAGTCTGCCCCTTCAGGAAAGATTCAAAGAAATCCTGTGGATTTTTCAGTGGTTTAGCCTTAGATTTTCTGTTTATATTTGTGTAACTAAGAGTTTTCTGTTTGCTCTGTGGTTTGAGGCATGCATAGATTAATTGCCAAATTAAGCTACTCTGAACCCAAATGAAGAATTTGCACTGGATTTTGCACCAGTTGCATTAAATATTTTTAAACTGATTTTTTTAAGTGATACAGGTCTTACTCCATTTTCTGTTCTGCTGTGCTTATATGCTTTCCCTTGCATTCTTGTTTCATTTCTCATTCATCCTTCCAGTTCCCTGCCTCCCAGCCCTCTGCTCTCGCCCTCCACTGCTCTGGTTGGTTGGTTGGTTGGTTTGGTTTGTTTTGTAGATTCTCCCTCCTTTTTCAGCAGTGTCCCTGGCAACTTGCTCCTGTTCTTCTGATCTCTGCTTTCCTGGCTATCAGTAGCATGTAACTGCAGGTCCTCTTCCCTCTCCTCCTTCCTTGCAATCTGTGGAGTCCATTTTTCCTTCCTGTGGAGAGCACAGAGGTTGTTAAAGGAAGGAGAGGCTTGCCTGTGTCCTTCAACAATGCACAAGGAAGGTGCTGAATGGAAGTGACTGCAAAATGCAATAGCTAATTCTGAGTGTCTTCTCCAGCAGCATGTGCGTGGCTGCCATTGATGTCTGGGAGCAGAAACCTGCATGTTGCAGGCCCCCATGAGCTCCTGCACCCCAAGTGTGGGCATCAGGGAAAAGGATGGGGATGCAGCAGAGCTCACTCAGGTTCCTTGGTCATGCCTCATGCTGCAAGTTGCCCATTACTGCCAGACTTAACTCCAAAACCTGAAAACAATCCAAAATATGTCAGTGATTTTGGGTTGCAAATCTGAGTGTTCAAAAGCCGTGAAATGACAAATTTAGGGTTCTGACTGCAACATGCATCCACCCATGCTGGACATGAGTAGCATTTCCTATTTCTGTTCAGAGTGTTAAACACAAATCTCAGTTGTCCAAACAGCTATGGTTGGTGAAAACAGGGTGAGGGTGGAGAACAGGGAGGGGTTTGGTATGTTTATTACTACATACTTTGACTGTGGCAAGCTAAGGTTAAAAGTGTGCCTTGAATGATGTAGTCAAAGTTAATTTTCTATTTCTTTTATGTTTTGCATTCCTGTGTTTACTTTCCTTGTAAATATTAACTTGTGTTGTCACATAAAAGTAGTATTAATATTTTCCATTAAGAGATTTTCATTTTGATTGCTTGCCACTTCTTTACACACTAAATCTGAAATTTTCCACATTCATTTCTGTCTTGGTGTGATTTTTCTGTAGTATGTCTGGAAAATAACAGTTTTGCCAAAAATTATTTTAAAAGAAAAAAAAAAATACATGGCTTTGTCAGGATTTGAGGGGAACCTTACAAAACACAAAAACCTCTGTGCTTCAGTATCTTGACAGAGATATTTCAGCAATGATGTGCTGCACCTTGCCTTCCCACACCCCAGCTGCATCCTCAAATCACAAAACCTGGCATGAAGGTGCAACTTCAACTTGGCCTCTGTGCTTTGTTGACAGACTGGATGTATGGTCACTGCTCCAGGAGTGGATCAACATGTGGCAAAGGTGGGATTGCTCTTTGTGGATTTCTCACACAGCTGTGGAGTGCTGAATCAATGACAGATGGTGGCTTGAGAATGGTTTCAGTGGGGAATTGATTTAGTGACAGGTATGGCCATGGGTTTGTTTGAGAGGGAACAGTGGACAAGCCAGGACCCTCGTAGATAGCACTCATTGTCCTTATCTTCAAAGTTTTCAGGTGGAACATGAGAGTGTTTCTTTGTAGAATTGCTGAGGACTCACAGTTTCACTTGAAACATACCAAATGCTATAACATTGTTAAGTGCTTCACAAAACAGAACTAGACACCTCGAGTCAAGCACCTAAAATTAGAGGACACATCTAGTGCCTGAGTCTCTCTTCACCTCTATTTGCTATTTGTAAAATGCAGATAATAAAACCTTTTCCTTACAGGAGTGCTGAGATTAGGTACTGCTCCTGGAGAATTTAGGTAGTGATGAGTGTCATTGAAATTCCCACAGGGAGATTAGTAACAATGTTCTATGTGAGGTTTGAAAAGTGCATACAGTAAGCTGTGAGAAAGAAAAGGAAATACTGACTGATGACCTTTCATGTGCACATTATCCACCTTGTGAATAAGTCCAGGACAATATAGGGTCAGGTATTGGAGTCCATATCACATGCTTATACAGAAGGGCCCAAATTACACTGGCAACCTTAATTCTGTCATATTCAGCATTCTAATAGTGGCTTGTAATTGCAGTGTTCTTCTAAAACAGTTCTACTGTAGGCACTATAGTTAAATGGAGAAATCACATCTGTTCTCATGCACGTTTCTGCACTTAGAACAGCTAACGAAAACTGCAGGGGTTAGGCATTCTGTGAAAGTCTTCCTCAGCAGTAAACATTAACCAAGACACCAGAGCATTCTCCTGGCTATTAATCTGCAGATAATAGAAGGTCCATTTCTTAAGCACACACAGAAAAGGAGAAGAAGAAATGACACAAAACGAATTGTCTTCCCCCATGCCCTTGTAACCTAGGGCATGTAGTGCAGGCTGCCAGCCATTGCACTACAGATTTAAAAGTGCTGGAATCTCTCAGTTCTTTAGCAGGTTGCCTGATGGATTGGTGAGTAATGTACTTGAGGAGTGCATTACTAAGCCCCAGACTAATGGCTAGCTCTTGCCCATGGCTTTTGCTATAGATCATTCATCGTGCTATTCACAAGCTCTCTGCCAGTCTGTGTCTGGCACTTGCGCTGCTGCTGCTAACACCATTTGCCTGATGAATTCTGCATCAACATCCCCCACGTTTTCAGAAGGCAAGTGGTAAATGAGAAGAAAAGAGTCACAGTTGTTCAGCAGTTCTCCTCTTGCTCTTTGGGAAGACATGGTAAAAGCTAAGGTGATGGACATGGTACACTCTCATCCAGTATTACTAGCACAGTAGCTTTTAAAAACCATCTGGAGTTTCTACACACCACAGAGCACCTTCCTATCACTTTCTAAGGAATTTGGGAACTCAGTTTTCCTAGGAAGGCTGATGTTACAGCTGTAAGATAGAAGGGATAAGGAAAGGTGGCTGGGTTGCTGAGTATGGCTCTTCTCTTAGTTTCTCTCACGTGTGTTCTAATGTGCTTGAAGAGATGCTTAGAAGACGTAGTTACCAAAATTTGGCTATTGCGTGATCTCAGTGAGATAGAACCACGCTTCACAACAAAGAGCCTCTACAGGGTTGAGTTCTGGGCTGGCTTTGGTGGACAGGACAGATGTGTGCAGAGATGAATGAGTTTCCCTGCTTCCAGTCCCCAGCTGGCTTTGGAGACTTTCCTCATTCTTTAGACTCCAGATATCAATAGGACTTCAGAGAAACTGTCCAGGAGTTGTGTCTCCCTGGGGTGGTTGTGACTAGGCTGGATCTCCCCCTACTCCTTTCACTTGGACCACTGCACAGTCATGAGGAAAGAGGAATCCAGGCCCCTGACAATTTAAACTGGCAACCCATCCCACCTCGGGTTGTTTGAACCATGCAGACTCTTTCTGATTCTTGAGTCCAGGCTGGTAGCTTTGCCAATAGAGAAGGTTTAAGCCTTGCTCTGCCTTTCTGTGCTCTCTTTGTATTTTTGCAAAAAGTTGCTTAAAAATAAACTTCTGATGTTCTTTAGTAACATATTCCTAATGAGCTTATGGAAAGGACAAAGCCTTCATCCCAAGGAATTTCCTTTACAGCCGTCATAGTAAGGATTGCTGCTAAAACTAGACAGCAGAACAAAAACTGTAAAAACAGTGCAGATGAGGAAAGTTCTTCAGTTCCAGTAGTCTTATAGAATGAGAAATAACCCAAACTGAGCAACAAACACTTTAAATTTTCTAGTTTACTCCACCTGTTAGGTATGTAGAGTCTTCTGAGGGGATAGTAGTACTGATATCAAAATACTTGGGGTGTTAGACATTACATTCATTTAGGGAAAGACCTTTTTTCACCATTGCTATTTTCCTTGATGCATTTCAGCTACAGCTCGGGCACCTTTTCACTGCCTCAAACAAAAAGCAAATGTGTATTAGTCACATTAATTGTACAACCAAAAGTCTGAGGGTATTTTGGATACAGAAACAGGTGGAGGATGCAGAGGGTTGCAGACAAAGACAACGCTGCTGAAAAGGAGTGTGCCATAAAACCAGCAATTCCCAGTGACTATTGTCAGCTGGTTTATTTGCATGCTGTCTTGGAAGATGTTTCTAGTAATAAAGCGTCATCAATCTGTTATTGCTTTTGACCAATCTATCTCAGCCTCCCTATATAAAACCTTGCAGTGGCCTATATTTAACTGAGAATATCCTCTGCTTGTTTCCTATCTTCTAGCTGGAGGTTTCTGTCTTTAACAAGCACAACAACATGCTGCTCTATCTTCAAAGAGAAAATTAATTCCGTCCGCAAAAGGGTCAAGTGCTAGAAAGTGCATAGCAATGCAGTTTGCATGGCAGGATCCAGGAGATATGATGCTAATAAGATTCTAAGATGAGAACAGCGGACTGGCTCTGGGGATTCAGATGAAGGGTTCTGTAAATTTTAAAAGAAATGGTCTCCAAAAACTAATGATGTCTGCTTTCCAATTCATTAATAATGTGGAGTGGGGAGATGGAAGTGAGAAGCAGGCCATGCTTTGAAATATCAAAATGTAACGAGGAAAAAAACAGTGAGAGCTCATCTCATCGGGGTCATAAAGCTGGGAGAAACAGGCAGGCTGCAGGGGAACACAGTGTCAATGCCTAGAGGGAAGGGAATTGCACAGTACAGTCTGCTATGTGTAATTTATGCACAGACTCTTTGCCAATGTTGATGTAAAATTTCTCTGCTGAAAAAGATGTTGCTGTATTGACAGTGGTTTTTCAGTGTTCTTGTTTAAGGTAACTCACTACACAAGACGTCTGATAGATTTTAAAAACTTATGTGAATTGTCTCAGCATATTTACAAATGACTTTTGTAAACCTTCCCCTTTCACCTTTTTTGCATTGCATGCACGAAACCAAGTAAGAAGAACCTGAACCTTGTTTGTAGTTAATAGTGGAAGAAAACCCCTCAGGCAAAGCCTAATGAACCACAAGCAATTCTAAGTTTTCCTCTGTAATAGCTGGAGAGACTAAGCCTTTACAAGGGCTGTCTGGATGCATCGTGTGACCTTGCTGCTCTACTTTATGAAATTTTCCCGTTCCTAGTACAGTGTTTGCATGGAGGTGCTGTTGTGCAGATATTATGCTAGAGCCTCTCCCTTACAGGTGCAGAGTTTGCAGCTGATAAAAAATGTCTGTGCTTGAATGGTTTTCAGAGTGGGAAGGTGTGCAGCAGGAGGGTTTGACTTTTATTTTGACAAAGCTATTATGATTTGCAGAGTGAAGTTAAGCTTCTTTTCCTATATTCTCTTCTTATCTGTGTGATATTTTTTCATCTCGCCTCAAAACCTCCCATCAGCGATGCCTGGTGAGGTTCTGGGATGCAGCCTGTGCCTCAGAGCCTTGATGCCATCAGCAGTTCTTCGGAGCCAGATGCAGAGCTGGGCTGCAGAGACCACAGTCCAGAGCACAGGGCAGGGCTCTGCTGTCAGCACTGGGCCTGCCAGGCTGCCACTGCTGGCACCTGCTGCTGCTGCTGCTTCCGTGGGGCTCAGTGCCAGCACACTGCAGCTCTAGGTGCAGCAAGGGACGCCTGCCATGGCACTGGACCTCCCACCCCAGGACTCTACATCTCCTGCCTGTTTGACAGAGCATTTTGTAGCCCCAGTATGACCAGTGACTTGTCTTTGCTGTGTTGTGCTGCCCTGACACTTTTTTCTTGTGGTCTGCTTTCACAGTCTGCAGGTCCTATCTGTTTTCTTTAGATGAGTCACATTATCTCAGCAGCAAGTCATGCTTAAGACAAGTAATTTCTCTTGGTACAGGAGCAGGACATCAAAGGAGTGTTTGGTAAGCAGTAAGGTGTGCTTGAGATACCTTGTCCTCTCAGAAGGGTTGTTTTTGTGAGGGCTTCTGGTGAACTGCAGAATCAGGAGTGTCTGGGAAGTGGTGGGTGGTTTTTAGAAGATAGCTCATTAAGTCTAGCCAGGAGGCTTGAGCAGAGTTTTGTTTTCTTGCTAAAGCCACAGCCATGAAAGTGGATGAAGTAGAACCGTGCATCATGTCTGCAACATGTTCACAAAGCAAGTTTCCCTTTATAGTGTTTATAAATGTTGTGTATTTCCTCATCAAGACACCATGGGGTTCTCAGTACTGACAGGGATGCCTCAGTTGAACCTAGAGCAAACCACAAATGCATTGGCACCAACTTCAAAAGCCAAAGCCTTCACCTGTGTTTTTTTCTGCGTGTTCTTGGTCTCCAGGAAATATAATCAGGATGACTTTACAGGCCTTCCCATGAACTGCAGGGCTGGTACAGCCATGTGTGTCACATCTTCCACTTCCCTCATATTTGCGTCTCAAAAGTTTTGTTGGAGAAGAGCTGGGGAACTTGTTTCCTCAGGAAATCTCAAGATAAATTGATAAGAATGTTCTTGAAGGTTTTCCAGTGAAGTTCCTGCTTGCTATTCAGCTTCTCTGAACAAGGTTACAGAATGACTTGCCTGCAGCCACACAGTCAGTCAGTGGAGCAGGCAAGAGTTCACAGCTGCTTGAGTGGAGATACAGTTATGTGCATCAGTCATTGGGAAACAGATGAAAACCAGCTGGTATATGGAGGCCTTTTCGTTGATGTTCTTCCCCTAGCCACTTAGCAACTTATATTCATATGGGCCCATAGCAGTACTAGCCCCACCTCAACAAGCTCCTACCTCGCAACTGCTGAAGCTCTGGGTGTGTAGCAGTGATTCCTGCCTGTGTAGACTTTCCACTCATCTCTATTGAATTTCAGTTTATTCTCCCAGCTCATTTCTCCAGTTTATGAGGTTTTAAATCCCATCTGGCATTATACCAACTCTTTGTTAAGCCCATTCAATTGTATTATTTAGCATGAGTTAAGAATTAGAATCAGAGTACTGGAGATTAGAGAAGACTTCAGAAGGTCTGCAGTCCAACCTCCTGCTCAAAGCAGGACTAACCTCAGTTGCTTAGCGTCTTGTTCAGTTGAGTTTTCGTCATGAAACCTCCTTAAAGGTCTCTGAAATAGTGAGTCAAGTGCAGAAGAAGTGCTTGCTGGAGACTACAGCAGAGTCCCAGGAGCAGTGACTCCGTGTCAGACAGTTACTGCCTGAACTTGCTGTGTTCTTCTTCGTTCATGGTCTGTCTTTCATCTTTTTCTGGGCTTCTTCTTGCTTACATGAGAGTGCACATGCATTTCATTGAAGAGCATAGTCACTTTACAGCTTCTGTTTCCTCTTCCTCAGCACCCAGGGTTTTGTAAACTCACATAATGCTTATGGGAACTGCAGAGATCCATCACTTCTGAAAACCAGACCTTGTGCCTGTCACTTCAGAGTGTGCCCAATAGCCTGTATTTCATGTGTCATCACCTGATATGCTGGCTGGAGATGAGGGATGCTGCAGTAAGAGGAGATGAGTGGTGGGAGGAACATGTCTACACCCTTCACATAGTGAGTCAGGATCCAGGAATGTCAGGCAGAGAAGATTTATATATTCTGAGCTGCTTACTTGTAGATTTCTTGTTTCACCACAAAGCCCTGAATTTTCCATCGAGGAGGGAATTCAGAGATCTGCCAGAGGGATTGTGTCTTAGTGGTATTCAGAGGTTGCCTCATGGTCCTTTTTCTGCTCCTTTTCACACAGGCAGCCTCTCCCCAGTAATTCCCTGTCTAGCACTTCACACCAAATATGGCTGCCTGATTATTCCTCAGGAAGGCTGTAAAAATGCCTGGGTCCGTGGCAGCCCTACTGCAGAAAATCTCTTGTGAAAAGTGAGTTCTCATCTCAGATGATGAACTGTGGAGATCTGTACCAGTATGGCTCATGATCTGGCCAATGTACCAAGGGGCAAGCCGTGGCCAGCTGGACACTGGCACCTCTGCAGCTCTGGCAGCTGTCCCCAGGATGGGGTTTATCCCCTGTCTCTCCCAATCTCTCAGTCCAATCTACTACAGACACTTTTGGAAATCTATTACACAACATTTAATGCAATGAATTGCTAATTTGAGGGAGAGAGAGCTACAAAGAGCTTTATAAGCAGCAGCCGGATGCAATGCACTGTTTCTTCCTGTATTCTGTTTCCTCCCATGTTTTCGTGTACATCTCAGAATGGCTTTCCTGAAACTGGTTCCTCCTGATTCTGCCCTCCACAAACCTCTCCTCTTATCACTGTACAATGCTCCCTGCACTCCTCCCAGCCTTTCCCATGAAGGCAGAGGTGTTTACTGTTCAGACAGTGCTATCACTTTCATTGGGGCTTTCCTTCTGAAGCTCAGTAGAAGCTACTGACTCTCCTAAGCCGATCCAGAAGAAGAGCAGGAGCAGGATTACTAGGTGGAAGTAACAAGGGGGAGGAATGACAGGTTTTGTGATGGGACAGTGTTGTGTCACAGATCCTTCCAGAACAGGAGCCAGCCGTTGTACAAGGTTATGCCGGGTCCCGGTGTGGCATTGTGCAAGAGTCTCTGAAACCTTTCTGTGCCTCAGTTTCCCCATTTGAGAGAACGGTGGTATGTGTGTGCCCCATGGGTTGGCAGGACTGTGCTCTGCAGAGCTCTGTCTCTTGGGTCCTCCATTTCACCTCTGCTGCCCGGGACAGTCCTGCTGCTCTGAGGCCACTATGGCATGTGCCACGCACAACCTTCTCCAGGTGCCCGTGGAGCCCCAGAGACACATCAGCTGCCGGCACCAGGCACTGCTCCTCACCCAGACCAGGCGACAGCAGCATCAGGAGCAGCTGGATGATCCAGCCCTGTCTGGGAGTGCAGCAGCAGTGACCAGCTCTGTTACAGACCCCAGACAGAACACAGGTTCCACAGCAGGACCCTGTTCTCATGACAGATACCCAAAGGCAGATTTTCTTTTAATTAAAAATGAAAATATATAATACAGTCAGCATGATGCCTCTTGGTTTGTTTATTTTTATACCCCATCTATTTGCTTTTTTTCTCAACATATGCTTTCATTATGAGGGAGATTTTTATACTGACCATCTGTGCATTACAAATGAATTTCAGATAGAACTGAAGGTCTTGGGCAGCAGGATAGGGTTTGCTTGAGTTTTTTAATATCTGAGCGGAAGGGGATGTCACACTTGTGGAATAAACACACCAGCTAGTCTTTTTCTTAAAATAATATTGGCATTGAAAAGTTGACATTTTAAGCTGTTGTCTTTAAGTTTGAGGATTACCAGGCTTTTGAGATTCATGAAGTGTTTAATACCTTGTACAGTTAATGTTTCACTTTCTGTCTCTTATCTATACTCAGAAAAAAATATGTATTGTTTCAATAATATTCCCCCTACATTTTAATATTTTTATCTGCAGCCTAAGGGCAAAATGCATTTAATTTCTCCAACACCGCAGGTGATGCAATTTATCTGTGTGTTTGTGTGACTGTAACTGCAGTTCTGTACCCAGCCCAGTTTTGAATATTGGGGAATAGGTTAGATCTCCACAGGCATGGCTCTGTGGATGTTATGAAAACAAGAAGGGAGCATGCCAAACCCTGGCTGGCATAGTACCCAGGTCTGTGCTTGTCTGCAAAGGACAGCTGCTCTCTCCAGTCTTCTCTCTGTTCTCCCTGTCCTCTTGGCATGGTTTAAAACCTGCATGTACATCTCCCTGATTAGTACTTGCTGCCAGTGTGACCCCAGAGCCTCTGTTGGTAACACACAATTGCAGGTGACCTCTGTGCCTCTCTATCCCTGCACAGAAACAGAAAGGCTGCTGCCCAGCTCTACCTCCTCTCTGCCAAGTAGCAAGTTTAGGGCCATCATGGATATCTGGTCCTCTGGCCCATGGCGCAGCACCAGCATGGGCCATGAGCTCCACAGAGGAAACTGTTTGACCAGACTGCTACAGGAGTCTCTTCCCATCGGTAATGACTCCTCCTAGCTTTTAATTCCTCTGTCTCTTTCAGCTTTTACCCCTCCTTCCTCTTTGCCTTGTTATTTTTCCTTTTGACCATTTTCTATGCTCTAAGGTCAAGGGTTTGCCCTATGGAAAAAAAAAAAGCTACACCAAAAATTAGGAGATTTAATCAAAGCTTCTCCAAACAGTAAGAACAATCCCTGACGACTGAACTTGACAAAATGAAAGGCCATTCAAATCGAAACAGAGGCTTGTGCAGACCTCCCTTAGCAAAGAAGTTTGTGCCATTTCCAGCACCGCATGTGCTGCACTCCTTACTGCAGAGTGTGATGCTGTGGGTGAACCGGGGGCGAGGCGGGTAGAGGGGCAGGCAGCAGTGGGGAAAGGACACCATCATGGAGCATTTCTTCCCTTGGTGCCTACAGCCAATGCCATCACCATCAGCAACACGTCCACAGGCTGCAGGAGTTTGCAGGGAAAGTTGTCTCTGTCCTGTACCCCACCCTCAGGCCACGCTCACATGCTTCAGGTGCTGGGCATGCCCTGAGTATGTAATTTGTACCCCCTTGCCAAGGCAGGAGTGTGGTGAAAGCAGCAGAGGGACTGGGGGAGTTCTCCTGACCCCACAGGACCACTGGTATAGCACTGGAGAAGAAACACCCATTCCTGGTGGGTGCGAATCCCCATCTCCCTCCATGCTGCAGGTGGAAAGCCCTAAGTGCCAAGCTGAGTTGAAGGACAGAGCCATCTCAAGCACTGCTCTGCTGGGCAGCTGTCCTTGGGGCTCAATGGTGGGGGCAGGTGGGGACAGGTGTGCTCTAGTTACTGCAGAGACATGAAATCCTTTAACAAGAACTGCACTAGATTCCTCTTTAACAAAGAGTGTGTGCTTTCCCGTACTTTTCCATCCCTTCCTATCCTTTTCCACTCCTTCTTTTCCTGTCCTTTCCTACGACATTTGTCTGTGTGACTTCATGTCTTCCACATTAAGGATGTAAATGCTTGGGCACAGAGGTGCTACCAACAGTGAGAGAGTTCTTAGCTGTTTCCCACCCAAATTTAAAACAAGTTTCCAAACTCCTCAGGCCAATGCCATTGCGATTACCTGCTCAGAGGATGACCTCCTCTCCCTTCACTGCTGGCTCAGCACCCACAGCTCTCAGGCACTCCTTTCACAGTGGCTGCAGAGGTAAGATCAGGATTTGACTCCTCAAGCTCTGCAGAGTGCCTTGCCAGGACCCGTGTGCAGCAAGCAGCTGTTCTGCTGACTGCCCCTCCAGACACGATGGGCTTGGCCTTAGCTGGGGTGTCTGTGTGCAGCACTGAGTGACTGCAGCAGCCTGTGCTTAGCTTAGGGCATCAGTTGTTCGCATGCAGGAGAGCATGGCAAGGGCCTGTGCTCTGCAAAATGCCTGTGTGCTGGTTGACTGGAGTGCCCCACAGAGAGGGCCATGGGCAGAATGTGACATGTCTGTGCAGAGATCTGTCAGTCGGGCTGTTCTGAGGCAGCAATGGCCTCTGTGGGCACAGCAGCTTGCTCCCATGCAGACTCCAGCTTCTGCCTGTGCTGCTGTAGAGAGGGTTGGTTGTGTGAGCTTTGTGCTCCTGCTGCTGGGTTCTTGTCCTAGTGCTAGGATTTTGCAGCTGAAGCCAAGGGAGGCAGAGACAATGCGCTCAAGATTCTGTCTGAGGGGAGTTTGGGGAGGAGGAGAGGGAAAAAGGCTGTTAGATCTATCGCTGGCAATTTAGATGCAGAGACATTTCATCTGCAGTTCCCTCAAGTGTTGAATTGAATAAAACCAGCAGCAGCAGTGGAAAAGAAGGTGGGGGGAAGGGCTCTGAGCTCTCTCAGCTAAACAAAAAGAGACAGGCAGCTCATAAAAAAAAAAAAAAAAAAAAAAAAAAAGAAATGGCACCTTGGGGGGAAAAAAAAAAAAAAAAAAAAAAAAAAAAGGAATTGCATCCTTGGGCTGAAAATACAGATTCAGGAGGAAGGGAGGAAAACACACACAGAGCCCACCCGGTGGCAGGGAAGGCAGGCTCTGCCCAAGGCTCCCAGTGCTCCCGCAGCCTGAGCAGATCATAGGATTGACTGCTGGGCTTCGTCATTTTCTGTGGGGTTTTGAAGCGCCTGATGTAGAATCAAGCAGGAAAAACAGAGTTTCAGGCTTTGTTTGCGGTTCGAAAATAACCAAAATCTGCTTTGCTTTCCAGTGTAAAAGTGAAACCCTTAAGGGTCAAAAATACAGAAGAAAAAGTAACTTAGCACTTATAATTTTGTAAACGTTTGCGGTTTGGTGCCTGACTCATGGTTCCCAAATGCAGTCATGGCATGACAGAGCTGTCCCATCATTAGGTGTTTCTGCCCATCTGCCTTTGAGAAGGAATTGCTGATGGCTTTGTCTGGCCCTGAATTGTAGCATTTGTTTTTCTCCAGGTCTGTCTTTCATTCCCCAGGCATCAGGTGAGGACAGCTTTCACAGAGAGCCATTCAGCTCAGCCAAGGCCAAAAGGAGAGTGGCAGCCATTTGAGAGGATTAGATTACAGCAGAAAACAAAGTTTTCAATCTCTGTGACTGGTGACAACACCCTCACGGTAATGCTTCCAGTGGGTTATTAAGGCACAAAGAGCATCAGATGTCTCAAGGCTACCTCTGCCCATCCCTTTGGATAGCCCTTGTGACACAGACGCTTTCTGTGTTGCTAGTGGCACAGGTCATGGCTCGTGGCACCTCTCTGCTGCAAGTTTCCTTCACTGCAGGCTCATGAGGGCCTGACATCACACTCAGGCTTCTCTGGGATGTCACCCTGCAGTCCCACTCCAAGATGCAGCCCTTGCACCTTTTGCCCAGCACCCTGCCTTGATGGCAGCACCTGCCCCAGCCCAATGGAAGGAAGTGAGGGGGGCTGCTCTGCTGAGGGACCAGGCAGGCCTTCCTTCTCCAGACTGCCTGGTGTCCATCTCAACTTGTGCTCCTCCCCTTCTAGGTCTCTTGCTCTCCTACAGAAGAGACAGTTGCTTTTTATCCTGCTCAAGCTGTTTGTTCCCAGACAGGCTCCCCAGAGCCCCTGGTTCTCCTGCTGCCCTCCAGCAAGCATCATGTTGGTTGACTGTGGAACAAGACTTCTCTTAAGGTGCTGCCTTACTCTTTGACCAGGTGCTGCAGGATTCATGCCAGTATAGCTGTACAGAAAGAGAGCTGTACAGCTCTCGTACAGCCAGGCCGGCACTATCACAAATGGATGTGCAGCAGCTGCACAGCTGTCAGTGCCTGCTCAGGCACAAGGCAGAGCTGTAACATGTTTACTAGCATGTGCTTACTGACATGTCCTAATCCTCTCCTGTTCTCTGGTGTGGACACAGCATGTGGGCAACATTTGTATGTGATCGCAGTCCAGAATGCCCTTCCCTGTGTGTGTCCTCTGAGCTGCCTGAAGGACTGCGTGACTCAACCCTTCGTTAGCCTGACCTTGCCCATCTCAGGCATAAGGTAGTTGCTGGGGTGCTGGATTTTTACCTGGGCAGTATCTAGGCCTGCTTTGAGTCCTGCTAGATAATGGTACAACATCAGGAACTGCTCTGCACCAGCATTTCTAGCAATAGCAGGGATAACAAGAAGCCTTCTGCTGCATAATCCCAGAGCAGGCACCATGCGCTCCGGCAGGACCTGTTCACACTGCTCAGGTCGCACACCCACAGGCTCAGAAGCTGGGTGAAGAGGCTGGCTGGCATTCTTGGAAGTGACTGCTTCAGAAATGTGTCCCTGTTCCAGAGGGAAAGGTAGGTCTTCTGTTTGCAACCCCCAATCTTCTTTATTGGGCTCTGTGTCCCCTTGTAACACCTTGGTGGCAGGTCTTATGTCTTACATTTTGCACAGCTCTGCCTCAGACTACACGCTGATGTGCATGCAGAGAGCACATGCCCAGGGCCAGCATGCCACATCGGCCAGTGCACTCCCAGCACAGTGTGCCCGTGTAGGGAGACTGAGTGCCAGCGCAGTGCTGGCACATGAACAGATGCTGGTGTGAACCTCCGGAGAGAAACAGGTGTAGGAAGGCAGGTAGGATGGCATGCATGGGAGACACTTGGCTTGAGCCAGCTCTCCATGCGTCTCCAAGAGAAGCCCTTTGAATGAACATGATGTGAAGTTGTAACCCACAGCTGATGTCTGGCCAGCACCAGCATCAGAGCAGCTTCACAGCCCAGGCTGGTTTCTGAAACTGTGGTGGCTGTGACTTGGTTAAGTCTTGTGATTACCTTAAAATGTCGCCTTGTCGTTGCCGGTACTCATGTGGAAGGGCATGTGAAATACAAAGGCAAGAACAGGATGAGGAGTCAGGACTTCTCAGGGCAGGCACTGATACCTTTCTTTCAAGTCATTTCAGCTGTAAAACAGAGGTCACGATTCTTATCTACGTCATAAGGATTTGGGAGCCTGATTAGCTACAGCCTGTAAAAGGCTGAAGAAGTCTTACTGTGAATCTAGGACCAAAGGGTAGAGAATGAGAGAGGCTGTCTTATGGATGCGTATTATGCTGCTCTGATTTTCTCCCTGTGTTATTGATCCAGTGGCTTGCTAAGATACAACCCTGCCTGCTGTAGTGGTTTAATTCATTTCTAAGCACCATGATTTTTCATGTTGTGGTCTTCCTCTGCTTGGGGTGCTTCTCACTGCCTATCTTCAGAAATGTCCATTCCTGTCTGTGTTTCATGGCGTGCAGTGCTCGTGTGTGTGTGTGTGTGTGTGTGTGTGTGTACACGAGGGAGATGGAGAGGCAGCTTCAGCTACACTAAGCAATTAAACTCCGGTAGCTCAGGGATGAGCAGGAGGCCGTGATTTTCTTTTCCTTTGCAGTAATTGCCTCTGCAATCAGCTTTGATCACCCGAGAGCAGAGGAGATGAGTGCTGCAAGTTGACATCAGTGGTTTTAATATATCCATTTACATATACAGGAGCAGTGCAGCATACAGCTTTCCATAGCGCCTCTGACCTGAAACCATCGCCGCTCCATAGACACCTCATTTAATTTAATACTTCACCGCCACTGCGGAAGCCACAGGACGGGGATGGGAGGGGGGATAATCAAGCCCTCACTCTCTCGCTCTCTGTGAATGTCTGTAGAAATGACATGAAAGTAATTGCTTTTGAAAAGCAAAGCAGAAATGGCACAATTGATTCCACTTAAATGAGAGGAGAAGGGGTGGGGGTGGGGGATGTTCACCCTAAACATGCCACCTTCTTCCCTGCTGCAAGCAAATCGCTTCGTGGGCCTGTGTAGGGACGAAGGAAATGTGGACTTGCCTCTGAATGGCATGCAGGGGACAGAGGCGAGCCCAAGGGCAGACACTGCTTGATGAAGCCATATGACATCCCCTGTTGTCACAGACATTTCTGTTGCTGGGGACCTGGTAGGAGCCTCACTGCATTGAAAACCATAAAATTATTCTGCCTCTAAAACCTACTCACCTGTCTGATGGCTGGGGGAAGGGGTTGTTTGTCCTGCATGCTGAGGAGACATCAGTTCCTCCTCTTTTCTCATCCATCTCACATTATCCCTGTGGATAAAGCTTTGTAAACCACAAGTTCTTTGGAAGCTATCCAGGCCAACGCCTGCTGGTGGATGCCCATCCTTCTGCCAAGGGCCCTGGGCTTCCTCTGTGAGCAGCCTGGCGTGGGAGGTGGGAGTTGGGAGATAGGAGCTGCGTTCCAGCTATGGCAAGGTGCAGTCCCCCCAGGGCTGTGCCTGCCCTGTGGCTGCACACCAGCAGCCTGAGGTGGGGCAGGTGAGGGCTGGCCCGCTGCTGCCCCTCCGCTGTGCTGTTCTGTGCTGCTGGTGAGCACCGAGGTCATGGGACTGTGGGAGGGGAACGTGCTAACGTTCTTCTCCTGTCAGCCCTCACTACTGTGGTGTGGTTGTCTTGGGCAAGCTGCAGCCATCTCGGGAGTTTGCTGTGTCCATGGGCAAAGTGCTGCCAGGCGTCAGCAGACTCCTGGGGCCAGCTGAGCAGAAATAAGTCCTTACAGATGTGTGAATCTTAAATATGTCACTGTTCTTTGTCCTCACAGTAAGGGAGAACGCTCCCTAGATGCTTCACTACTTTGTTACCTCTTTGTTCTTCATCCTCTCTGCATGGTAGCTGGTTGGTCTGTGCCTGGACACCAGCCACAGCCAATGTCTGGCTTTGCCATTTTCCCAGCTGCCAGGAATTTCCCTGACTGTTCATCAGCCTCTATAAGCGGGCAGAGGCAATAGAAGACTGCTGTGGAAACATCGTGCTGGGGCTGTGAGAGTGAGGTGGCATCACAGTTCAAGAGCTATGGCCTGAGGCTCGCAAGCAGCAGTGCAGAGCTTGGTGGCTTGGTTGTAGCCCGGCAGCTATACACAGCAGAGAGGGAGGAGAAGGAAGTGTTCTGTCTGTGCCAGGCTGAACGCAGTGGCATGTGAAAAGTCCTCCATGCCCTAGTGCTTGTTCTATTCTCTGGCAAATACAGAAAAAACATCAAATGGGAGTCTTGGGGATTCTTCCGAGCTTGGGAAGGCACAGATACGTTTGGACCAAAGCAAAGCCAAGGATCTGCAGAACGTCTCCAGCACTCAGTTTGGTCCATGCTAACATTAGCAATGGAACCTGTCTGTCACTACCAGCAGAGCTAGCACAGTGCCGGGATCTGGCTATCCTCTGCCCAACACCAGAACATGTCCTTTGCTCTTCAGAGTGTGCTGTTTGCTGTTGGACTCTGTATTCAGCACAAAGATGGTCTCGACTATTGGAGTGCACAGGCATGTGAGCACATGTACACATGCTCAGGTCCACTCAGAATTTAAATGTTTTTTTTTCTTTTAGAGAGTATTTTGCTGGACAGCTCTAGCCTTTTTCACTGTGGATTTGAGTGGGTTATGTGCGTACAGAATACAGCTTGGAGGAATGCAGGCTACTGTGCTCATAACAATGTCTCCAATACATCTTTAATGTAGACATTAATGTCATTTTATGTTAATTACATGCAAATTGATTATTAATGTAGTTATTGAATGTTGACAGCTGGGTGACAGTCTTCAGTAAATATGTTTTACTAATCAGTTACCATTTAATTAATATCGAAATTCTCTCTAGGTTTAGTAAGACAGCTAGTGAGCATTAATTAGGTCCCTCAGTTGCTGCCTGTGTTGCAGGACGTCTATGGTGCCACTGATGCTCACATGTTTGCACCCAGGGCCTGTGGCTCCTCTCACCTGTTGGAAGAAGGTGAGCAGTATCCTCAGGATGTCCATTGCAAAGGCACGGGGTCAGTGGCTGGAGAGCCACTCCACTGCAGGATGCTGCAGCACCATGGATCAATACTAGTCTTGTCATGCTAATCGCTCCTTGGCTGACATACATGGTCCTTTCCTGCTCCCTCCCTGTGTAAACTCTTTACAGCTAGGACGAATAAGTGAAACACTGAGCCCTCAGAGCCCACTCCTGTCCAGGCAGGACAAGCAGGGTGGATGACCAAGCTGCAGGCTGCCAGAGCTCCCTTCTCCCCTTTCTCTGCGGATGGTGGGTTCCCTTCAAAGACAATACCTGCAGGGTTCCTTAGTGTAGGGTGGAGGAGTGCAGAGCCCCAACATGCGGCCAGATCAGGATCTGGTTATTTAGTTATTAGTTAGAATAACTTTGATTTTGCTCTGTTGCTCTTTACTTCCCTCACCCAGAGTGTCTTGACTCCTTTTCCACGAGCAGAGGAGACAGTTACTCAGATGTGGCAGAGTCTCTGCCTTCCCTGAGTTAGACATATCTCTGGTGCCGCGGGCGTGTGTGTCAGATCACACCTACCATATTGGCTTCCTGTCCCCAGAACATCAGTTTTTTGCAGCTAATGTGTGCGGGGGGGTGTCTCCTCCCGACAATCCCCACCCCCAGCAGCATCAGGCCTGTGCTGTTCAGGGTTTTGTTAAGCCGTTTAGTATTAATTGATTTTTTTTTCCATTTTTTCTTTCTTTCCCTGGGCGGGTCAATAGCTGGATGCTCAAGAGCAGAGGATCTATCAACTGCAGACCAAGCAGAGGGAGAGGCAGGCAGAACTGGAGCAGAAATGCAGCCGTATTCAGCAGATCAGCCAGGACCTGGAGGCCAGACACCAGCTGCAGGAGGAAGATCAGAAGCAGGTAGGAGAAGATGCCAGTCCACTCTAGCTTGACAGCCCAGACTCGAAAGAGAACTGTAATGCATTCAAAGCAGTAGGGATAATCTACTGTTCTCATTTACGTGGCAGAATAAGGAAGGGCTAAAGATGTGAAAGTGGAGTCTGTCAAATCCCAGTGAGAAGGGGAAAGTCCAGGGGGAAAGGGAAACAGCTATGGCTCTGCATGGCTGTAAATAGGTGCTGGGATTGCTCTTCCATTGAGGGTGTGACTGCTGTAAGACACTGATGTCCAAGACATTGCTCCTACTGCTGACCTGCTCAGAGAGAAAGGAACACGGTGGTGGACAGAGGCAATGCCTTCCAGGGCAGTGCTGTCCGAGCTGGTGGTAACAGTGGTGTGTAGTGAGCCAGGAGAAAAGGCTTGTTCAGATCTGTTCAGCTGTGCTGCTGTGGATGAAATCCTCAGTTTGCTCCAGGATGTGCAGACAACTGGTGTGGGAGTTCCCTCCTTGCCCTGTGGATTGGACAGGAGGCCTGCAGAGCAGTGCTTTTCCCCATCTGCTCCGTGCTGGCTCTGTTTGCCCTCGCCCTGTCACAGCTACTCTCTTCCGATCCCTGTATTTCAGAAGCTGCAGGAGTCAGACCCTTTGCTCAGACAGAATATTCTTTTTGCATGTGAATCTGACTTGGGAAAATGTGCTGCTCCCCTGTCTCCCCAGCCATAGGCTGATCATCTGCCTGATGTCCACTTGGACGCCTGTAGTCACGAGCCGATTTTGACCACAAGCTGTCATTCAGATCTATATGGTAAACAGAGGTGAAGGGAGCTGATCCTCAAAATCTGTGCAGCTCTGATGCTGCACACTGCAGGTTTACTCGCTTAACCTGTGTCTGTCCTCCATGGTACCCAATTCTAATCTTTTTCAGAACCCCATAAGCCAGAAACATTATGTCTGTTTTAACAACGTGTTAGTTAAATATTGTCAATATTCTGGAAGCCTAAATCAGGTACTCTGGATATTGGAGTATCAGGTACTGTTACTGGTGCTGGACAGCAGGAATGAGCTCAGCATGGCTGGTTTGTCTGAGCAGCAGCTCAGAGGACAGCATTTTAAAATCAGAGTGGGGTGTCTCCCCTTATTAGCTAAAGTGGAAACATTTTATTTCGCTTAATTTGGTGATGACAAATATGTTCGTACAAACATGAACATGTATGAACAATATCTCTATATTGCATGACATATGGATAAGATGCAATGACTATGTTCATTGCATTTGAAGGAAAATAACAGGATATTGTTCCATTTACTGCCAAGTCATCCATTGTTCGGGGGAGGGGAGCACTGCACTGCATGCTGCCAGCCTGCTCCCGACTGCCACTGCTGAAGACTGGGTGCAGGAAATTTGTGTGCCTTTGTCTGTGTGCATGAATGGTGGAGGACAAATGAACCTGCGAGTGTGGCAGTGCGTGCCTGCGTTTTGTTCTGCCTGTGTATGCAGGTGACTGTGTATTGATTTGTGCAAGGACGGCATGGCAGGGTGGGAATCACAGTTCTCTTTCTTGTTATAGCCACTCTTACTCCCTTCCCATCCTACCCCTCCATGCATCGATACTGAGTTCAGCTGAGCCTAGCTGCTCGGTTTTGGTGTGAAAGTGGCAGATAAAACAGCCCAGCTCTAAACTTTCTCTTAGAAAACTCCCAGTTAAAGTACTGCACATCAAGACCTATCACACAGAAATACAACACCATTCTGGGTCAGAACAGTGTTCCACCTAGCTCTGTGTCTGACTGCAGCTTCTGCCCATGCCTGGGAAAGAGCTCTTTTCCCCTGGGAAAAACAAGAGAAGCTTGTGATACTTCTCCAAGCTGCTTGCTCACCTTCTGTGGTGAAGGGGCTTGCTAAGACCAAGCAGGATTCTTTGCATTTTAATAGTCCTTGAGGAGTTTTCATCCATAACTTGTCAAACTATTTTTGTAACTCAACTATTATCTGTTTTCTGCAGTGTCTTGTAGCAGTGATTTCTACTGCATAACCATGAGTGGGATGGAGAAACACCTCCTTTTGTTTATTTGAACATGTCCCCTGACAATTTCTGTTGTTTTATTGGAAGAGATCATGAACAGTCATTCCTCAGTCACCTTCCCTGTGACACTTTTGATTTTATAGACCTCTGACAGTTTTCCTTTCCAACATCCTTCTTCCAGACAGAAGGGCCCCAATATTTTTGGGGGGTTTTTTTTGTGCCAGCATGGTTATTGATAAATCCGCTGGTTTGGGGGCTCTGGGCTCCCACAGCTGGCAGTCCCAGGATGCCTGTAGCAGGCTGCACATACTAGAAGCCCTCTGCAAGGAGCGTCAGGCGTAATTTAGCACTGGGAGCATGAGTTATTGTCCTGCCCTTTAAGGAAAGGCTAGCAGCACAGCCCTGCCTGTCAGCTGAATCCCCCACCTGAACATGAGCTCTCCTGGTGAATGAATCAGGATCTGGCATATCGTTGTTTAATACAGCCCCCATGCTAATGTCTTTTTGAAATGAAACTGAGAAGGCTGTTAACCTCAGTTAGCCAGCTGTCCTCACCGTGACCTGGATAAATCATCATAGCAGGAGCTCTGAAGAACACTGCTCTCTCTGCTTTGGGAAATGGAGCTGGAAGGGAAGGACTGTGCTTCCAGTTTGTGTCAGGAAGGCTTCTCTGCACCAGGACTGTGCAACAAGAGGACTTGTGTTCATGCTGGAGGCCCTGCTCTGGGGTCCAGGTGGGGTGTCAGAGACTTGCAAAGGCTGGAAAGTCCACTGGCATACTCTCTCCCCTGAGAGCCACCAGGGCAGTCATGGTGTTAATGCTGTGGGGGGAAGAAAGGCAACGTGTTGTATCTGGGAGAGGAGAGGGTGGATTTCCATAGCTCCTTCTGCCACTCAGCCACAGAGCATCTCTCACCATCCAGCCCCTGCTCATGACCACATAGTCTTCTACGTTTCTTCCCTTCAGCTGGACTTTCTCCAGGGCAATCTCCTTCACCACATCTGAAGGCAGCTAGCCTTCAGCTGCCTGCCTCTGTGGTGGGAAAGGATCTAAAGAGGATGATTTGATGGCTACCACAAAGAGATCTAGATCTCCTGGAGCAGGGTGTTTCTCTCTACAAAGCTTCTTTGACTCTGGGAGCTATCTTTATAAAGGGCTCATTACTTTAGCTGTTCTTGTAGAGCACTCATAGCTGCTGTCTCTGTGTGGCAGTGAGTTCCACTAGACAGGTTTTCTTTTGTTGTTTCTGGTATGGATGTTTTGGGGTATTTTTTATTCTCCTGCATGACTGAGGAAAATCACACCACCAGCTGCATGTAAGAAACTCCTGAAAAGAGGAACAAAGCCATCTGTTCTCCATGTCCATGAAGGGACACAGAACTAATGGGCATAGCCTGCACCAAGAAAGATTTGGGTTAGGAACAGTTTTCTCATGGGGAGGAGAAAAAAGTACATGAACAGACTGCCAAGAGCCTGCAGATTCTGCATCACAGGAGATCTTCAAGAACAGATAAACAAAAGACAGGGTTCTTTTAGGTTCCCCTGTCTTAGAATAGGAAGATGGGCTATCAGCTTTTTGAGATTCATACCAGCCTTGCTCATTTCCTAAATGTATCCTGGCTCATGCCTTGAAACACAGCCATGCCTGCTTCAGAACCCCACTGTAAACTTCTTTACCATTCACGTGGTATCAAAATGTCATTTCCCATGCTCACTCCCCTTTCTAGCAAAGTGACTGCACTTGAGTCCAGGGTGCATCCTACTGTGGTTCACCTGATCTCTGCAAGACTTGGTCCCAGCTTTGTGCTTCAGATGGTGTCATATCTCCAGCAGTGCTGGCTGTGTTCCCATGTTGGATAGCAGTGTTGGTTTGTGGGGGGAGCATTCTTCCAACTTACTGTTATGGTCCTGCAGGCTTCTTCATAAGAGAGGCTTGCTGGGGAGTACACACTGGAGTTTTCATATGTAAATTCATTCTTGTTTGTCTTACTCATCAGTGATGTTCCTTCGGCTCTCTTCTCAGGGATCAGGGTTCTTTGTTCTGAGTGCTGTGGGCTGGAGGTCTCTGCCTGCACACAGACTGCCTTCTGGAAGGACAAGTAAGTGGATCTGCCTAATGTCTCATACTGGAGCCTTAGAACTCGCCTTCCCATACTGGCCTGATGACTTGGTGCTCCCTGCATGTTCCAGAGGAACTTGATGTCCACAAAGCTCTTGGGCAAAGACAAACTCCACAGAGTAAGCAGAGACTAAGATCTGGTGCCAGAGCTCTGACTGAAGCAGATCAGGATCAGGCAACAGTGCCATAACAAGGGACAGAAGTGTAGAGCTGACAGCCTCTAAGCTGCTCCCCTCAGTCATACATCCAGCAATCTGCACTACTTCAGCTGGACCTGGTAGATGCCTTGTTTGCTGAGCAGCACCCAGGAACTGGCATGTGGAAAGAAAGGTGGATTTTGCCCCTGTAACCACCTACTTATCTGGTCACAGGTTATCCAGTAGTCATAACATGTGCTTTAACATATGCTGAAAGAACAAGCAGAGCCCAGAGGATGTCAGTGGGTGATGAAGGCTCTGATACCACCATCTGTATGACATGTGCTGCTGTGCCTCAGGCTTTGGCCTGAGCAATGCAGTTCCACCCTTGATGGTAAACCTAAGAGTAGATGAGGCAGAGATGGGAGCATAGATTTGCTATCAGAACTTTTGGATTCTGTTTCCATTCTCAGTAGAATAGCTGTGTGTAGTTTCTCACATGTTCTGCTTTGCAAATGAGTTGTGCAGGACATGGCTGTCAGTCAGAGACCACCTGGTTGGCTTGATGCCGTGTAGTCTCGCTGTGCAGTGGTTGGCCCAGGCAACGTGGAGGTCAGGGCCTGACTGATGGAAAGGTCTCACCTCCGCTCCCTGATGGACGTAGGAGTCCACTGCCGTCTGCCTATCTCCTGCTGAGCACTGTCATGGAACTCCAGCAGCTGAAGAGATAAAACTGCCTGGATCAGTCGTTGATCTATTTACTTTTCTCTCGGTAAGCAATAACAGGGGCGCAGTTCCTACCAACAGGTATGCCACCTACCCACAGAGCCTCATGGCTGTCTGCTGATAGCCATGATAGCACTAAGCAGCACCCATTTGGATTATGGGTCCTCAGTGGGAAGGTGGAATGTGCACAGGTACATATATAAAACACACACCAAAAACAGAGACAGAGCAGCTCACACAGACATCCCAGCACCATCACCCAGTAGATAGACAGGGCTAGAAACACACACAGCCATGATAGCTGGTGGAACTTGTCAGTGAGGATGAACGGTGCTATTTGTATAGACACTGGCAAAGAATATCACTGGGTACCTGGGTCCGAGAGCCAGTTCTACAACATGGATGTTAAAGAGGGAACAAAGAAAATAATAGAGCATTGGCTAAAATGGTCTGCAAGGCTGATTTCTCTCCATGCAGCCTCTGAAGGAGCGGTCTTTGGGGCTGTGGTGAAATAGGCAGCCTCCAGGCTGTGAGGCTAATGCAGAGCCATGGCTGTTTGTATAGCTGCAGAGCCTTTAAGTGAGACTTGGGAAAACTAGCTTGGATTCCAATGAATATTTACAATTACACTGCTCCAAAGCTGAATCCAATCACAGCACTACAGTATGCAGGCTTTGTGCATCAAAAGAAAATGAGAGGAAAGCTGGAAAGATGGAGTTGCCTTTGGAGAGTCTTATAAACACAGATCTCTCTGCTTGTGGCAGAACTAAAATGCTTTATTTCTGATAGGAGCAATTTATTCTTCAGGCATTTTGCTTGATATTAAAAAGTGCTTGGCTGTTTTTTGAAGTGAGGGCCTTCTGTAGATGGTCTTTAACTCAGAATGAAAGAAAGGAATGGAAAGTTTATAATTTTAATATTGTACTAGCAGACTCCAGAAACAGGGAAGCATTTCCAAACAAGAGCAGGGGCCCCTTTTACTCACTGCATTCTTGGTTACCACGTGGAAGCAGGCTAGGCACAACTCCACTTGTTAAAACCATGCTTCTAATATGATATTAGGCTGATTATCATGTACTGCCACTAAACAGGATAATCTAACAGAGAAAGGAAATGGAAATGCTGGCTGAATATTCATTGCAGCTCAGTATTAGCCTCTTGTTTTTTGCAGCGGCAAGTATATGAAAATAATGATGTGGGGGAATCACTGCATGATACAAAGATGGAGGATTTGTGATTGCTAGATCACTGCAGAGAGCTCTGTGCAGCAGAATAGAAAGTGTGTGACAAAGCAGAGGCACTGTGTGAATGACAACAGGAACTGCACTGAGCAGCTCCCTTCCAGGAGCTGCCCACAGTGCCTACTGAGCAGCTTTTCTACACAGTGCCAAGGTGTCCTGGTTTGAGTTAGAACAGAACTAATTCTGTTCAGTGATTTGACTTTGCAGTTAAAGCTCCTCTGAGAAACTGCGCTTTCTAAAACTAACAAGATGTTTTTGCAGACACTGCCTGCTTCTAGCAGTGATAAGGCCTAATGTTTAGATTTATTGCCAAGGATTGGTATGTAAAGCAAGGTCACTTCTGAATCTTGTATCTCACATTGTGGGGTGCAGGGTAATGGCTGCACCTTCAGGGAGAAGCAGACAGAACAGGTTACCCTAAACTGACCAACTAAAGTATTCCATTCTATATACATCATATTTGGTATAAAACTGGGGGTCAGTTTCCCCTTGCTAGATTGCTAGATTGTTCTTCCCTCTTGGCTCTTTTTTCTGCTGCACTTCGGTGGTCAGCATCTGAGGCGAACTCTGTCTGTTCTGCCCTCGATCCTGATTCTTAAGTTCCTCCAGTACCAGCATCCAGCCCCTGAGCCTGACTCTCATCTGCTGCTGAGGCCTTCTGATGCAGTATCAGTGGTGATGTAGTTACCATCAAGGGCTGTTTGGCTTCGGTGTAGGGTTCTGTACATATTTGCATAGATTTCATTTATCATTATTAAAGTAGTTTCAGTTTTATTTTCCAACCCACAAGTCTCTCTGTCTCTCTTATCCCTTTTCCCTTCCCGGGGGGGAGTGGAGAAGAGGGGGTAACAGGGAGCATCTGTCATTGGGTTGGTGGTCGGCCCAGCCTTGACCCTTGACGCAAGGGAACACATCTCAGGGTCCCTGACTTTTATCCTTTGTGCTGGTAGTTGGGAGAGCCATAGGAAAGGGCTTGGGCGAAAGGGGCACCCATCTGGACACTTTAAGATAACCTACAATGTGTCCCATCAGTTCCATATACCGTGAGCTTTTATGGAACTCTGGTACACTGGAGCAGTTGTGGAAGAAGGTAGGTGTGAGAAGGGACAAAAGCACAGGGCAGGCTGAGGAAAATATGGATCGCAGAAACAGCAATTTCACTTTATACTCTTGACACTGCATGCACAAAACATCAGTCACCAGTGCTGCCAAAGCATGGCTGCAGCACTGAATACTGCCTGCTGCTCTAACAGGGGCTGTGAACAATCTGTGACCTTGGTGTGGTCATAGAGCACCAAAACACCACTGCTCATAATTACTTACAAATACAAGGTATACTCTTGCATTCCACCATGCAGACATGTGCTAGCACCAAGGCAGACAAGAGCAGATGCTTTGAGAGAAGTCAGGTTAGGATTTACACTGCAGGAGTGTGCAGTTCCTTTGAGAGGGTGTGCACTTACAAGCACACCTGACCTGGGAAAGCAACATCTGACGGGCTGGCCTCCTCCTTCCCCAGGGCCCCAGCAGGCAGCACGTCTCCAACCCTGGAGAGAGGGCAGTGTGTTGCTGTTTCCAGACTGTGCTAATCCCTTTGTGTGTTTTGAAGATGATGCTGTTTCCTGGTGCATTTCACCTCGTGGCTTTACAGATCCCTTCTGCTGGATTGCAATCTTAAAGCATGCTGATGGGAAGTCCCAGGAAGCTGGTCTCTGATCTGAGTCACACTGCTGGTGCAGGGAAGCACTCTGTCACACGCAGGCATGGCACGGGGTGTTCCCTGCAGCTTGGCACACACTGAAGTCGATAGCCCTCAGCAGGAACTTGCATTCAGTATTATACTGGCTAAGAGGCTTAAAATCGACTGTGAAGTTTCAGGATATCTACAAAAACTGTTTTCAATTTCTCCACTGGTAGCTTGCTTCAGAAGGAGAGGGTGCAATTTGGTGATTGATTCTTGGAATCTGGGTAGTGCATCTGCACTGGGCCATTTGGAATCATGTTGTGTAATATGAAAAACAATCATTCATTTGATTCACTTGAGGTTGTCTTGTAGAAATGGCAGCTGCCCAGACAAATTCCACATGAAGATGACAAATGTGACAGAGAACTCAGTACTGTGTGCAGCAGAAATAACAGCACAGTTTTGCACCCACCAGGAAGCCGCTATGATCCATCTTGCTCTCCGCAGCTTGTTGTAGATTCTCACACCAGCTCCTGACAGACAGCAGTTGCTGTGGCCAAAACCAGAACTCCAGCTGACCAAGGAGGATTAGCACACTTGCACAGAACTGGTAAACTCACAGCCTGCTGGAAAACTACCAAATGGTTGCTCGTGTTAGAAACAGGTTAAAGCTCAAAGCAGCAAATGCTTTGGAGAAGGATTTGGTCCAAGTGTACAGGAGTTGGAGTGGCTGCAAGGATCTCCTTTTTCCCATAATCATCACAGAGAGGGGCTGAGGCACAGAGGTATCTGCCATTGTTACCACCTGTTCTGCCACTGCTAAGACTGAGTGGTATTTAAAATTGGCCTAGGTTACGATGGCTCATCTGTATCCTTACACGGCAATACAGAGGTAAGGTTACTAGCCTGCCACTGCAAAATTTGAAGGTAGGCTTTTTAGATAGAACTCCTTAAAAAAGGAGCACAGACCAATAGTGAGACAGGACAGGATCAGTCTTTGCCCTGATCAAGGAGCCTGGAGCAGTGAAGGAAAGAAAATTCTGTGAACAGCTGGAAGTCTGTCTACCTCAGTGTCTCATCTCTGCCACTCACCTCTGTCTCATCTCTGTCAGTAGCCTAGATCTGCTCTCTTGGTCAGTGTAAACAGATGGTACAGATACCCCAGAATACTCTGCCAGCCTCCAGTGATCCACATCTCAGAGGCTTCAGAAGCAAAAGTGAGTCTTGGATTTAATCAATTAAGTGGATCTTTTTTCCCCCCATTAAAATGTTTCTTTTTGAATGCATATAAACTTTGGGAGCCTACCACAGCCCATGCAAAGCAGCCTGACCCAACATATGACATAAACAAACAAACAAAATGTTACAGGTTTTGTTCTTGTTACCTGCTACTTTATGGGGTGCTGCCAGACATTATATTGAAGGGACAATGAGAAATCATACTGCAGACAACCTTTATATGCCAAGCTTGATTGTATAATCCTTTTCAGTCATTTCTTTTCCAGGCTAAAGAGACTATCTACTTTTTCCTCACATGGAAAATATTCTTTGTATTTGATCATCCTTGTTGCTCTTCTCTGAAATGCTTCCAACTCCATTTTTCTTGAGAGGCAGACCAGAGCTGCATATGGTAATCACAGTGCAGCTTCCTCTGTGGTTCTATTCAGTGGCATAACTGTAATCTGCTCTCCATTATTTTCCTAATAATTCTTAACAGTCAGTTTGCCTTTTGGGCTGCTCCTGGGCACTGAGCAAACATTTCCATAGAACCATCTCTCCATCTGTATCTGGTTTTATCCAGCACAGCCCCAAGCCCCCACTCCTGAGGAGGGAATAGAGCTACTGCAGCTGGGACTGCAAGTGAAATCTTATAAGAAAGTGCAAATGCCCCAGAACTTCAGCAGGGCTAAGACCACCTTGGCTGTGTCTCATATCTTCAAGATCAGGGACAGCTGCAAAACATCTGAAAAACAAGAAATGATGAGTTAAGATGAGCCTCACAACACTGCAGCCCTATCGTCTTCCAGGCACATCTACCCTTGAGTACCAGCCCTGCCTGAGAGGCTGCAGAATGCTATGGAAAGAGCTCAGGAGCCTGCTCTTCGCTGAAGCAAAACTCAGGGTAAGGTCAGGTCAGTCAGAAGCATTAGGAGTGGCCCATGCTTGCCCTGCACTTCAACACCGAGCCCTCCTCAAGAAAACACCTGTGCCTGTTGAACGTGGTCACCCTTTCAAACTTGTTGCGAACAGTCCTCCTGAGATCCCACCTTTGCAAAGCACAAAGGCCACTGTTACACAGGCCACGGGACTGCTGATTGGTCCACGTGGCACAGGGACAGGCCCACCCGCTTCAGCTGACACAGCCTGCATGGGTCAGTGGTGAAAAGCGGCTGGCCTCATTGCTCAAGAATTCTGCCAGGTGGCTCCCACTAACCTTTCACTGATCAGCACAAGCACACCTAACCAGTGAATGCAGCTGGAGCCCCTGCAGATAAACGCTGACGTTAAGACACTATTGAAAAATAGTCCTTCTTAAAGTTTTCTTTCTGTAGATTCACAGAGAGAGCAGGAAGGGATCATGCCGTCTGACCTTCTGTACCTGCAGTCAAGAATATTTTGCCACGTTACTGCTGAATTCAATAACTTGTTTAACAAAAGCAGCTTTGGAGGACGTTCAGCTGGACTTGAAGACCATCAAGAGATGGTAAATGCACTATTTCCTTCCTTGGCAGTCAATCTGTTTGCACCACTCCTACTGATTTTTTTTTCTCTGATTATTGCTGTGCCAAAGGGGTTAATGAATTTTTCTATGCACCAGCAGTATGGTCTCAACTTTGTTTCTCTGTTTGCATACTTTATCTTTTCAGCATCTCAGAATACTCCAACTTAAGGTCAACCATAAGGAAAGGAAGGGCATGAGGACCCTCTCTTTCTGCCTCTTATTTTTGTATTCCCTTGCCTGCCTACCCACCCAGCCCATAGAGGTTCTCCCTGTGGTCCCCACCACCACAGTCTTTTGGCACTTGCCCTCCTCCCTCTGGTCTGTTCCCCCTCAGCTTCCGTGTTTTCCCCTTATCACTTCCCACTTGCCATTGCTGCTGACTGGGGAGGAGGCCCCCAGAGCCCAAACTGATGCAGCTGTCCAGGTGCACTATCCATCTTGCAGCAACTCAGTGGCTGTAACTGCAAGAACTACCAAGGCACTGTGTTCTGCGAAAAGGGAGGGAGAAATTTTTTACACTGAGGGTGGTGAAACAGTGGAACAGGTTGCCCAGAGATATTCTAGGGACTCTGAGCAACCTGGTCAAGTTGAAGATGTCCCTGCTCACTGCAAGGAGATGTACTAAATGACCTTTAAAGGTTCCTTTCACCTCAGACCATTCTGATTCTATGTAAAGGCAGAGGAGACCCAAAAGGGATGGGGGAGACTGGAAAAGACTTGGAGATCCAAGCAGCTTAAGGAAGACAGAAAGGGGACCTGGGCTCCTCACTGCACAGAAGACATTGGGGTGCTGGACTGTGTCCCAAACAGGAGCAACAAAGCTGGTGAAGGGTCTAAAACACATCTCTTGTGAGAAGCAGCTCAGGGAACTGGGGTTGTTTAGCCTGGATTTGACTTAGACTCTGAGCCTGTGCTGGAAACACAGCAGGGCATGTTCCTACCTATTTTTGCCACTGTAGCTGGTTTGCCCTGGGTTTTTTTTTTGTTTTTTTGTTTGTTTGTTTGTTTTTGTTTTTTTTACAAATCCACTTCTTTCTTTCACCCTTCTCTGGAGGGGACCCTCTCCCAGGAGCTGAAATGTTGGGTTTTTAATCAGTATTTTTTTTTCTCAAGTACCTTGCTGAGACCCTGGAAAGGATAATGAGATCATTTTCATTGTCGAATGCAAAGCCATGCAAGACTTCCCTGTTCGTTATTGCCTCCCCTGTAGACTCTTACCCATGCTACCGGTAATTTATGTTTGTGGATGTTCCTCACCAGCCAAAAACATACACACACACAGAGTGTGCCCTAGACAGTACCCAAATGCGATTAGACCACAGAACAGACAGAATTGGAAATTATCACTAGGACCGCAGAGAAATAACCTTTACGGGCTTCATTAAAATCCCACGAACGCAAACGCAGTTCGTTTCTCCCCGCCCCCCCCCCTTCCTTTTTCAACAAAATTCTCCCCACACATACTGCTTTTTTTTT
>VWZX01009095.1:948066-1185769 GCA_013399015.1 Galbula dea | reverse complement strand
AAAAAAATATTGGGTGGAAACATTTACATGACAAGTTAGATAAATCTCTGATGACTGCTTGACTCCACCATCTATGCTTGCTCCTGAAACTTTTCATACTGAAGGCTCTGAACAGGATTTAGATGTTGTTTAGTGTGATAAGGGAGACAAGGGTATGAAAAAAGCATGGTATGACATAAGTGGTTCAGCATAATTCTGAGGGAAATACCCCAGCCTGACTGCTGCTTCAGGATGATCACTGGTACATCATGCTCATGCTGACAGTTATATGATCTTTCTTTGGGATCAGCAAACATCTAAATGGGATTAAAATGATTTGTTTTTTCTTTTCCTACTGGACAGCATGACAGCAGCCTGACCATTAGCTTCCAGTCAGTGGAGATAAAGACTACAGTACATCTGCTCAAGCAGATTATCATGCACTTGCTTGCATACCAGTACACAACTTTCTGTTATTCCTGGAGCTGCTTAAGCTCGTCTCATGGGGAGCCACAGCGAGCTGGAACACGTTCCTTCCCATGCTCCACAAGTTGCTTTTCTCTTGCTGCTGGGAAAGGATCTTCCAAGGTTTAGCTGCCAGAGTGAACTGATGGATTTACTGTGCCCAGAACTCTCCTCAGCAGCGTAGCAAATGAAGATGAACATTGTAGTTGGCAGCTATAAGGAATCAGGCTAGCAAACACATCTCTGTGGATGAAGGAAGCCTGCAGAGATGTGGTCTGCTACACTATTTGTCTGATCAGAAGCAGGACATGCAGCAGAGATGAGAGAAATATCAACTAGGTGAGTTCTTAGGAAGGGAACTTGAAGGTTGATCTCAGATAGTTCTTAGATGGGAACCTTAAGGGAAACTTTAAGGGACATATCAATTAGTTGAGTGTCCATTGTAAACCAAATTTTGGACTTCTTTCTATGCAGACAGGCATATTTTTATTGTTTTCCAAAGTAGTAATTGTGAAGTTGTTCTCACATCTAAAAATTGCTTTCCCCCCCTTTCATGAAGCAGCTTGAGAAGTTGCCATGTATTATTTAGCAAGGTTATGACCTTGTTTTTCCCAATGAAGATGCCAGTTGCCTCTCCCTTCCATTTGTTTTCCTTTCCTGCAGATTTGTATTTTGGGAAGTGTTGGCTGTTTCAGTGGCTGTTCTACAAGGCCAAATGTATTATACATGTCTTACTCTGCATGCTGAGCAGAGCTGGGATTGCTTATCTTCCAGAAGAGAACACTCAGGGGGGAATCTCAACAACATTTTTAACTACCTGATGGGAGGGAGTAAAGAAGCACAGAAAGAGGCAGAATCAGATTTGTCAGGGTTGCCCAGTGCAAGGCTGGGAGGTAATGGACACAAACTTGAATAGACTTTTATAATAGGAGGGTGATGGAACACAGTGATCTCCAAAGAGGCTGTAAAGTCAACATTCTTGGTAATGCTCAAAACCCAACTGGACACCATCCTGAGCTGATCCTGCTCTTGCTGTGGGGTTGGAGTAGGTGATCTCATAGAAGCCTAGAATGGCCCAGTTTGGAAGGGACCTTAAAGATCATCTAGTTCCAATCCTCCTGCCATGGGCAGGGATGCCACCCACTAGACCAGGCTGCCCAAGGCCACATCCAGCCTGGCCTTGAACACTGCCAGGGATGGGGCATATCTCCAGAGGTCCCCTCCCACCTCAGCCATTCCATGGCTCTGTGATACTCTTATAATGAGTGGAGAGATAAAACTCCCCAGAAAGAGGCAAGGAACTGTTTTCAGATTCTTTTGATCACCACTCCAGCCTTCTGTATAAAACTCTGTGGGCCACATCCAGCTCCAAACAGCATTTTCAATGGGATTTTTGCTGTGGTAAATATATTCACATACAAAGATTTTGAAGTTTAACCCACACAGAGGAATAAGAGTTTTTGCAGCCACAGTCAGGAGTTTATCCAGCCTAGAAAGCTGAAATTGCATTTTAAAGGAAGAAAACTTCAGACTAAGAAAAAGGAAAAAAAATAATCTGGGATTTGTTCATTTCTGGAAGAGAATTCTGTGATGAGGCCAAAGCTCCTTTGTGTGTCCTGTTAGAAATGGTGTCAACAGACTGATCAGGGGGTTATTTTTTAAATCATCATCCTCACTGTGATTCCTAAACCAGGCATCAGTGACTGAAGGCACACAGTACAAATGCCCAAGAAAAGATGACCCATTCCCAGGAAAGAATACACAGGAGCCCAGAAATGTCTTGAGAGTATGAACAGGTTCAACTGTTGTTAAGTTATTTCCAGGTTATAGCTTGCATCCTTAGCCAGGGTACAGTGCCCCTCTGACAGTATTGATGGTGCACATAGACGTCAGGAAGGGAGAAGCTGGGTCAGGAAATCTGTTGTGCATTAAATGCTGTTGTTCCTTCCCCTGCAGCCCAGAATGAAGCACAATAATATCATTATAACAATATTAATCTTCCTCCAATATTTTGCTGTATGATTGAAAAATCACAGTTTCCACCAAGCACCATAGTTGCCTCAGCAGCATTTTTTGACCCTCTGCCCTGGTGACCATCTGGCCTCTTTTCTGGTCTCTTTTACCCCAGGTTTCCACCCTCTCTATTTCTGTTTTCTCTCCTTTTTGGCTTTCCCATCTCCTTATTTCATTCTGCTTCTTTCCACAGACTCCTCCTCTCCTCCATGTCCTGGCCTGAAGTTGCTTTCCAGCCTACTGCAAGGTGGTGTTTGGAAAGCTGAGAGTGAAGCTGTGGAGTGGAGAGTTGTGGTGGTGTCTGTTAGCTGCCCCTGGTAGGTGACTCCAAGGTAAGAAGGGAGAAGATACTTATTTTCTCTTATACAATACTACCCTCCACTGGCAGTTCCTCCTTCCTTCCCTCTGCATTTCACTGATGGCTACAGCAAGATAGAGGTAGCTCTTGGCTTCAAAATCCACAACAGAATTATCACTTCTAAAGGCTGGATAGCTTGTTTTTTGCTCCTCACAACCCTTGTGCTCTAGACCCTTCACAAGCTTCATTGCCCTTCTCTGGACACACTCCTGCTCCTCCATGCCCCAAAGTGTGGCACTTGGTGACAAGGTTTAGTGGCATGGTGGTGTTGGATTGAGGATCTTAGAGGTCTTTTCCAACCTAAATGATTCCATGTTTCCATGTCTACATATCTTAGTGTTGAGACTGGCACTCTGCACTTAGCTGGAAAGAATGAACTATTTTGGGAGGTCCAACACCTTTTTGAGACCAATTCTTCACCCAGCTGAAATTCCTGAACTGGCCTTGCTGTGTCTTGGTAGCACTAATGCAAACTAGACAACTGATTTTGAACCAGAACAATGCTTAGTAAGAAGCAACTTGGGTTTTTCTGTGCTGAGGTCTTTCAAGAATGAGCTTGTGGGACATCTGTGGTTGATCTGAGTTTCAGGTCAGTGTTTCAGGTCAGATATACAGGACAGGGTGCAAGACAAATGGTCAATATCTGGTCAAGTGAGGCAGTTTCTCACTCTGATATCTTCAGGACTGGAGTTTCAGGATTAGTGTTTGGATTTGGGTTTAGGCATCTGTCAGATCTACTCCTGCAACACAAGAAGTGGGACAGAGTTTATGCCACAGAATGGATTTAAGTGTGAGCTATTCCCTCTGACAGAAAGTCTAACACTGCCTTAGGATATGGAGAGATCAGTGGTGACTTCTGAGAAGCATGATGTGTTTTTAAACTCTCTGCTATCAAATGTAACTTATCTGAGTCAGTAAAATCTCCAGACAAGGTAGGCAATGAAGGTCAGCAAAGAGAAGTTAATTTGCAGAGATTAAAAGACTGAGTTCTTGGTGTAATGGAAGTGATTAGAAAAAAATCCCACTGTGATTAGCAAAAGTCCCTCATGGTGACCAGGATTTCATCCAGAAATGTAAAGTGAAAATGAATGTAAAAACCCCAACAAACTTACACCATGAAAAGAGGATGGAGTGGAAATATCATGATGAAACAAAAGAATCGTAAGGAAGAAGTGGAGAGAGGAGAAACAAGAGGTCAATTAACAACAAACACTTAATAATAACAATGTGAGAAATAGCAGTGATGGAAAGCAATGAAATGTGTATAAACACTCAGGAAACAGAGGTTATTTTAACCTAAAATATTCTACAACTGTGTGAAACTAGACAAGAGACATTGCCTGAGATCCAGGCTTACAAATGTTTTGCAAACCCTGAATAGGAGCATGGTCAGTATTCCTCCATCAGCCATGAAAGGGAACTAGTGTGCTCCATGTTCCTTCTTAATGTCACTGTTTGAATTTAGAAACAGGCTTCTTAGAGGCCTCTTCCAACCTAAATGATTCTGTGATTGTGCTCTGCTCCAGCATGCCAGGCTGCTCCAATTTGCACCATCTGTAACAGCTTTTATCAGCACTCATTTTGCTAGCTACAGTAACAAGAAGTCTGATCCCATACCTGGCAGAAGGATTCCTGGTAACAAAGGTAACATAGATTAAGTAACATGGTAAAAAAAACCACATTAGAATTCCCCCAGCAAGGCTTTTGAGATTGATTTCCTGTTTCCCCCTGGAAACACTGCTTACCCAGCAGATTTCACAGCACAGCAAACAAATGACCTCCTCTGGTGGCTACAGAGGTCTCCCTGCTGAATTCCTAGAGGCTGTGGTGAATCCATGTGTGCTGCATGTCTCCTGGGAACAGGCTGGATGGAAAGGGGTTTCACTGGGAGGGAGGATGCTGCTTGCATATAGAGTCATAGAATTATTTAGGTTGGAAAAGACCTTTAAGATCATCAACTCCAACCTTTAACTCAACACTGCCAGGTCACCACTGAACCATGTCCCTCAGCACCATGTGTTTTAAATACCTCCAGAGGTGGTGACTTCACCACTTCCCTGGGCAGCTTGTGCTAATGCTTGACAATCCTTTTGGTGAAGAAAACTTTACCTACTATCCAATTCAAAGCTCCCTTGGAGGAACTTGAGGTCACTTCTGTACCTAGATCTAGAGGTGTAAGTGATTTCCCTGGCAGAACCAAAGTGAACTAATGGCTACCAACACTCAGATGCCTCAGAAGCATAAACCAAAGACATATAACTTCTCATTTAATATTACAGAACCTACCTAAAGGCCCAGAAAGGTTTCTGTAATACATCATCATCACTTCCAAATTGGGTTTTTATTCACAATGAAGGGGAAATGTTTTCAAATGAGATCTTGCTTTCCTGCAGAAGAGCAGAGAATGTCACCTGAATTGAAATTGTTCTGTATTATGCTACATGTGCTTAATTGCATTGCACTGGTTAAGAGATATTCCTTCCCCCCCAGATCTGTGTGCTGTTGAGTAGCTGTCAGCTGAAGTAGTTTGTAAAAGTAGCTGCAAAGTCCCACATGAGACTGCATCATTTTCTACTCTGGAATTCAGCTACCAGTGCAGAGTCCTAGTGAAGCCTTGCTGAGGCTGAAGGTGAGGCAGCATGGGAAGACAGCTTCTCCTTCCAGAAACCTGCACAGAGCCAGCAGCATCAGATAAGTATCTTATATTTGCATTACCAATTCTTCTTGTAACCCTCTTAGTAGACTGGATTTGTGCTTTTTTAGTGAAAGTGCATTGCCTTTCAGCTCTTAAATTAGCCTCATTCTAATTCCCATTAACACACAACAGATGGAGAGATGTCATCTGAAGGGTCCTGCCACTGAGTGCCCCAAGTGGACTCTTCAGAAAGGGCTGAGCCCATCATCTTCTTGGCCTGAGTGCTACAAAGCAGGTTATAACTGAGTTAAAGTACATAATCAGTTAGATCCAGTTCCAGTCCTGAGCAAAGTGTGGCACAGGTACATGTGTTTGCATGACTGAGTCCTGGATACATCTCTCATGTTCACAGTTTTCTACTTCAACATCATAAATCTGTTAGCCTTCTTAGATTATCAGCTAGGATTTAATCTTGGAATGATAAGTAAGTGAAAAAAGAGATGCTATCAGTAATACACCAAGCCCAAAGAGCTGTTTGGTTTGGATTCTGCATTTCATTTGGGTTGTGACTGGAGTCTGAAAGCAGGTTGGACTTTCACAGACACCTTAACATCCTTGACACAGGATTTAAAATGCAGGAGGTGTTTACAAAGGTTGGTGCATATTTAGGTTGGGAATGTGTCATGAGGCTCAGATGCTCTGTCAGGACCTCTTTCAAAATATAGTGCTTATTTGTGGCATTTTATACTGAATATACAAATAGTGAAAATAACAGCAAGTAAAAGGGTCACTAAAAATCTCTTAGCTGAGATGCTTGTTGAGGATGGGGAAAGCTACAGAGTCCTGCACATGTTCATCCTGCCTACAGCAATATAAGGGAGAGAATCAGAATATACATCTTTGTTAAATTGCAGAGATTAAATTTCCATTAAAATGCCATCATTTCCCTTAGTGCTGTAAGAAAGTAATTAGAATTGTTGCCCCAGTAGTTGCTTTTGTTACATTTGCAGAGAGAAACATTTAATAACAGGGAATTCTGATGCTTCTGAATATATTTGCCACTTTGTAACATGAAAGGGCTTTGTGAAATTCACAGGAGAGTGACTGAAGCACCAGGGAGTATGAGAATATTGGGCAGCACTCCTTCAGTTTGCCAAGTGGATGCAAGCTAGAGGAGGGGAGATTTAGATTAGATATTAGGAGGAAGTTCTTCCCTGTTAGGGTGGGGAGACACTGGAACAGGTTGCCCAGAGAGGCTGTGGAAGCTCCATCCCTGGAAGCTTTTAAGACCAGGCTGGATGGGGCTGTGGGCAACCTGACCTAGTGGGAGGTGTCCCTGGCAGGCAGGGGGTTGGAACTAGCTGATCTCTAAGATCCCTTCCAATTCTGGCAATTCTAGGATTCTAAGTGCTGCCTTCTTTTTTTTTGCAAGGCTTCTTTTGTGTCCACAGATGCAGAATGGATACCTGGATACTGAGAATGAGGGATGAAATTGCCTCTCTTTGCTGAGAGCACTGCAAAAATGCTTCCCTCCTTCTGACGTGGCAGAAGATATTGGTATTCTTTTGACACAATGCACACTGGCTTTTCTGCTTTAATTGTGCAGCCACTGCTCCTGTTGAAGTCCTTCATGGTCTGCAGGGAATCAGTGTGTAGTATTTTGTATTTTATGCTTTATCTTGTGCATATTTTATGATTTATTGTTTACATTTTTAAGGCTTCTTAACTAATTTGCAGTAGGTATGAGGGGGAATGGTTATAAAATTGCTGACTCTAGAATTTCAATCTAATAAGAAACTGCAAAGTTAAACAAAAAAACCCAGCAGGTTTTCATCCCCACAGAAACTATTTCATTTTTCAGGAGAATGCACATTGCACAAGAAGGATGGGCAGAGACCAAAAGCCAGAGAGATACAAAGGCACAGGTCCAAGTGGAGAGGGAAGGGAAGATAGACAGATGCTCATGTGGCATGAGCAAGTCAATCTGATCTTAGTTCTTACTGGTAAAGCTATTAATCTAAACTGAAGAAACTGAAAGGCCTGACTTAAAGGACAGTTGACAGCATCTTCTAGTTTTGTCTCAGCAGAAGACAGACATGGACCTGCTGCAGGAGGTCCAGAGAAGGCCACGGAAATGATCTGAGGGCTGGAACCTCTCTGCTGTGAGGACAGGCTGAGAGAGGTGGAGTTTTCAGCCAGGAGAAGAGAAGGCTCCAGGGAGACTTTATTGTGGCCTTCCAGTACTTAAAGGAACTAGTAAAAAAGATGAGGGCAGACTTTCTTTCAGCAGAGTCTGTTGTGACAGGACAAGGGGTGATGGTCTGAAACTAGAAGAGGAAAGATTTAGACTAAGATAGATGGGAGAAATTTACACAGAGTGGTGAGAGCCTGTCCCAGGCTGCCCAGAGAGGTGGGAGATGTCCCACCCCTGGAACCATCCCAGGTCAGGCTGTTTGGGGCTCTGAGCAACCTGCTCTAGTTGCAGATGTCCCTGCTGACTGCAGGGGGTTGGACTAGGTGATGGTTAAAGGTCCCCAGATTCCAACCTAAACTATTCTATGGTTCTAGTGAATTAAAGGAGCTATGCTGCCTAAGCAGGATCAGCCAAGTGATGTGTCTGGGTATGGAATCACCTGGATTACACCTCCAAAATGGTAAATGAGTGGCCTTCTGAAAGAGCAGCCCTGCTAACAGGATAGTGACAAGGATAAACACACTGAGGAGACTTCCCAGAGCAGAGCCAGTTCAGCTCTAAGCTGTTCACCAGGGACACCTCCCATGGAATCCTTCACAGTGCACAGGGACATCTAATGACTGAATCAGACACTGCAGCTGAACATGTTCCTCAGGCTACCTGAGCACACCAGAAGTCTAGACAGGAGAGGCTGGGGTGGGTGCAGGCAAGGCAGGGTTCAGAAAACTACCTCCCATAACCCATATAATCTATATGACTACATAAACCATATAAAATTGTTATCTGAACATGAAGCCAGAATGGGGGTGGAACTGAGATGATCCTGGCTGTTGCAGTATTAAAGATAACTAAAACAGCTCCAACTCAACAGCCCTCATCTCCCAGATTTTTACCACTGGACAATGTGCAGTTGCCAAATGAGAGGGTGTATCTAAGGGGGGAAAAATGAGAGTATTGCTTATATAGGATCATTATCTTAGTGATCTACTTCAGGCATAGAGATTGGAGGAAGTGCAGTTAGCAGTGTTCTGGGAATTTAGAAAGCTGTGTTCCTCTGCAGACATCTGCATGACCTTCAGCTAAGCCCTTGGGTCAGATTCCCCAAGGCTCCAGTCAGAGGGTGTGAGAGGTTTAACAGCTTTTGGTGGTCTGGAGCTTTGCTGATCAGTTTAACCCATTTCCATAAAACTTTCCTATCTCAAGGCAGTATTGAGAGGGTGAACATGGTAAAACATGGTGCTTGTATGATAGTAAGAGAAGGACCTCAGAGGTTTCAGAACTGGAAGGCTGACCTGGGTACAATTGCTGACCTTACCTATACCTTCAGAAGGTGAATGCTTGGCTGAATCATAACAATATACATTTCTTTTCTTGCACAGGAGAAAAAGGTTTTCTTGAGGTTTTCTGAGGTACCACACAAGGCAACTTCATGCCAGGGATGGTGATTTGAATAAAAGCACTAACAAAGAAACTTTTAGCCTGGTCAGTTCTGTTCTCATCAGGAGATGACTCTTAAGGTAATGGGAACTGTTATAAAAGGTTTCATGGAACTCTGGTATTATTAAGACTGCCTGTCATTGCCTGCTTAAATGATTCATATCTTCCTGGGATTTACATAACTCCCATTGGCCACCAAAAAACAACCATAAGGAAAGAATCCCTGACAGATTTCCTCTGTTGGAAATGTCAGTGGTGGACTCTGGGGACTTCCAATGGTTTACAGGCCTCCCTGTTGCCTTTAAATCATTGATGCAGTGTTTCTCCATACAATTTCTCTCTCCTTATACAAACCTATTTGAAAATTTCTCTCCTGAGGAATGAAAGCAGACTCCTGCCTTTGAGCATTCTCTCTCTTAGTGTCCTTGTCTTCTAAAATGGATTTTCAGAAGTCACCTTGATCATCCTTTCAGCAGTTCCTGAAGCAAGAGCCACAGCTTATTTGTAGAAGAGATAAGAGCTGGTTTAAGTGTGTTTACACAAGACTAGAATGGGAACATTGCTTTTGGATTCAGAGAGACTTGTTTGAGTTTACCTGCACTGATCCAACTTGGGCACTTGTTTTCAAACTCATTCAACCTGCTCTAGAGGGTGGCATCCCTGCCCATGGCAGGGGAGCTGGAGCTAGATGATCTGGAAGGTCTCTTCCAATCCAAACCATTCTCTGACTCTCTGATAATTTGCTGAATGGTGTCACTGTGTTTAGTCCAAAGGTTCTTCAGTGTTGTGCACAGAATGTCAATGTCTGGTGCCACTAATATTCACCCTATTAAACCTAGTCACCCACATCCACTGAAGAATCATGACAAACTCCATCCTGAGATAGAAATATGACCAAAAAAAATCAAGAATTAGGCCTAGTCTTCTCTGTCTCCCAAGTTACTGAACAGTAACAGTAGGTACCTAAGTAAGTACATGTCTTGGAAGTCACTGATTATGTTGCCCAGAGGTAGTCTAAAAAGAAGTAGGGATGGCTTTGACACTGATCCCAGCAAAGCACTGGCACCAGCCTCTGCTGTGGAGCACAGTGAAAAGAGCAGAGAACTTCAAGGTTCCTTGCACTGGTTTGTTGTCCATGCCTCTGTAGTTTTTCTGGCTGGAGTCTGAGGATGAGATTTTTGATATGCAGATTGTTCATGCTGGGATTAGACATCTTTTGTTCTATTTCCCTCTGAATATATAGAGAGTGATTTCCACAGGTAAGGTTGAATGGAATCGGGCAGTCTAAGCAGAAATCAAATTACTTTATTGCTTATTCACCCCAAAATTACCTCACCAGCCTTTTGTGGGTGCAGAAAAAAGATCCTAGCATTAGACACAAATCACAATGATGATTTTAAATAGATCTTTCAGAAATGTTCCCCTTTTTGTCAGCTCATTTTCTGTTCTGACTCCATTCAGTGACAACAACCATACCACAGGGCAGTCTGTAACCAGAACTCACCTCACAGCTCTGTATCTGCTGCACTGAGGTGTTTCCCCCCCACCCTAAGGCCTTTATTCATCACCATTTTGCATAACTGCAATAAAATCTTACACAGAGGCTCACAAATACTCTTTTCCTCCAGGCAATGTCACGAACACCTATGTTCCCTCCTTTGTGGGCTTTATCCATGTTTTTCCTTGCAGGTCTTTGCACTGGATGTCCTAGGACCCTGCATGGAGAACTATTGTTTCACAGTCACTTCACTCCTTTTCTGACTGGGCAACAATTTCTTGTTCTCTTATCTCCTCCTCTGCTTTGTGTTTCTCTCTTTTATTTTTACTCTTTACTCTTTCATTCCACTGATCCACACTCTAGCAGGATCCTCTCCACAGCAGCAGTCCCACCAACACCTATCACAGAATCACAGAGTGTTAGGAGTTGGATCATCATCCCCACCCCAGAAAAGGCACCAGAGTGGTAGGATGATAGTTGCCCTTGTAAATAATACCAATTTCATGTGATTTTCCCAAAGGTCACCTACTTCAGATCTATTCTGCTTTGTGGCATGGCTTCCAGAATGGGATCTGATATGAATGTGATTCTCACAAGCAGTGTGAAAAAGGGATCAAAACCTCATGTTACATTCATGAGATGCTTGTGTAGACTTGTTCTTGGCAGTGAGATTAATTGATATAGGGTAAATAACTACTTTATAACTGAAACATGAATGCAACTTTTCACTGTATGTGAGTAATTATTTCATTTGTTGGTGTATTCTTTTATCATTTCCAGTGAAACTATTCTAATTACTGCTATTTTAAGAGCAAATGAGGGTAAAATTGCAGATGTCTTTGAAGGAACAGACCTCATTTAGGCAGGAGGTGGTAATTGAAATAATTGAACCTTCATGTTGTAGTTAAATTTGCCTCCTGCTTCTTTCTTGTAGCAGTCAGGAAAGAATTAAGCCCTTTAGAGTTGGAGATGAGATTAATTTCATGTCAGTGTACCCGAGACAAAGACAAAAGGGGAAAGAGTGCTCGAAATGAGCCTTCCATCTTCTTCTCCATGGAACAACTTCTGCCAGAACAAATCTTTCTGACAGGACTTTCTCTTTGGATATGCAAAAAGAGAAGGCTGGGTAGCGTCAGAAATCAGCAGGATTGGGGACAGGGTCTTCCAGACATTCCAAAATCACAGAATCACAGAATGTTAGGAGTTGGAAGGGACCTTGAGAGATCATCTAGTCCAACCCCCCTGCCACAGCAGGATTCCCTAGAGCAGGTCACACAGAAGGGAGGAACATCCCAAACCATGTGATGTGCCTCCCTGTCCCCAGGTCTGGTAGGGTATAATTCCACCAGGCTCTGCACAGTAAAAATGGTCTGCCTGAAATTTCCTGTGTGCTTGCAAATCCAGTACAGAAATCACACTCATTAGATCAAACAAACAACTCTCCAAACCCTTCCAGGCAGGCACAGGTCCTTCACCCACACTGGATAAATAAGCAGAGAATCTCCCTTGCTCATCAGAATTAATTCCTATGCCTCATTTGGATCAGGGTTGCTTGGGCTGCAGGCATTTTAACTACAACAATGCATATGTTTGCATCACAGCTTCCTCTGGAAGTTTTAGAATTCAGCTATAATAGGGACTTCTGGGAATCTAGAAATTGGTAGCTTCTGGCTCCCTTGCAAGAGTCTGTAAATTCCTCATGTCACACAGTCCACCCAGGTTCTCTGCAGCTAGCCCAGCATGACCCCAACCAAAAGCACTGTGGGTTTTCTCTTCCTGCAGTGTATCTGGAGAGAGATTCCAAATCCATCTTGGACACAATCCTGAGGGATGTGCTCTAGGTGACCCTGCTAGAGGAGGAAGGTTGGACTAGAAGACCTGTGGTGGTCCCTTCTAACCTTAACCATTCTGTGCTTCTGTGATTTTATTCCAGGATAGTTTAAAGCATTCTAAGGAAGAGTTTAATTAGGAGCAGTCTGCTGGAACTCAGTCTGCCTGTGAGTTCCTCACAACCTGTGCTCCAGATCTTGCTGTTGTCTGTGGTGGTTCTTGTTGCTCTGTTAATAAGCCTCTTAAAAAGTCAGTAAGAACTAATCTTTGAGTACTGGATATGACAAAGAGGTCTAGACAGAAGAGGGGGTGAAATATAATCAGATACTGCTCTAGATGACTTCCACTTGAGAAACATTTAGGAAAATAAATATGTTTTTTTTCCTGGAGGCTCCTTTGCTTTTTAAGAAGAATTGCTTTAACCATGCAATTTGAGGAACACTCAGAGCTTCATGAATTTGAAGAGCAAAAGGAACCATTGTGTTCATTTAGTGACAGTTCCTAGGCTGCATGCAATTTCTGCACAAGATAGGGGACATATTGAGAAAGAGGCATGATTTAAAAAAGTCAAAGCTTATGGAGAACCTGCCTCTGTCCTAGGGATTCTTTAGACTTGTAGTTGGAATGTAAACCTGAGCCTGGACTTTTATCTGTCCTTGTTTTCTGCTTGTTGGGTCTCACTATACACTGATGATCTTGAAGGTCTCTTCCAACCTTAATAATTCGGTGATCCTGTGCTTTTGAAAGCTGTCACTGTAAGGAGCTATGAGCCAGGAATCTCTCACTCACATGCATGGACAGATTCTGAGCAAGTCATATCTTAGCCTTCTAATGGGAAAACTCATTAGAGCTCGTTGGTGCTTTCAGAGACAGATTGCCCATATTACCTGCTCTTTTGAAGACCTTTCTGGAATCCCTGCTAACTTTTTACCAGGTAATTTCTAAAGTGTGCACTGCACAGCAGGACAGAGTATTCCAGTAATGGCCTCACTAATACTCTTTACTGAGATAAATACCAGCTCTCCAGTAATCTTAGTATTTGCTGGCTTAAGCATCCAGGAATCACAGGCATTTTCTTAGCTGTAGCACTGTGCTGACTGTTCAGGCTTAATTAGCTTATTTACTATGACCCCAGAATCTCCCATTTTGCTCTTAGATCTTGTTTTTGTGCCTGGAAATGGCATGGTTTTAAGAAAAACAAATGACATCTTCTGGAACAAGCAGATGACTCCAGCAGCTCTGTGCACTGGTGCTGGGCACTCTGCTGATTTTCCTGCTCTGTTCAGGTTGTGGAGGTATAGAACTCAGCAATAATTCATCTGTTGCACATCTTCAGTTGTTTGCAGCAGTAAAATGTGTATCCATTAGTGAAATACAGATGAAAACAGAAGGGTGGAAGTTGTGTCTGAGGCAGCTGGTGCTTTCTGTTGTTTTCTCTGTAGCAGATCTGGCTGCTATGCATGGCAGGAGTAGCTGAAGCAGACCTGAGCCAGCTCCTGAGCTGAAGGACTCACAGTCAAGCACACTAATAAAGGAAAATCAGTTGCCATGACCATGCTGCAGTGGGTTTGGGGCTACTCCACCTTCCTGTCTAGTCACAGCAGCCAAGAAACTGGGTAGTTGTCTGGTACAGGGATGTTTTCAGTCACTACATTGAATCCAGCAACAGTCACAAGTCAAACCCACAAAATATGTAGCTGTCAGGTTTTAGGAATAATCACAGAAATACAGAATCATTAAGGCTTCTGTTCTCTTTGGAGGCAAGGGCTCCTGAAAACCAATTCATTGTCTGCCAGGTGCAAGGATGGGATCTTGCTGGTTGACTGTGTTGTGCTAATGGAGTGGGGCTCAAGGTTGTGTTCATGAAAGGCTGTTTAATTGCTAGGATGTAACAGGAAGGTGCAAAAGAGAGTCACTTTTTCAGAAGGATGGCCAGAAAAGCTGTGACTCCCCGTGGGTCTGCTACAAATGCTTCTCACAGTCCATGTGACCTCTGGGTTGAACTTTTCTACATTAAATAGGGAACTTTAAAATCAGAAAACGGAGACTTTCAACTCACAATTAATGTTTTGCAGCTAGGTTAGAACACATTAGAACCCTGGTGACCAACTGAGGTGATAAATAATTGCAAATGTATATATAGAGACATATTCATGTAGAATAGATGTGTCATATGAAACTGTCTCTCTTCAATAAATTCAGATTAAATCATTATATAGCCATTTACATTATCATTTCATGACATGGTAAAGATATCTCTCAAAAAAAACCAATGACTAATTAGTGCCTAATGCTGTTATCAGATATGGGACACCATTTAATTTGCAAACCATTGTTAAGGTTCCTTTTAGTGCAAGAACTCTCTGACGTGACACTGATGTGGTGGTTTGTTTGCAGCTCCTTTTAGGAGATTTAAGTTTATGCTGAAAAGACTTTGCACTGGTAAATAAATGATCACCACCTTGTCTGAGGAGCCTTGGTGAACAGGCTCACACATTTCTTTGAGGTTTTGTATTTAATAAGGTGTTTTTTCACACCTGTTTAGCCTTCACTAACAAAAGGAAAACAGTCAGACTTGGCATTTATGAAAAGAAAATTGCAGTACCAAGGCACTCACTAATAGAAGCTGTTGAAAAGGAGTTAGAGGAACATCTTTAGACATATTAAGGCTTGAAAAAGACTTAAAGAAAGGCTTTGGGAAGTCCTTTCTGGAACTGTGGTGATGGCTGCTCAGGCAGATCAATGTCTTTTCAACTGGCACGACAGCCTCCTGCGCTTTGCTGTCAGGAGCTAAGAGCTGATGCTCCAGGCTGAGGGCTGCAGCACTCCTGCATGGCATGAGGCAGGGATGGCTGCCTTGTGCAGAGACACATCACAACAAGAGTCACTGCTCAATAAATAACATCTCCTTCCTGGAGCAGGAGCATCTCTCTGGTGAGCTGTGTCAGTGTGACAGTGTTTGTGTTTCTGTTAAATAAGAAAAGGTAAATCTAAGCCTGCCTGGTGAAAAATGATATTGTGCATCAGCAGGGACTGTGCACGTGGACAGAGAGCAGAGGAAGGGAATTAACATCATCTGAGCAGGCCCAAGCTTGAATGTTGCCATACTGCTCAAAAGACATTGTCTTTAGAGTTGCTCACAGTAGGGCTCAGGGAAGGAAAATGGAACTTTTAGAGGGAACCTGGAATTTAGGCTCATTTCTTGCTTCATGTCCATGTTTTTAGATGGCAGCTACTCTGAGTGTAGAATCAGAGCGTGGTTTGGGTTGGAAGGGACCTTCAAGATCATCTAGTTCCAACCCCCTGCCATGGGCAGGGATGCCACCCACTAGAGCAGGTTGCCCAGGGCCACATCCAGCCTGGCCTTGAACACTGCCAGGGATGGGGCAGCCACAACCTCTCTGTTTTCCCTGTGCTGCCAAGGGCAGTTGATCTGTTCTCTGTCAGAACTATGGGGTTTTTTACATCATGGTTCAAGTTCATCCACGTTTTTTCTTTTTATTTTTTCTTAAAACTAACCATTAAAAACCATCCCTGAATGCAGATTAATGGCTTGTTATGATTTTGGCCTGATCAACTACTTCTTTCTATTAGAGGCACCATGATTATTGGCAAGAGCAATAAATATATCATAAATTGCAGGGTCAGGTCATTAACTGCAATTGTTACAGCTCTAATATTTTATCTCCTTCATCAATCTTCTGGCTATGAACCTGTCTCAGCTAGGAAAATGTTAATGCTCCAAGTCTCTAAACAGCTTTAAAGAGCTGCTCTACCTTCTAAAAATCAAACTCTCTTCTCCCTCAGCTGAGGGATTTTACCTCTAAACCAAGTGGGCTGAGTCCAAGAGGGGGTTGGTCTATCATGCACAAGTGATGACCTGAAATCTTGGTGTCTATTAGCCCTTCAGAGTGGAAAAAAAAAGATGTGGATTTTATACCTCTTGACAGGGAAATTTCCTGGATGGATTTTCCAGTAGGGCAATGTAACTCAGCTTCTGGTTCTGCAAGAGCCTGAAAGATGGAACAGTAAGCAGAAGTAATAATAGGAAAGCAATATTTGTAATAGGAAAAGATCAGTTTTGTTGTTCTTTCTTGGAGTTTTTTAATTATTTTTTAAAGAAACCTCTTAAATAGATCTTCTCTCATTTTCTTTCCCTCAAGCCTCTTTCCAGCTAGAAAAACCCAAATGATTTTCAGAAACCATTTTCTCTCAAAAAAAATGTTGCAACATTTTGGAAGGGCTTATTTATTTAGTTAGTTATTTATTCCCCTGGAAGATGTAAAATGCTGCATGAGAAGGATTTTTAATGCTTCCTGGGACTCTGTAACTGTAACTCCCAGGTAGGTAATGCTCCTCTCAAAAAATGATGGTGATGAGATATTTGGTCAAAGAAAACAGGTTTTTTTTAACCTCCAGAGTATATATGTATTATAACATATATATCTTTAGATATATTTACCATAGATTACTTATGTATTCACACATATAAAAATATATCCATGCACAGGCTGAAGTGAAGGCTGGAAACCCATTTCCATATGCTTGACTTAGCTTTTGGCTAACTCATGCATATATATTGTTTACTGCTTGCTACTCAAATTCTCCTGTGAAAGAAAAATACATCCCATGGTTCATCATATAAGATCTGAGTGCTTCCTAAGGATTTCAGATTGACACCACTCCAGAAAGGGAACATATCTCTATTTCCTAGGCAGGTGATTTGATTCAAAAAGCTACATTCTATTATATTCGTCCTGGTTTGTGGTTCCCAGGACTTGAATGTTGATAGTTTAGGTTAAATGAAATCTTTTTCCACGTGGTGGAGATGGAGCTCAGATCATTGACTCTTATTTCAGTAAAGAAGTTAAAAACAAAAGAAAGAAAAAAAGCAGAAGAAAAGTCAGGTGGAGTTGGAGATGCCTGTTTTGGGGGGGGAGGAAGAGAGCAGGTAGATGGGAAAATAGGAATGAAGGTGAGATTTCTACTGCAGTTGAAAACCTCCTAAGGATTTTTTCCCCCTGATGATAAGGAGAGGAGAGGAAACTTCTGTCAGGTGGAGGAGTCACAATATTTTGCAGGTGTTGGTCTGGAGAAAAGAATACACAAGCTCTGGGCATTTCACTGTCAGCTTATGCAGCCTATATTAATTTCCCTTGACAAACTTAATATTCAAAAAGTGAGAGTTCAGTTTAAATGGGAAATCATCTTATTTTTTTAGCAGAAAAAGGAGCCTTTTGTCTGAGCTGCCACTGCAGCAGAATTTATGCTGCATTTATTACAGTGCACACTCAGTCCCTTTCCATTTTTTTTAGCTCCTAGGGTTAATGAGAGTTTTAAAGCCTTTTGTACACTTCCTCCCCCACTGCTACATAATTACAGCTTCTAATGAATTATCTCTCAGTTTTATTGGTTGCTGTGGCTTCTCATAGTTCAGCAGATAAAACTGGATATAGGAAGCACCTATTCCACATTGTTTAGGAGAAAAATTCTCTTCACCTATCTTAGCCACCTGAAAGGAAGTTGGAGAGAGCTGGGGGTTGGTCTCTTCTCCCAGCCCACTAGTGAAAGGATGAGAGGAAATCACATGCCCTTGTCTTTATGGAAGAAAAACCCCTCATTCTTGCAGCTGAATTATTTCCAAGTCAAAACATCTTGTCTCAAAACTACAATTTGAAAGTATCAACGTACTTTATTCCACTTAGTCAAACCAGCTTTCAGTCCTAACCAAATGACACACACCAGAGCCATTACCCTTCTGCCTAACCAAGGAAGAGGAGTTGTCTTCATTGTCACAGCCAAATCATCCTCAGAGCATTTTACTCTGCACCCCAAGGAGCTTCTTCAGCTTAGACCTTGCTGACTAAAGCTCCACATCTTCTCTGTTCTGCTGAAAACACTGAAATCTTTAGCTGTCTGTGTGCATCTTGAGCATGTACTCAAAGATAAATATTTGCTACAATACCTTCCTGAAACAAGGACACAGAATCCCAGCATGGTGAAGGTTGGAAGGGACCTCTGGGGATCATTGTAGCAGGCTGCTCTGCCCAGGGAAGGGTTAACCTTTGCTCCTCTGGCAATGTTACCAGTGATGGAGAAGGGAGGGTTCACCTGGTATTGGTGTTGAAGGATGCTGAAACCAGCCTTGCTCCACAGATTCCAAAGTCAGAAGTCTGGAGGGTAGTGAAAATCATTGTCATGTGGCAGATAAAGTAATTGGCACTGATTGCTTACCCAAAGCTGGGAGATGAGGCTGCTGAGCTGGCACAGATGTAGCCTATGAACACCTGAGTGACAGCCAGTCCCTGGGCACTATAAAGGCCAGGCCCAGCTGGCAAGGTCAGTGGCTTTTGGTGCATTTCTTTTAGGTGTGTAGATGGTATTCTCCTGGGTGGGGATGTTCTTGGGGTTACCTTGAGGCTTTGTGAGAGAGATTCTCCCACTGTCATTGGTATGGGTGAGTAACATCAATCTCTACTTGATAATTGTTTTATTAGCTTTAGTATTTCAGTGTTACTTTGGTATTCCTAAGCCTTGTCTTAACTGTTATGAATACCAGAAGGTTCTTCCCAAAGGCCATGTGGCAGGATATGTTTACATGCAAAACCAGCTATCCAAAAGGAGGTTGTGGGGAGGTGGGGGTTGATCTTTTCTCTTGGATTACCAAGGAGAGGACAAGAGGAAGGTTTAGAATGGATATCAGGAACAATTTCTTCCCTGAAAGAGTTGTTAAGCATTGGCCCAGGCTGCCCAGGGCAGTGGTGGAGTCACCATCCCTGGAGGGGTTCAAAAACATCTAGATGTAGTTCTGAGGGACATGGTTTAGTGGCATGGTGGTGCAAGGTTGATGGTTGGACTTGATGATCTTAGAGGTGTCTTCCAAGCTTACTGATTCTGTGATAATGCTAAATGAAGGGAGGGAGGATTGGGTGTGGAGGTCTCTGCTCCTACTGAAGCCAGAGATTAACCTGTTAGCTTCACAACAGGAAGGGTGTGATGCTCTTTCCAGTGCTGCATGAGGTGTCCTTTAAGCAGGGAAGATCCACAGAGATTTTTTTTTTTTGTTCCAAGCAGGAATGGCACCAAAATTGTTCATGTTCATAAAAATAACTAAAGTGTAAATAACAAGGATTTGTCAGCATCCACTCCTGGGCTGCTATGGCAGATTATCCCCCAAGATACTCTGTGTGTTTTTCCTGTACACATTTATATTCCTCAGATGAGAGCAGAACCATTTCACCCTCTTACAATTTCACCCTCTTCCTTTATGACTTTTTATATACCAATTATATGGTTCTTGTCTGAAACATTATTCTGATGTGACTTTTACCAGTGGAACACCAGAGCTCTTCCACTTACTGAAGATTGTTCTCTTTGCATAATGAAAAGCAATTGCAGCCTTTTTTAAAACAATGATCTCTTGTGCTGAAGAAAAGGCAATGAATAGAGTTCTGACTTAGTCAAATTTAAGTAGCTATTTTAAGTCATTCCAAACTTACTTATGTCTCTAAAACTTTAGCACCTGGCCAAAAAATGTAGACCCAGATTTTGCCAAGTAAAATTATCATTTTTACTACCTATTCTCTGGCACATAATTGTTGCAAGTTGATTTTTTAATCCACTTCGAAATCGTTATCGTTGCCATCATCCATGCTATTGGATAAGGAATAAATTGAGGGCTTTTGGCTCTAGAAAGAGATATGAATCTTTCTTATCACCTAGATTTTGGATATTTCTACTGTATATGGAGAAGGTAAGGATCTTCTGAGGAGCTCTGAGGGCATTCCCACCCTCTAGGTGAAGAAATTCTTCCCAATATCCAACCTGAACCTCCCCTGGTGCAACTGCAAGCCATTTCCTCTTGTCCTATCACCTCTTACTTGGGAGAAGAGACCAGTCCCCACCTGGCTCCAGCCTCCTCTCAGGGAGTTGTAGAGAGTGAGAAGGTCTCCCCTGAGCCTCCTCTTCTCCAGGCTAACCAAGCCCAGTTCCCTCAGCTGCTCCTCACCACACTTGTGCTCCAGGCCCTTCCCCACCTTCTTTGCCCTTCTCTGCTGAAAGAGGCAATGGAGAAGTTAAGTCCAAGATGGGTTTCTCATGGTGTGGTAAGCACTGGAATCCTGGCTGCCTCTTCAAGAGCAGTGCCACCACTTTCCATTGTAAGAGGCTGTCTGTTTCCTGCTGGAAGAACTAGGAAACCACATAGGAAGGATTCTGCTTTTCACTTTGGTCATGAAATGAGATGGTTTAGTGGCATGGGAGTGTTGGGTCGACGCTTGGACTTGATGATCTTGGAGGTCTTTTCCAACCTTGATGACTCTGTGACCTCAACACAGAGGGTTTTATCCCCTTTCTGCTAGCTTTGCTAGGAGGCTGCTGGAAGTTGCTGTTTGGGACTGCCCAGAAGTGACTCTTTGCTCCTCTACTGCTCTTTCAGGAAGACTCCCACTGAGAGTTCCTCTGTAAAGTCACTCCTAAGGCTGAAGTCACCAGCTGACATCATGGAAAGCCTGTTTCTTTTTCATTTTAAGACTTTCTCTACTGATTAAGGTATTTAGGTGTCTCTTTGATTTTTATTTACAAAAACAATGGCCTTCATTTTTGATAGGGAGAACAGGACAGAGCTGCCCATTTGACTTCACATCCATTGAATGGAAAAGGTTATTGATTATTTCCAAACTCCTGCCCAGGTTTTACTAGCCCAGCCCACCTCAGCTCCTGCTGGATTGCAATCTTAAAATTTAACTGCTAAGACTGTTGAGAAATCTAATGTCCCAAAACTAATTCTAGAATGCTATTATACCAAAGGTAAATAAATAAGTAAATGAATCATTATTTCCCACCTAGCACTCCTTGTGGTGTTATTGCATAATAAACCCATCTGAGGGCAAGGAGAGAAAATGAGATCCAGAGAGAAATCAAGCCAGCACACTTGGAATGACTAAAATTCTTTTGGATTGAAACAAAGGCAAAAAAGAATAGTGCTGGTGATCAATATCAGCCCAGAGAAGGTCCTTTTTACACCTGTCCTTGCTGCTCTGTTGCCTTCCCTCTTGAGCTAGACCCAGGCAGCTGCTGCTTTATCAGCCTGGCTGCTGGTGGTTGATGATTTGAGCCTACACAAATCTAATTGACAGACTCCTCCATGACTGGTTTTTTCTACTACTGCTGCTAGTGAAATCTCTGCCTTCAGCCTTGGGGTTGGAAACAAGTAAGAGCATGACCATGTGAGGAATCACTGAATCATTAAGGTAGGAAGAAATCCCCAAGATCATCAAGTCCCAGCACCAACCTATCACCACCATGTCACTAAACTGTGTCCTGAAGTAGCCCATCTATGCATTTTTGAACCCCTCCAGGGATGGTGACTCCACCACTGCCCTGGGAAAAGGAAGGTGCAAGGTGGGGACTTGTAGACCCTGAGCCAAGAATCCTGCTCTGGAACACACTTACTCTTATGGCAAACATCTTATTGCTCCTCTGTTCTTAGAGGCAAGTCTGAGCAGTGTGTGGTGGTCACAGCTCTTAGTGACTTCAGCAGGGTTAGAGGTGCTTGGCATCTTCCAAACCAGCCAAGCTCCCAGATCCAGGATTTACAGCACTCACAAGAGAAGAGTGAGATGTTAGAAAAAAAATGTGTGGAGAGAAAGGGAACAATTTCCAGCATATTTCTGTGCTGGATAATGTCACATTTGCCTGAATAAGTTATTACCAGGCTCCCTCTGGCTTGACAAACGTATTGGAGCTGTCAGCTTGTGTCTGAAGTCAGCCACTCACTCCTTTGGCTTCAGTCCCAAATCACACATGACATTTCTTGTGAAACTCAAGGTGCCTCCATGCAAAACCAATTCCCTGGCTGCAGCTGTGCACTTTCCACTGACTAATCAATAGTTAAGCACTTTACATGGCCTCTGGCTTTTAACAGCAATCGCTGCCTCGGAAGCAACAAAGACCTTTCAAAGGATTGAAACAGTCATACATAATTAAGATTTTCTGCCTGTATATTTATGCTTTGATAGCAGCACACAGAGAAAAAAATTAAATCTGCAGGGATTTTTGCCCCCTTTTTTTAAAAAATCAAAAAATCAAGCAGTGTTTGCAGTTTATTTGCATCCCTGGTGGACAAACTTCTTCTATGGGACTTGGCCAGAAGCAGCTAGGAAAAAGAGGGAAACCAGTGGAATACTTGTAGAAATGTAGCAGTACTAACAGCCCTTTGTAGTTCTGTAGGAAATGCTGAATTTATTCCTTGCTGAGAGTTAATGGGTTTTGTGCTGGGGTATAGGCTGGGACTCACTGGCTGCAGGCACCAACAGTTGATGACCATCTTCTCTCTCTCTTTTGTGTTCTACAGGAAACTGCAGTGGTGAAGTGCATGAAAGCCATAAAGATCTCTTCTGTGACAGGTGGAGGAAGGGTGAGGAAAGATGATTCACATCCTCATGTCCAGTCTCTGCTATTTCCAGTTGCTGACAGAAGACCAGAGGAAATTGTCTTTCAGAGGATTCAGTTGAGGTTTGAAGAACACTGCTGGCAAGTTGTACTAAGTGACACTAATAATCTTTGCTCTTCAAAGAACAATACTGCTCTCACAAAGCTGAAGTTAGGTGAGGTGTCCACACACAATGTATTGGGTTTCTTCCAGAGTGACTTACATCTCTTTCTATTGATTAGCTTCATGGTAAGAGCCTCCTGAGGAGCTGTGGGGTAGCACCATGCAATCATCTCCACCCTGGGAGGGAGGACATTGTTTCTGTGAGTCAACAGACAGGTATTGCCTGGTCTCTGAAATACCTGCATCCTTCTGAGAGGCTGGAAATGCTGGACCAAGTTTGCTTGAGATCAAGAGAGGACTGAAGCTCTCACATAAATAACAATACAAAAATGAATAGAAGAAAGTGGGTAAAGGGAAACACAGCTCTGAATGGAAGGCTTGGCTCACGTTGCGAAGACATTGCTTAGATGTCCTCTTTCAGGAGGGAGTTCAGCTCTGGGAAACCTCTAGTACCTACTGCCTGGAGAAAGAGGGACACATCCTCTGTGGTTTAAACTCAGGTAATCTCTGTGGCTCCCCTACTTTACTCTAAAATGGTAAATCTTAGAGTGTTCTTCAGCATCTAAAACCCACTTGCATGAAAAACAAATGACTTGAAAGAAAAGTATTAAGGAAATTTAAAGGTTTTTTTTGGCCACTTCTAGCATCCAAACAAGCCCTGAATAATAACAGGAGCAAATTCTTCAGCTGAGTATCCACAGAAAATACAGAACTTCCTCTCATCTGGAAGGTGGTTGAGAGTGTGCAGAGCAGTACAGGAGCACACCTTTGGGGCTTCCAAGAAATCCCAGAACCTGATCAAGGTCCTCTTGCTTTCAGGTAGGAAATGCATCCACACTTCCTTCTACTCTGTAAATATTTTGGTCATTATTTCTGAGAAAATCTAATCTGGAAAAAGCATACCCTTGTTCCAGGACTATTGTGCATAGGTGCATGGATTCAGGGTGAGTCTTTGCTTTGCCAAAAGCTTTTAGTTCCTCTGGTGATGTGGTTTGTGTTGGAGAAGTAAATTCTGCAGAAATATGGTGACATATTTACTGTTGGAAGCAGCTGTAGCTAACAACTCGTGGTCTAGTTTTGATTTGGGGAAATTACTTGAGCAATGAAGAGCTGCAAATTATCTTAATTTTGTTAAAGGGACAAAATGAGCTTCATGTTGCTTTTATATTGCTGGCTTTGTTCTGAGGTTTAGGGTTTGGTTTTTAATATTTAATGTTGATTTACAAGTAGGAGTTTCATTGCACTGTTTGTCCTCTAAGCATTCCAAATGGATGTGGGTTAGGTACTCACCTAGCTGTTGGGGTGATGTGTAACATATGGGTGGGGCAGTGCTGGCTTTAGGGCCAGTCTTTATGAACTGTTGTGTCCCCCTGGTGCCTAGAGAAGGAGCCATGCTTTCTCTTTCCACCTTGCCTCATTTCAGGTGGATAATCCTGTTGTCAAAGTGCTTCCCATTCCTTTGTCCTTTCTCTCCTTCCATAGTCTCAGATTAGCTGCAGGATTGAGTGCACAGAGACTCTGCAGTGGTTTTGGGCTGAGGTACCTCATGTGCCATTTCCTTCCAGGGCAGGGATTGGGTCCTGCCCAGGTCTCAACTGTGGCATGTGTGCATGAGCTGGAGGGCTTGGAAGTGCCTTTTGGATTCACAAAAGCAGGGACTGCCCTAGAACCATTATGGTAGGAAAAGACCTTTGAGATCATGAAGTCCAACCACCCACCCAATGCTACCATGTCACCACTAAACCATGACCCCAGGAACCACACCTGCATGGTGCTGGAGCACTTCCAGGGATGGTGACTCCAGCACTGCCCTGGGCAGCCTGGGCCAATGCCTGGGAACAAGCAGGAAGCTTGTCCTTGTCAGCAGGGTGGCATCCATGGGCTCATGGGATGTTGCTAATGGATGTGGTGCCTTGACTTGGGATTTTCAAGGAAATGCAACCATTAAATCTGTAGCAAACCAACACTGTTTGCTTAGGAAGGTGAAGCAACATGGAGTGTGTTCAGTGGAGGGCACACACCATCCACCCTCATTAACACCCTCCCAGGGTTGACTGAGTGAATAACAGCATCAAAGCTTGGTTCTTCTCCAGCTGCACACTGACATCAGCTGCTGTCAGGAGGAGCTCAAAGGTTAGATAGCATTTCTGCCTGCTGTGCTGTATTGATCTTGTTTTTATGCTGTTAAAGTAATTAAAATTATGTCTGTGGCAAGCATGTGTGAAGTCCCTCAGAAGTAGAGAGGTTTTTATACAAATGAGCAGCCTTGGAAGAAAGAAACAGAAAGAGCAAAGCTCCCACAGCCAGGGAGAAAATTGTATTCATTTTCCTAAATTGATTTATCTGAAATAATTGCTAGCAATTACAGACAGCAATTCTGCATGCCAAACTGTGGCAAAGGTACTGAGGTAAGCTTGGGTGTTTGGGGTTTGGATGACTGTTGGATCTGCTTATAAGTAAAAGCACCATGGACCATGGTATCTTGCAGTGTCAAGAAGCTAAGCAAGTGAAAAGGGAGCAGGGGCAGAAGAATTGCCTGAGCTATGGGAACTGAGGAGCTGCACTGCCAAGATGATTTAGCAGTATTTTCTTAAATGCTTACCAGTAGCTTGGTTACTCTCATTAGCCCTCAAATGTAACACTTAATTTTGCTTTTGTCTTAGAATAGCCAAGTCATGTTTGCAGCTACTCAAATTTGTACTCCAAAAATAAAGGTAACTGGAAGCAAACCCTGAGATTTTGGCCAGCTGCAATTGCAAATCCTCCTGCCTGTCATGAGGTGTCAGGTGCTGCTACAGTTATCTCCTGCAGCTACTGCAGTTGGTCATCAAAGCCAGTAAATAGGTTTGTGTGTGACCATGGAGCAGTGCACTGTTCAGATTGCAAAATCAAAGAAGTACAAACCCAAACCAATCACAGAGTGGTTAAGGCTGGAAGGGATCTCCAGAGGTCATCTAGTCCAAGCTCCCTGCTCCGGGAGGGTCACCTACAGCACATTACTCAGGTTTGTGTCCAGGTGGTTTGGAATCTCTCTAGAGAGGGAGACTCCAAAACCTCTCTGAATGACCAATGCTCTGGCACCCTCACAGGGAAGAAGTTCTTCCTCATGGTTAGGTGGAACTTCCTGGGTTCCAGCTTGTACTCATTGCCTCACAGCCTATTGCTTGGCATCATGGAGAAGAGCCTGGCTCCATCCTCTTGCCACCCTTCCTTCAGATCCTTCTCTCCATTGCTGAGGTCTCCTCTCAGCCTCCTCTTCTCCAGGCTACCCAAGCCCAGCTCCCTCAGCCTTCCCTCAGCAGGGAACTGCTCCAGCTCCTCAGCATCTTTGTAGCCTCTGTTGGACTTGCTCTTGGAGCTCCATGTGTCTCTTGTCCTGAGGAGCTCTGAACTGAACAGAGCTCTCCAGGAGAGGGGAAGGAGAACCTCCCCTGACCTGCTGCCAATACTCTTGTCAATGCAGCCCAGGAGACCTTTGGCCTTCTTGGCCTTGAGGGCACATTGCTGATGGACAACTTGCTGTCCCTCAGGAGCCACAGGTCCTTCTCAGCAGAACCACCTTGCAGCAGGTGAGCCCCAGCCTGTTTCTGGTGAGGATGTTCTCTATTCTGCACTGAATTTCTTTTTCCATCAGCTTAGATGCTTTTCACAGCCATACAGTATATTTCAATCTTGCTTTCTGTGCCTGTTGTAAACTTGTACTCTTTTTTTTCCATGTAGCATGCTCTGTGCTACTTCAAAATGTGAAAAGCATTTCACTAACTAAATTCCATATTGACATTTATTTTCTGAATGTAATGATTTTCTAGCCTAAAGGTAGCACTTTCTAATGAGGATGCATTATGTCTACAGTAGTTCTGACCTTGTAGCACAGAATTTAATCCAGCCTGTCTAAAGCAGCAGCAAGATCTTGTCAGAGAGGCAATTTTGGGCTTCTCCCTGCATAGTACATGTTTTCTGTAAAAAAAATAATCCATCTCACATAGGATGGGCAGAGTGGGGGAAAACTTTCTGATTAACCAATGTGATGCTAAGAGGCAGACCAATTAAGAGGTAATCCCAGAACCTGCTTTTTCAATGTATTTCTTCTTGGGTTCCATAGAGCAAACTTGCATTGTTAAATGGAAGCATGAAGGAGCCAACTAGAAGCAGAATTTGTCTTAATGTTCCTTCTAAACCATCCTTTGTCACAGAAATAAAAACAAATCTGTATATTAAATCAGTATATGAACTACTCAATATCTGGTAACACTGTGGAAGAAAAAGGCTGTCAGGAAAGGAGGAAGACAGATACTTGACTGTCATTAAGAGGAGAAAAGATGTCTGGGAGGCAGAGAGACATCCAGCAGTATTCATGAGCAGCAAAAATCAGGAGAGAAAGGTGAAAGTTTCCAAATGTTCATGGTTATCAAAAAGAGCTGATATTTGAAAAGCAATGAATCTGATGAGTGAAATGAAATGTCCCTGGAGGGGTTCCAAAAACCTTTAGATGTGGTACTTGAGGCCATGGTTTAGTGGCATGGTGGTGAGAGGTTGATGGTTGGACTGGGTGATCTTGGAGGTCTCTTCCAACCTTAATGATCCTGGGAAATGAAAGAATCTGATAATTCTTCTTCTGACATTAAATCCTTACTCAAGAAGCAGTCATTACCATGCCTGGGAATGAGCATTTCTTTTGCCCTTCAGGTCCCAGTTACTCTCACAAAGCAGTGAGTGTTGCTGTAAATATCTGTCTCATTCTGAGTCTCTGGTAGCTCTACATCACCTTTGCACTGGAGTCCAACATAAACCCAAATCAAGAGAGATGCCTCTCATTTTCCATGCTGCCTGCTTCATGTTCCTAAGAAAATTCCCCCCTATTAGCTGCCCAGTTTTATCATGTCTTAATTTCTTGTCTTCCCCTGGGTGCATTGGCTAGAGGTTTCCAAGTGTTCACCAAATCCTTTTGCAGCTCTATTCAACCATCCTAATTTCTTCAGTAACACCACAATGATGTGTACCTCCAAAGCTTCCAAGACCCTCAGGCAAACCCTAAATACTGTGGTGAATTGAAACTTGTGGAGTTTTCCCACTGCCTCTGTTTCACAGTAAACTTTAATAAGGCTAAGATATCTATGCATAGATCCTGGAAAAGGAATTGGAGAAGTGTATTCCACCCTTGTCTCCATCCCCCACCCCTGCAGAGAGCAGAGGTTGACAGGGGCTGCATAATTTATTATACTGAGGAACTTGCAAGTTTCTTTTCAGCAGCAGTTGTCAATTTTGGCAAATTATGTTCAGTTTTATGAGCAGTGGCCACTGGAGGCTGGACTAAATTGGTTTTGCACTCCAATCCCACAGCCCCTGCCTTTTTTAAGGGAAGCTGCTGCCCAGATGATGGTAGGATTTAAATATGGTTATTTGTGACATGCTAGCAATTCACTTCTGTGAACAAAAGTAGCTTCCTGTGGAAGAGTGAAACCAGGATGTCAAGAAGAAAAGCTACAGGGACTGATGGCTGCCTCTGCAATGTTCATATCTTCCTTCTCTAAATAATTGTATTCTTAATTTCATAAGGCTCCACAAAACCCTGACAGCATTGCCTTGCCAGCTCTGGTGCTGAGAGTGGATGGATGGATGAAGGTGTGATCAGTAGCAACCCATGTCCTTCCAACTCCATGACAGATTTAGAGCAGGTATCCTGCAAGAAGATGGAACTCCTAGGAAACAGGGAAACAGTGGGGAAGCAAAAGCTGTTCCCTGTTTTCACTCCTCTTTCATGGAAGGTCAGGGATTGTGCCTGCTTGGATGACAAGCCCCAGCTCTTTTGGATGTGGATTTATTTATTGGCAAAGGAAGTAAAAGGCCTCCTTTGCCTGAATAGAGAAGGTCTAGTTTTCTTTAGCTACTTTTCCAGCCAAGATCTCTGGTTCTGTTTGGTTTTCTCTCTTTTTTTCCCTTCCCTCTTTTTAATTGCTGTCTGAAAACCTTTTTGTTAGCTTCCTCAAGTCCTTCTAGGAACACCCCAAGAAGGGAGAGGACTACCTGTGCACTTTGGGCAGCAGCAGGAGGCTCAAACACTCTGAGTAAAGTCAAACCTTCAGAAAGTTTAGCTTTCAAACCTCAGCAGCATTGGCAAGTTTCTGTTGGGCTTTACCTAGGTGAGCCCTGATGCTGTGAAGCCTTTGACCTCCCATGGGGTGATTGGCAATGAGGGGGGGAGGCAAAAGGCATTTTCTGGATGAAAAAGCTCAGCCCTGCCAAATGTTCTGCTCCTTTTGCAGAGTCAAGGCCCAGTAGAACTCTTGTAAGAAAGGAGAAATACTTTCAAAATACTATTTTAATACTATTTAACCCAAAATGTATTTCCTTCTGGATGGATTCCTAGCTGAAGTATTCACTGGGAATTTCTCTATTATAAAGTCTGATCTCAGGAAGGTACCTGGCCTGGCAAAATGATGTCCATTTAGCTTTTTAAGCTAAAAAAAAAAAAAAAAAGAGTAGTAAATAATGTGTTACAAAGAGAAATGTCTACCATTACTAATGGGCTGCACCAGGGAGGTTTAGGTTGGATATTGGGAGAAATGTCTTTGCAGAAGGAGTTGTTAGGCACTGGCACAGGTTGCCCAGGGCTCCTTGCTTCTCTGAGATTGAGATATCTAAAAACTATTAAAAAAAACCCCCAAACCACAACAAAATGATGATAAACCCCAACTAAAAAGTGGAGACTGGATATTTTTAAAACCTACGAGAAGAAAGCAAGCAGGAGACTAGAGTCCCATTCCCATCTTTACTTCAGATTTACTGGGTGACCTTGAAGAGGTCAAGAGGACCCTGAATTAACCCCAAGGGATGTAGCCCTTGCTGTGGCAGTAATGCCAGCCTGAGCAGGGCTGGGATTACTCACACAGCTGCTTAAGGATTTTGCTCACCAATGGCCTTAATCTTTCTGTGCATTAGCTCCTTGCCCACACCAGCATGTACCTGACACTCACTGCCTCTTCCTCACCTTCTTTAGGTGACTTTCTCTTACTTTGGTTTCCTTGCAAACTGTTGGCACCTCCTTCTTTTGCTAATTAAACAATGAAAGCCAAACAAATTCCTATTTTTGTTCTTTTGCATTCATGTTGAAGCTATTTTCTATAAAAGAAAGTAAGCAAAATCAGCAGTAACCAAATGAAATAACTTAATTGGCCTAATCTATTTCTCAGGTTGTGTTTGTCAGCATTTCTGGCAATTACTTTTAGATGATGATTTAAGGTTTCTGTAGCAGGGGAGGGGCTGCTGGTGTGTCCCCTGGAAGAAGCTTTGGGAAGCTTCTCCAGCTCCATCTGGACCTGCCCTAGGCCAAGGCCAAGCCAGTCAGTGTCTGTGATAACATATTTAAGAGTGAGAAGCCTGTTGACCAAATTCCTTTTTTTGTGCTATGTTTTTTTTTTTTTCCTCCCTTTTTTAAAGATCCAGTCGTATTTCTCACTGTCCTACTCTGATTCAGTTGGTGAACTGATGGTGGTGGGGGTGTTAGCAAGCAGCTACATGGTCCTAGCAACACTTCCAGTCCAGGGAAGTTCATCTGTTGTGAGAAGGGAATAAGGCTTCAAAGACTCAGGCCAGCTGAGAAAATGATCCCTGAGTTCTTTGGAACAATTTGGCCTTGAAATGAAATTGCTCCTTACTCTGCTGACAGGATAACTTTCAGGAGACTGCTGCAGAACTTTCAGTGCTCCTGGTGTTGGCTGACACCACCTGATTTTCACTGGCAGCTGCTTTAATGGAGGAGGCGAAGAAGGGAACTGGAATGACAACTCTATTACAATGAAATCTGAGTAAAAGCAGTGCCACTCTTTGCTAGCTCACAGACTGGAGTGTGGTGGTTTAATCCCAGCCAGTGTTTGGTCTCCTAAGTTTGGGGCTAGATTGGTGGTTCTAAAACTCACTGAGATTTCTGAAGCAGATTGGGGCCAGCATGAATTAGTAGAAGATGGTTTCATGCAAGACAGAGTCCATTAGATGTTTTGCTTCTATAGGTGCTTGTGTCATCCAGAAATTCAGGACCATATCCATTTTAGAAGTCTTTACATTAACTGCCCTGATATTAGTAGGAAGCAATACTTCTGAAAAAGCCAAATCACTGCTTATTGAAACTTAATCTCAGTCAAGTCCATGTTTTGTTCTGTTATCTTTCTGCAGCTCAACTGCTGCCTGTGCTGTGTTTAAGTGCTGCCAGGTTTCTTACCTCCTTCTCCTATAAAATCTGCTTGTGTTATCTCACAGATGTTGCCAGCTGTACATTGTACATTAACTCTTGTGCCCAGCACTGCCAGTGTCTGCCTGCACAGGGAGACCACAGCAAGCTGGGTGGCTTTGCAAATGGTTTGAAGCCTTGGTGCTCTGAGGAGTGCATATTGCTCTGTAAATAAACTGCACAGGAAGGATTCTAGCAGAGCTCACTGGTGGTACAGTGATGAGTCAGTGGGTTTGGGGTGAGAAGTGCCTCTTTAGACTTCTATAGAATAAGAAGGCTTTAAATCACAAAGATGACTGAGTCCTGAAAGAATAACTGATCTATTTCTAAGTATTTTATGGAAGATAACTGAAATAGAATTGCTTTGAGTGTCTTGAAAATAGATCCAACTACACACTTGGATCAGCTTGCCCAGGGTTCAGTTTGGGGGTTGGGTTTTGCTTTGAGCAGGGAGTTTAGACTGGATGATCTCCACCCAGAGGTCCATCCCAGCCTACATGGTCCTGGGATATAAATAACAAGCAGAAGTTAGATAGTTCAGTTATGAAATGCTGAATTAAGAAGGTGTTGTTCCTGTAGCATCAGCTGGGTGCTGCTGTGGGAGCTCAGATTCCCTGAGTGACAGGAGGAGAAAGGGGGCAGGTGGCACTGCAGAGCTGCCATGTGGGCTGTGGGGCTGCACTGCTCTGCACATCTGCCCCTGGCAAGTCACTCAGGTATCTCTGCTTCATGCTTCAGACAAACAGAAGGAGCCAGCAGAAGCTTGGCATTGCCTTTGAGCACATAAACCCTACTGGAGTGTCCAGCACAGACTGCCTACTTGGTTCTCTGGCTTCAGGTCAGGCTGACCTTGCAGGATGGGACCTTGCTGTCTGCAGAGACACTTAAGGCTCAGCCTACACTCAGCATTGGCAGCTCACCTAGCCCAAACTGTCTGTGATTGTGATGTTTGCAGCATCCATGCTTTGATGCACTACAAGCCTTCTGCATGCTTCTCTACCTGAAGTTGAAGTAACAATAGGATAGGACAAAACGGCCTCAAGCTGCACCAGGAGAGGTTCAGGTTGGATATTAAGAACAAATTGTCCCCTGAAAGTGGTTCTGCATTGGCCCAGGCTGCCCAGGGCAGGGGTGGAGTCACCATCCCTGGAGAGCTTCAAAAAGCAGAGAGGTGGCACTTGGCAAAGTGGTTTAGTGGCATGGGGGTGTTGGGATGATGGTTGGACTTGGTGATTTCAGAGATGTTTTCCAACCTTAGGGATTCTGTGTTTCTGTGATAATTGGAATCAGAGTGAATCCACAAGGAGTTTGTCAACAGCACTGGGAGCTCACTTGCTCCTGTTTGTAAGCAGCCATGGTAAGGCAGACCTGACCCAGAGCTGCTCAGAAGCATGAGAAAAAACCAATGTTGTCATCCTAAGGATGACAAAGGAAGGGCTGGTTTGGTTTTGTCCTCATCACCAATGGCAGCAAAGTTAGATTTTGTGTTGACAGCATGGTTTAGGGAAGCTGGGAGGAGACAATGGTGAAGCAGAGGAGACCCTGGCTGCTGAGGAAGAAGCTTTCTCCAAGCAGCCTGCTACTAGAGATGTCTGCCTAGGGCAGGTCCTGTCCATGTGGCAGCTCTAAGTGTGGATTTGGAAGGAGACTTGCTCAGCCCAGTGCAATGAAGATGTGCACTTAAGTCAGCAAACAGGGCTGGGAGGATTTTGCTCTGTATTTTCTCTACACTGTGGGCTGAAAGGGGGAAAGAAAAGCACAGACCATTTCAGGAGCTGTATTTGAAGTTACAACTTCTGGTAGCTGCACTTGTCCAGCAGGAGTGCCTGGCCAGGCATTTCTGTGGTGCAGAGAAGCCAGAGTTGTTCAGCATCTTCTGTAATGTTCTTCCTGAATTCCACAGGAAAGAAGAATAAATACATATAGCTTTTTAACTTGCTTTTATTTTCCATTATTTCCTAGGTGATAAATATGTCACCACTCTTTTAAAGAGAAGAAGATGGGAGCTGACACCTAGAATTTCACTCTGGGTTTTAGCCTGGGTGTAGGAAAGCAACAAGCAAGGTAAGTGACAGCAAAAAATATTTAGCAATCTCTTTTTTTTAGCCCCTTTGCCAAAGTATTGCTCTTTTCCCCTATTGATTTTCTGCCACAGCCACTGCTGCTGACCTGATCTGCATGAACAAGAATTTCTTGTTTAAATAAATAGATCTGAAATGTTCAATATCATCAATGATGGAGAGAAAGGGGAAAAATAAGCCTTGATACAATAGGAAGAAATGTTACTTTTGTTATTAATATTTGACCTTTAGATGGAAAAGATGAAAGGTTTCTTTTTCCTCTGCTTAGGGAAGCATCAACTGTTAAAGAATACAAATTAATTTGTGGATGAAAATAGCACTAAGAAGTCTCAGGCTCTGCACCTCTTAAGCTGCTCAGTTCCCCAGGCTTAGGAACCCTTGGGAAAGGGCAGTGCAGAATATGTCCTCTACTAATAAAACTGTTGAAAGTACATCACTGAGTAAAGAAATCTTTCAAGCATCTTAGGCTCAGATCAATTACTGAGCTCATAGTTCTTTATCAAATCCATTTGTCTTGAGATACTGACACAAAAGCAGGACAAGGTTCATTAAAACACTGGTCTAAGACAGGGTGGTAATTATTATAATACTCTAATATCACCTTCAGAAATAAATCATGACTGTTGTGATGAACCTTAACTTCTTCCTGATGTAGTGGTGTGTTTAACCCTGAAAGTTTCAAATAGTAACTAGAGCATTTTACATTTTCTTCTTGTTTTTTTTTATTCCCTTTTTGCTGATTTAATTCCTTATTTGTCTGAACAGTTCTTCCCTTTTCCAGTGCTGCTACTGTGGTGGTGCTGGTGCCTTCAGGCAAGCTCTTATCCTAGAGCTATTATCTGCTTCTGTAGAGTTGAGTAGATTTTACCACCCTGCCTAAAGCTCCCCAGCCCCACTGCTAGGGAACCTGCAGCAGCTCAGCTGCTCACCTCCTTTCATCCTTTGAGCTTACACCTACTTGTAGCTAGAAAGGGGGTTCACTTGCATCTTGGTGTCAATAAACACAACACCTACTATGAGGCTGGTGCAAGTGCTCAAAGAAAGAGGACTGCTGTCTAATTAAACCTGGCCATGTGTGTCTTGTGCTTGACTTCTAGAGGTTATGGAGGTGGCTGCTGCTGCTGCTCTTACAGCAAAATGAGGGTTGGGAATAGTGCTAAAGTAAAAGCCACCTCTGGTGTCATCTCAGCATTATTTTGGTGTCTCTTAGCATTGTTTGCAGCCACAGCTCCACCATTACTAGTGCATGATACCTACTGGGAAACAATCTTGATCCAAAATGCTTCAGCAAAAGCCTAGAGTTTGCTCCTGGCTAAGGAGTAGGCAATGGATCTGACCTGTAACTGCCCTGTGTTACCTCTTTACTCTGCATCTGCTCTTGACATAATGACTTTGAAAAGGGAGAGGCCAGATATTCTGGTGCCAGTGCATAATGACCTTTACTTTAAAAGTGTAGGTCTTATTTCTTATTTGAATGTCTACCTTTATTTTACATTAGCTCTAGTTCTGTTTCTTTTGCTCCTGTCTGCCTAAACAGGTGTAATTGCTCCCCTGAAACATTTGTGTTGTCTGAAACTACTTGATCACCTAATGAATCAGCAAAGCACTAACCCATCTGCTTAAGTGAAAGGATCTTGAGATCAATGGGACTGTAATTAAATAGATGTTTAAGGGCTCCACTGAACAGGGTCACTGAGGTGTCACATCTCAAATAGATGATGTATTTTTTGGTTACCTGTCTACACTGTGGCTTGCCCTTCTCACAGAAAGGGTCAGCTGAGCCTCATAGGTTTTCTGTGTCACTGTAAGCAAGTTCTGTTCCTCCATCCCACTTTGCAGTTTTTGCTGTTTGATTTTCATTTGGTTTAGTTTTTAAAACTACCTGCAGCACTGTATGTGCCCCAGTGATCTCTCTGCTTCTTCAGATTAGGGTCATGCAGGCTAAGCTGAGCCTTGTTTGAGCATTATCAAATGAGAGAGGGTTTCTGGGATCTTCATTACTTTCTTTTGTTCTGCATTGTAATGAACAACCTGACTAATGTAGAGGAAACCCTGGGACTAAACCAGAAGTTTTGCTTTGAAATGGGTTTTAGAGAGTGGAGAATCAATGTGAGAAGACCTGAGTGTGATCAAGAAATTTGAGTGCCTAGAAATAACCATCCAGTGCCATTTTAGAGGGTGTAGAGTACCTGAGAGATGCTATTAACCCTCCAGGAGATCCATACCTTCCTTCTCTAGTAGATGGCATTCTGATTTTACCTCCTGATGCTGGATTGGCTTCCTAGTATGCTTCCAAACAAATCTATCAATAATTATTTGTCCTTCAAAATCCCACATTTCCACTAGGAAAATAACCACTCACCTTCATGTGAAGCTCTCAAATTTGGCACCTTTCTACCTCATTCATCCATATGCAACCTTAATTCTAGGAAAGGCCTTTGTAGGACCTCAAAGCTGTCTGAAAAATAAGTGGCTTCAAAGCATTATTGCTGCATGAAAAAAAGATCAAAGCTGACACAAGGATCTGTTTAAAAAAGGCTAGAACTAAATGATGAGAAGCCCTTTATAGCCCAAAAGTTCTGTGGTGGCTGCTGCTATGCAACTAGCTCTTTGGTTTGAGTTTAGCCACATGTCATGCTCAGGATGACCTTTACCATCCCTGTTTGTTTAGATGTGGCTGTTTCCAGTAGCTCCCCAGCCTTAGATTTGCCCTTCCCCTCCCTCTTCTCTTCTAATTCCAAGAAGAAATATGTTCCATGTCTCTGGCCTTGACTCTGTTCCTACCATGTTATAAATGGTTTCTTTGCTAATTGTGCCTGCTAATGCTGAGCTCCCCTCTTTGAGCTGGGGTTGATTTCTGTGACAAATGTGCAGTTGCAAATCTGTGTGCTTGGTGCCACCTCCCTTTTTTGCACCAGTAGAAACACTCATTTTCTACTGGAGCTTTGGAAATAGCTTGGTCATAGTCAGCAGACTTTCAGCTCTTGGAGTGCTTTGAGCTGCTCTGAGGAAGGAGGTATCTATCATAAGTAGAAATATCATAGGGAGAAAAGCCTGGGCTGAGATTTTTCAAGCAAGACCACAGCTACCAACCTCATTCTTCTGCCATGTGCTGGAATTCATTACTAAAACTCCAGCCAGGAAGAAACAGTCCCTGTTCAATATTTACCATTACTCTAGATCAATAGGAAAGGGAGAGGGAGACTCTTGGGGCTGGTTGTCACGTGCCTGTACATCTGACAGAGGAGAATGTCTGAGTCAAAGTGACAGGAGCCATGGCTACAGAGGGATCTTGCCCATTATCTGCATGGTAAACTAGCCTAGGGAGCCAGAGGAGGATCTCCTTAGGCATGTGCTTGTGCCTGTTCAGGGAACAGCTGGATGAGTAGCTAATCACCCAGGGAATGGCTGGCCCAAACCTGGAGATCATAAGCTCACATAACTTACAGATCCTAAGGCAGAGCTGCAGTGCACAACCCACCACTATCTCCAGGTTAGCTCCCTCAGACAGACTCAGTGCAGCTGCAGAAGCAGCCCTCAGGGAAGGGCTGAGTGATCCAGTGGGCATGCTGGCAATATTCAGAACTCAGGCATCATGCACAGAAGCTGCCAAATCATTTCAACAGCCCAGAGGACTTGTAGAAAACAGTGAAGATTAGCTGCCCTCCACCTCTCTTGTTATGAGGTGACTAGCTGGAGACCAGAGGCTCTTGTTCTCTTTGCAGTTCCATGAAGGCATCACCCTCCAAGGAGTCTATTCCACATGGAGCTGATTTTCCTCTCTAAAACTTTCCACTAGGTGCCATCAGATGCATCTCCTACTTGTGTATTTTTGGTGATCCACATGCCACCTTCAGGTTGTGTGACAATCAGTATTTCTGTCTAGGATTAGGAGGAGAATGTGACCTCAGTGTAACTGCTGCACTGTGGGCTCCTGCAGCCTGTGATCACACAAAGCAAGGGTTTGGGGATAGAAATTCACTATTCCTGCATCATCTCCTTGGGTCATCATAAAAGAAACTGAGTAGAAACCAGGATTTCTTGCAGATGGATAGTGGGCACCATCCCAACCATCTCCCACACCTCTATTCTTTGTCTTTGTCTCAGTAGTGACAGGTGGTAGTGGCATGATGCTACCAGCTTGATGTTTTTGTCACCTGTATGTGAACATTTTAGGAGTCTTTCTGGGCTGCCTGGTTGTTTTGGTGTTGGGGTTTTTTTTGGGTTGTTTTTCCTCCTTTATTTCCCATGTAACTACTGTGAGCTGCTGCCATGCTAGTCTTTGCTTGGTCACCTTATTTGCCAAGCTACTGAACAATGAGTTGGTGAGGGCCAGGGGGATGGGGCACACTGGTGCTTCCACAGGAGCTCTTCTAGACTGGTGACACCAACTTTTAGCCTGTGCCTCTGAAAGGACTGCTCACATCTACTTTTCACCTGTGTTGGTGAAGGCAGTGCTTCTCCTGCCAGCTCTCCCTGACTGAATCCATGAGTTGTTGTGCTGCTGCTGGCAGGATTTCAAGATGCTTTTGGTCTGCCTTGCTTATTTCAAAGACAATTTGCTCTTCTGAGCTGTTCTACAGCTTCTCAGTCATGCCAGCATTTCTGCACTTCTGGAGGCTCAGTTCAATTAGTTTTTCTGGTGGTTCATTCAGCCACTCCTTTCAAGCTGCTAATCAGTTTTCCTTTTACATCTAGCTGCTTCAGAAACCACAGCCTTTTGCTGTATTGAAAATTAATTTTCCTTGCTCCTACTGCTGTACTAGGTCCAGTCATGAATCAATATGTTAGTGGAGCTAGAAATTGTCACCTTTGCTGGGATGGCACAAACATATCTCTCTGTACCACATTTGTTATGTGCCTGTGGCTTCAGTTAATTCCAGGAATGTTATACTTTGGAGCAAACTCAGGCTCAACAGCAATCCAACTATCCATGCTGCTCCCAGTCTGCCTGTGTCACTGGTGCTCCTGGTTTACCAGTGCCTGGTACCCAGCCCTTGTTCAGCTGCAGTGCTGAACTGGCTGCTTCTTGCTGTAAGATGCAGGAGGAATCACAATCTCCTGAGCTGGAAGGACCCACAGGGATCATGGAGTCCAACTCCTGTCTCTGCACAGGACAACCCCAAAAATGACAGCATAAGCCTGAGGGTCTTGGCTAAATGCTTCTGGAATTCTGTCAGCCTTGGAGCCCTGATTCCTGCCCTGGGGAGCCTGTTCCAGTGCTCCACCACCCTCTGGGGGCAGAACTTTCTCCTGATGTCTAACCTAACCCTCCCCTGGCACAGCTTCATGCTGTTCCCTTGGCTCCTAGTGTAGGCCAGAAGCAGGAGGACAGGTTCAAGGACATCTTTGTTTTTGGCATAAGCCCATGTACCATGGGAAAGGGAGGAAATCAGTTCCTGGGAGCCATCCTGGCACTCGTGGCTAGCAGTGCTGATTTCAGCTGGAGATTAATGGGCTGCAGTTCTGCACCAGCCATGGCAGATGGGTCATGGCTGGGGCTCAGCCAGACTTATTTACTCTGTCCTTTGAGCCCCATGAGGTTCTGGCAAAAGGGCATCAGCAGTGTGTCCTCCAGGCTCACAGCTGCTGGTTGTCAGCACAAAACTTTCAGACATAAAAGACCAGCTGTGATCTGTACCAAAGGCTGTGCCATTCCCTGTGTCCCTCATCCCCATGTGCTTGATCTCCCAACGTCTTTGGAACAGGTGATAAAAGGGAGATGTCCAAGTGTTCCTGAGTAGGAGAGAGGATTTTTCTGGTTCCTTTTCTTGGAAGATATGGTGCCAGGAACAGTTTTCTCAACTGCCCAACCCCAAGCATGCTGACTATGGTAACCAGACTCTCTTTTCTCAGCAGAAAATTCTCCCAGCCCAAGTAAAACTCAGCAAGAAGTCTTCCATTGCTACATTTCTGCTGAGGAATCTGAAAGTAGGATTTGGAGACAATATCCTCCCTCTGATGTATTGTGAAGAGCAGGCCAGAAAAAGAAAATACTGTATATGACTTTTCTACAGACCAGAGAGGCTTAATATGCTTGGCTAGATGCAGCTGAATTGTCCTTCTGTGCCTGGATGGGAGATCTCATTAATTCCTTCAGAAACCATCACCAGCTCTTTACACCAGGAAATTGAAGAGCATCTGAGCCACTATTTCCCAGGCACTGGAATGGGGTTGCACATGTTTTCCAAGGGCTTAGAAGGCCTCTTAGCATGCTTTTGGCCTTACCAGCTTTGGACTTCCCAAACAATTTCTGACATAGTCTGGGAGTTATCACAGGTCAGGGACCACTGTCATTTGGTAGCTTGGATCAATTCATGTTTCTGGAGTCACAGAACCCCATCATGGTTGGGGCCTGGAAAGAACCTCTGGGGATCATCCAGTCCAACCCTCTGCTCCAGCAGGGGCACCCACAGCAGCTTGCCCAGGGTCACCTCCAGCTGCCTTGGGAATCTCTCCACACAAGGAGTCTCCACAGCCTCTCTGGGCAGCCTGGGCCAGGGCACTGGCACCCTCACACCAAAAAAGCTTCTCCTCCTGCTCAGCTGGAACCTCCTGGGTCCCAGTTTGTGCCCAGTGCCCCTTGGCCTGGCCCTGGGCACCACTGAGCAGAGTCTGGCCCCAGCCTCTTGCCCCCAGCCTTCAGCTCTTGCTCAGCATTGAGCAGCTCCCCTCTGGGGCTGCTCTTCTCCAGGCTAAGCAGCCCCAGGGCTCTCAGCCTTTCCTCCTGCCAGAGATGCTCCAGTGCCCTCAGCATCTTCCTGTGCTCTGCTGGACTCTCTCCAGTCATTCCTTGTCTCTCTGGAACTGGGGAGCCTAGAACTGGAGCCAGGACTCCAGCTGTGGCCTCCCTAGGGCAGAGGAGAGGAGGAGCAGTTTAAGCTCCTGGGACACTTTGGGTCATGCCTGAAGGCAACTGTTCAGACTTTCATAATTACAATTCCAGAGAGCTCTAACTCTGTCATGCCTAAGTCCCAAAGGCTTTGGCTTGTACCTGTTTTCTGGGTGTCTTAGAAGCCTAATGAAATCCTAACTAAACTGCCACTAGAAAACATCTTGCACAACTGAAGCCTGTCCTTCACCCCATCCACCTTACCTCTGAACCTCTGTGTTCTCAGAAACCCACTGGACAAATTCAGTCTTGGCTTACTTTTAAGGACACAGAATTCAACTCAGCTTTTGAAGTAGCATAGGAAAACCTTTTTCTTCTAAACATGCTTTGGGCATCCACAAGTAAGTGTTGCATGTAATATTAATCTCTTGTGCCAGGAAGAACCAGAGTGCGTTGGTGGCTTCAGCCTTTCCTGGTTCCCTTTGATTGGCTAGAGATGCCACTTTAGCCCACACAGCTCAGTGGGGATCTCACCAGCTTCCACAGAGCTGGAGAACTCTGCTGGGTGCTGATCTCCCACGTGGAGATGAGAAGGTGAACCCTGATTGGGACCTGCCCTTGGGAGGAGAAGAAAGCTGCACCCAGCAACAGGGCTGAGGGACAGCAGGGCAGAAAGGAAGGCAGCTTTGAACAAGTGGAATGGGAGCTTTGGATTAAGTCTGTAATTATAAAGAACTCTAAATCTTAACACAAATACCAGGCAGAGCCCTTTGTCCTTTGGCATCCAACCTCCTCCCCCAGTCTGCAACAGCATATACATATTTTGAAAGAGTTGCCATGGATTATTATTATTAAGAACTTCAGGATATGAAGTGGGGGCAAGAAAGCTCCAGGAATGTTCCCATGCCTTGCATTAGCCCAGGAAAGCTTCAGGTAAGATGCCATTATCAGGTAAATAGATCCCCTCCCCATCACTGCCTGGGAAGCCTCCAAGGCAAGTCGTTAAGCACTGAGTTTGCAGCTGGTGTTTGAGGTCTGTAATTATCTCCCCAACCCTCCACACAAATACACTTCACTCTAGTTTGAAGGTGGTTAATGAACGTTTACTGAGACATATAAAACCCAACAACTAGCAGAACAATTCAGGAAAATCATTTGGTTATGTTTTTAGGTGGAGAAACTTTAATCCAAAAGCAGGGGGGGGGTGGAAGAAAAAAAGGACTTTTAATCTTTCTTTCATTAAATGTAAATCTCAGAATCTTTCTTGCATTTAATGAAAGATCAGAAGTCATTTTCTTCTGCTTTTCAATTAAAGTTTCTCCACCTAAAAACACAACCAAATGATTTTCTTGTTATGAACTCCAAACACTAACATGAACTAAAGGCAAGATGAACCCTGAGGGTCCCCTTATTATTAGTAGGTGGTTTAGAAATTCCTCTGTAGAGAGAAAAGCTTGTTCTGGGGACACATAATGTGTGAGCTTTCAAATGATGACAATAAATATAAGAATAAATACATTATTTGCTTCTTATGCTTAATATAAGGAAGTAGACTCCAGATTTTGAGTTTGAAAGCCTTTACCTTTTGTAGCATGTCTTGGCTACAGTGGCCAGCCAAACACAAAGAGAGCACACAAAGACACCCCATGATCTTGTAAGAAACAGCAAGTATTTGTACAAGGTATAAAAAATATTTATCTCTAGATGAATACAAGGAGGCTGAGGTGTATCTGAACAAACAAGCAACTGTTCAATATTCCAAGCCATATTGCCACATTTATTAGTGAATTGTCTTATAGCACCTTCTCCATTGTCCCAATCATCATGTTATTACTGGATGAAATTGAATTCAGATTCATATCTGAGACTCTTTGGTCACTCTCCATCAACTAACTCAGCAGAAGTTGTTCTTTCCCTCACATGAAGTCCCAGTGATTATCAACTCTGCCTTTAATTACATTCTCACTCTGCAGGGCTGAGGGCAAACTAGACACTTGAATTTTCCTGTTGTTTTTCTGAGCAGTTAAGCAATTGTGAATTCTGTGCATGGAATTGGAATCTTTATGTAAAGAAAACACAGGATGGGAAATTTGTGGCTGGGTTTGTTAGCTTTGGAGTGTGTAATCCAGAGCTGGAGCTCATTAGTGTATTTGCTCTGCTTATTTGCATGCAGAAGTGGTGGCAAAAAACATTCTGTAAATGAATTCTGATGAACCTTGCTGCTGTGGTGTGCAGTCCAGCAGCATTGCAGAGCAGCCCAGGGCAGGGGTGTGTCCAGGTCCCTGGGATGGTAGTTGGGTTAGGAGAACTAGTTGAGATGCTTTGTCTTGAACAATTTGGGCTTACTGTAAAGGGTTTTTCACCAGCATGTTCATTTTAATGGCATCTTCTACTTGGGAGCTTTTCCCCCAGTTGTCCTGGGATTTCTACTTGCCTTTGGTAAGACAGTAGGATAAAAATTCCCCACCCCAGGAGAAAATGATCCTTTCTGAGGGAAGGCAAATCCTGAGCTGGAAGCAATGGGTGGAAGTTTTCAGTGGCTTGAGCTGTTAACTGTGTTTCCATACAGCAATGAGAAGCAGTTCAAACCTCTGGTGAGCCCACCTGAGCTGCAGTTCAACATCTCCATCTGTGACCTGGGTGAAGGGATGCAGTGTACCCTCAGCCAGTTTGCTGATGACCCAGCACTGGAAGAGTGGTGACACCCTGCTGGGATGTGCTGCCATTCAGAGAGACCTGGGCAGGCTGAGAGCTTGGGGAGAGACACCTCATGGAGTTCAACAAGGACAAGGGTAGAGTCCTGCATCTGGGGAGGAATAACCTCATGGAGCAGGGCAGGTTAGGGGTTGACCTGCTGGAAAGCAGCTTCATGGAGAAGGACCTGAGAGTCCTGGTGGACAAGTTCACCATGAATTGGGTCAGTAATGAGCCCTTCTGGCCAAGAAGGCCAATGGTCTCCTGGGGTGCATTTAGAAAAGAGTGACCAGCAGGGTGAGGGAGCTTCTCCTCCCCCTCTACTCTGCCCTAGGGAGGCCACAGCTGAAGCACTAGGTCCAGTTGTGGGCTCCCCAGTTCCAGACAGACAAGGAACTACTGGAGAGAGTCCAGCAGAGGCTAGGCAGATGCTGAGGGTGCTGGAGCATCTCTGGGAGGAGCAGGGGGAATCTCCTCCACTCTGATGCAGTCAGGGCTGCTGCCCCCATCCCCTGTTGGAGGGCAGGAATGCCATGGAGTGCTAAGGCTAATGGAGATCAAGTCACTCTGAGTGGCAGGACTGTACTCTGGTAAAGTTTCATTCTGTGTTTGCCATGGTGATTCATTTCACTTTGGGAATGAAAGGGAACTGAGGTTAGGAGATTGATGAGCTCAGAAACCCTGCACAGGCTGACATTCCATTTGATGTCCTCATTGTTTTCTCCCTGGAGCTCTTTCCACTGTGCCACAGTGAATGGAGGAATCTGCAGCAGAATTCTAGTGTGACTCTGTCCCCCCTTCCCTGCTCTCTCCCCCACCACTGAAAGCATCCATCTCTGGGGAGAAGATGTGAGTCCACAGCTTCCCTGGAGGGGTTCCTAGCTGCACACTGGAGCCAGGAGGGAAATCAGCTCTGGCTTTGCCCTCTCTAAGCAATCTCTTTTCCCTTTGTCTCTTTTAGTGCCTCCATTCGGGCTGGTGCTGCGCTGTGCATGTCTGCTGAAACCCTAATCAAAACTTATTGTGCATGAAATTCACTTAGAGCATATTAGGTGCCCAACAGGGCATGCAGCTAGGTTCCATATTAAAAAAGCCTGAGGTCTGGAGGAGGTTTTGTTCAGTTTTGATGACTTCCATCACAAAAGAAGAAGTGGTGTCTCTTCCAGTGGTAGGTGATAGCAAACTGCTCTCCATCACCATCAATCCTGGCTTGTCTCATGCTCCAGTTCCTGCCCAGCTGCTGCTGCTGCCTTTCTGTAGGATGATAACTGCTGGGTGCCAGCTAAAGGGCTGCTTTTAGGGTTGGCTTCTAACAGGAACTGGAGTCTTTGCTTTCCATTTCTGCTGCAAGGCCACTGCAGAGCATTAGGAAGGAAACAAAAAAAAAGGTGAAGTTAATTTCTCCCATTTCATAGAGTGTGACCCACAGATCTCCCTGGAGAATTGCAGGGCAGGTGTTTGGCCATGGACTCTCTTGTGTTCCATAATTGCTGGTTGCTGTTGTGCAGCAGGGGCAGGTTGTACTCTTGACACATCGACCTGAATCCTTAAGGATTCTCCTTCCAATCAATGGAACCCTCAAGGGAAGTAGGGGTAGGCACTGGGGGGGCCAAATAATTGCCTCTAACTGCTGTGCTTAAAACTTCTCAAGCCTTATCCAGGGGAAAGATGTGCCTCTTAAGTCCCTCTTAGGTCAGTAAGTCCTAGTCTTCTAAGGATATCTTTCACAGCCTGGAAGGGCTGGGTTATAGTAGATGCCAGATCTCCAGATGGTAAAAGCAGAAGAGAAGGCTCTGCTCAGCTTGCTGAGATCTTTGTGTTCCTCTTGCTGTGCCATGCAGCCTTGTCTCTGACCTGTTGGTTGTTTTACTTTGTGATTTAGCCCTTTCTGGGACAGCTAGTCTACCTGCAGAGAGGAGATTTGGGGTGCTATTGCTGAATGTCTAACCAAACTAATGAACTTCTTCCAAAGGAGACAAAACTTACCAGGAGAAGAAGCTGAGACCCACCACTGCCCTGCAGTTACCTTCTGTCTTGTCTTGGTTCACCTGGCCCTTCAGAGAGTGGCAGAAGCACAGTGTGGTTGGGGCAGGAAGACACCTCTGGAGGGCATCTAGTCACCCCCCGGCTGAAAGCAGGGTTAAAAAGAGCAGGTTGTTCAGTTTCTTGTCCAGTCAGGTTTGAAGTTATCTTCAGCTTTTATGAAGAAAAGGATATAAATAGATTCCTGGAATGCCATCTGAGCTGACAACAGCCCCAGGATTGCCCTCCACCCTTCTGACACAGTGAAATCCTCTGTTGTCTCCCATGCTAATTCTCTGCTGGGCAGGACCTTCATTTGACATTGTATTTAATGACAGGCAGCCTGAAAATGATGTTAATTAACATCTCAGGCACTGAGCAGCTCTTTGCCTAGGAGCTGCAGCTCCCTGCTGTGTTGTGTTTTGGTGCTGGAATTTGTTTAGAGCTCAGGTGATGAAAGAGATTAGATAGAGCACCCAGCCCAAACCTGGATTTTATTTAACAGCATTTATGATAACTTTCCAATGCAGTATGAAAAGTTATGGAATGTATCTTATTTCTCTTTGGGCTAGGGAGAGTCATTCTGTTAATGGCATATTGTGTATGATATCAGCTGTCTCTTAGGAAAGAGTGATCTGGGTGTGAGCACAATCTCCAGTGCCAGATCCCCAACAGCTTCCCCAGGCTGATCTACTCTAGTCCTGCACTACACTTAATATCAGAATAACTTTGTTAGCTCATGAGAGTAGACTTGATGGCTTGTGGTGCTCTCACTGATGAATGCAGCTGGCCAGCACATCTTCTCTCTTCTGGTTGTGCTCTCCCACAAAAAATCAAGTTGACAAGTCCCTATTAGAGAGCTTTTTCAAAGCATGGTTACATGCTTTAATTACTGAAGGAAGACCCCCTACTATTAATAAAGTACTGGCTCTAATCCTGTCCAACATCTCCATCCATGACCTGGAGGAAGGGATGCAACCAGTTTGCTGATGGATCCCCCACTGGGAGGAGTGGTGACACCCTGTCAGGCTGTGCTGCCATTCAGAGAGACCTGGACAGGCTGAGAGCTGGGGGAGGAGGAACCTGGTGGAGTTCAGCCAGGACAAGCACAGGGTCCTGCACCTGAGGACTCCACAGCTTATTTCATGGACACAGTAAGTTAAAATTTGCTTTGCATAGTGCCAGGAGGATACTGGGTTTGCATTTAATTGGAATCAATTAGTGTTGCAGTAATTATCATGTGGTGTGTCTTTTTCTCCTGAACCTCTTTTCCTAAGGAAGATGAGGAGCTCTAAAACTAGATGTTATTTTCCTATTTAGATGAATTATTTAAAATTGCCTTGAATCTAATTGATGTGTTGGAGCTTGCTGCAACACAGCCACGTTCTGAGGCAACCTTTGCAGGATGCTGCTCTGATGCTGTGCAGTTAGCAGAGCTCCAGCTGGCAGCTAAACACTTTTTTGAACCCTCAGCAAGATTCAGCCTCAGTGGAACCTCAGTGGTGTGACATTAGAGCAGTGAAAGAGCCAAGGCATCCTTTTCCAACTCATTAACAGAGTTCAGAAGGTTTCAGCTGAGAGTTCAGGTCAGCATTAGAAAGTCCAAAATTGCTGTAATGCTCATTTTCTGTAGGCTCTGCCTGCTGGTGACCACATTATCCTTTGAAGCTTCCAAATGAAGAGAGAAAGCTAAGTAACCCATGAGGGTGAGCACAGCCTTCTGAAGCATACATCTTACACTTAGTGTGGGGAGGGGAACACTGCTGTGCAGGAGCATTCCCAGGGCTTTGGGCTCATTGCATGGGCAGTATAGAACCAGTCTCTCCGTGGGTGTGTGGCATTGCTCACCTGCAGGAGACAGAAAGAAGATTTCATCAGATCTGCTGTTTCTGCACTTGCAACTGGTGGGACTCAGCAGTTGTTTGTAATAATCATAGACTCTCTGACTGGTTTGGGTGGGAAGGAACCTTTCAAGGTCACCTAGTCCAACCCCCCTGCAGTCAACAGGGACATATGCAGCTAGATCAGGTTGCTCAGAGCCCCAACCAACCTGACCTGGAATGGGTCCAGGGTTGGGACATCTTCTAATCATATGTCATTAATGTGGTAGCTACAGTGGGAATTTGGAGAGAGGCTTGAGTGTAGTTTTTCTTCAAAGGGAATATGTGAAAGGGAGAATTCAAGTCTTACCTTCCAGAGGTGCTGTTCTTGAAGGCAGCAAAAAAAAGCTGTTAAAATGCATGATACAAAAATCCTTCCTTTTGTTCTCTGGCAAAGACAACAACAAAAAACTTCTGCAAACTCTCAGGTTGGAAACAGCTGGTGGAAAAAAGAAATAACAGGGAAAGGAAAATTGTCTCTAGTAATGGAAGGCAAAGATTTTCTCTTCCATCCAGACAGATTCCCAGTCTGCTATAGACAGTGTAACTGCTGCCCTTCCTCCTGTTGGTTGTAAAGACTCTGGAGCAGTAAAGACACAGTTTTAGGCAGAAGGCTCCAGTTGGGGATCTCCTGTGAGGTTTTGAAGGCCTCAGGCAATGTTCTGGTGCTGGACATGGAGGCTGGGAGGTGACTGGAAGGGTTGTGCTACCTAGCTGGGACAAGGACCTCTCCCTTTCTGCAGGGCCAGAGCAGATCTTGTGTTTGCTGTTTTCTCCATCCCTGACCTCACTTTCCCTTCTTCTCTGCAGACAGGTCAAGTCTGCAACGTGTCTTCTGGTGGCACCAGATCACTTCTTGCCTGTCAGGTTTATGCACTGAGGCCAGGGGAAGAACACAAAGCTGCTTACTCTTAGATCTTGTGCTGCAACCTGGTCTGAATGCCATGAAATGTGAGTTCCTATTCCTCCAGATAAACAGGTGGTGTCTCAAAGGTCACTGCCTTAGGGGTTCTGCTGTTAGTTTGTTTGTATATCTGTTTCCTTTTTAAAGTTCCTAAGGGATCTTGCATTAATTGTCATTCAGGATTCTCTAGGCCATTTAAAATCATAACCAAACTGTGCTAATTGTGACTGAAACCAATGAAACAAGTGATGGAGGTGGAGATGTGGCCCTTGCTCATGTGGTTTAGTGCCATGGTGCTGCTGGGTCAACAAAGGACTTGATGGCCTTGGAGAACTTTTCCAACCTAAATGATTCAGAATATAAACATCTGAAGCAGTGCATTCCTGTTCAAGATATCCTTCCAGTTTTACTTTTCTCCTGGAGGAAGATACTGAAGGCAAAGCAGAAGATCTCATTTCCTCTGTGAGTTGAAATACTGATCCTTTTTGTTTTCTAAAGGGCTCTTTTAGCTGCCAGGGCTATGGTAGCCATGGCAAGTAATCTTCTCTTTTATCCTTCAACAGCCTCTGACTAAGATGTGTCCCACAGTGATGTCTCAGTTTTGCCATCCCAGTTGCTGATGGCAAACAGAGCACTGCTGTGTTCACATTACCACAGGTTAACAGAAATGTAGAGTATTAATCATTTCACCCCTTGACACAGGGCTTGAAGGGAAATGGAGACTTTCCTGTGGGCTGCTTCTACCACTGCCTTCCTCAGAAGTCCAGACACTGGGAGATTAAACCTGAAGCTAAGGTTTGCAGTGGCACTGGAGGCTGAAGCCACAGCAAAACAACCACCTACCATCAGAACAATAGTCATTGCTTTCTGCTGGGGGGCTGACCCCTGCCACAGGGCTCAAACAGGCATAGTCTGGAATGATAGGGACAGATGAAAGGTGTCTTCTAGCTGAGGAACTTCTCTGTTTCACCTCATGTCCACAGCAGCCTCTTCCTGTGGAGATTTAAATCTGCACCTTCCAGGATGGCTTCACCACCAGGTTATGTCCTGCCCTGTGTGTGCAACACCTCTCCCTGACTCTCTCCCTCCTTGCAGAGCCTGAGTGTTCTCTGTGACAGCAGCAGCAGCAAAAAGATGAAGGACAGCTGGGTTAGGCTATGCTTCTGAGGAACATGAGACCTTGATTCCATCTTCTGCTCTGAACCAGAACATGGATCTCAGCCAAGATTTGTCACCTTCCAGGAAAGTGCTTAACACTGAGTCATTCTCCTTCTGCCTTAATTAGTGCTGAAGGAGCCCATGAGAAGTGGAGCAGAGTCAGTAGGGGAGTCTGTGAGGAAACCTCTCTAGACACCTGGCAGTGTTGCAGCTAGCTTGATGTGGAGGAGGGATGGTTCAGATCCTCCCAGGAAAAAGAAACAATTGCCTCCACCTCTTAGAATTGGGGTGGATATGGTTTTGTTTTCCTGGCTACCAGGTAAAACATGTGGGACAGAAGGAAACAAGTCATCTTGGATATTTTAAATGAATTATTTGGACATTGAAAAAGATCTGTTGTGTGAAATTCAACCCAAATTTGTAACTATTCTATCTATTCTGGAAATGTTCAGTTGCTTTTTTTTTTGTTTGTTTTCTTGTTTATTTATTGGATTTTAATTTAATTTAATTTTTTCATAGAAGTAATCTGCTCTGAAAACCAAAAGATGTTCTCTAACCAGAAGAACTGCTCTGTTCTCACAGAAAAATGTCCTGTTCATTCTCTTGCCACTGCTAGAGAGGAGAAGTTTCATCTCCATCCAGCTGAAGGACAGGAATGAAGCAGTGGGGTGGCTGATGGGGTTTGCTGAAGGGATGTGTCAGCTCATGGGAAGGGAGTGGATGCCAAGGAGGAACACTTGATGCTGGCAGCATTGCATGCTGAGGCAGGGGCATAGTTACCAGCTACCCTCTGTGCCTCCATCTCTGAAGATCTCCCTGAAGGAAGCACATCCCCTTCTTTGTGTCCTGTGTGGTTTGTTATGTATGTAGAAACCTCAAGCCAGACTAAAAATAGACATTGTTATCCTTTGCTAGCTCCAAGCCAGGGTGTTTATGTGATGCAGTTCTGCCTGACTCTCTCCTATTAAAAGAAAAAGAAGTGGCTTTACATTCTCCCAACTCCTGGGGTAAGCTGGAAAGTTTGCTTTCACCTCCCTCCTGACCACAGTGGAGTCATTCAGACTTTCTCTTCACAAAGGTAGGTCCTGCAGGGATGCCTAGAAAAGTCACACTGACTTGATAACCTTACTTGTTACTGGGGTTCACCTGGGTGGTTCTATTCAGATTCATAGTTTTTGAGCTGATATATCTTTAGAAATAGAAAAATAACCTTTCAGGGTCTCTGTCCACACATTTAATCCAGGAGGAACTTGTCAGATGTGTAATATTGCTCTTTCTTTAATTATTCACTGCATTACTCTTCACATTCATCCAGTACTTTTTGGACTCAGACTTTAATGCTCTACCTAAACAACAGCAACTGCTGCTATGGTTTTGTTCTGGCTTATAGAAGGACATTGTCAACCATAAACTGTATTTTAACTTCCTCACCTGCTAAAGGCAAAGCACCTCCTCCCCTTTTTGGTCTGTGCAAATGTATTATGTCTCTTGGTGGAGACTGTTAATTTGATTTTTATTTTTTTCTAGGGCTAGAGTGGTTCCAGAATTGATGAATATATTTACATAAAAATTCAGTCTTGTGCCTGTCATGGATGGGCTGTGCCCATTATGAAAATAATGAGTTCTGGAGACATCACTCAGTGCATAGGAAGAGATCCTTTAACACTTTCTCCCATGGTTCATTGGTTTATTTGTATGCTGGTGGCACACAACAACCTGGATGCTGGCAGCACAGTCAGGGTCAGTCTGTCTGTAGAGGAACAGAGCTCACAATCCTCTCCAGCAGAGAGAATTCCCAGGCTTTGGACAGGCACTGTTTTAGTTTAAAATATCAAGCTAACCAAACAGTCTTTGAAGCAGAAAGTGATAAACACATTCCACAAATGTGGAGCTTAAGGAAAAGAAACTCCCAGGTTTCACCAGCTCTTCTCATGTTCTTGTTCCTTCCTTTTGCAGAGAGGGCAAATGTTGCAGTGGAATCTTTGACTTAGAGGAGTTTTTGTTTTCTTAATATGGTAAGTGTCATTTTTCAATAATAAACCAGATCAGAACCTAAACCATCAAAATAACAACCATATTTTTGGGCCTCACAGACCAGATGATAAGGGAAATCCCTGAACAGAAGGGGTTTGCTAGTTCCTAAAGCCTGGGGCCAGCCTGACCTGTTAGGCACTGGAGCATAAACCTGGAGTTATGCTCTCCAGAGCAAGCAGATGACTCCAGACCTGGAGAAGGCAGTGACTGTAGCTTCTGTAGGATAGAAACACTGGGAGGTGGAAGGTAAGCAGCTGCAAAAGAGGAAGCTGGTGTGTTTGTGGCAGGTGGAACTTCAAATGATTTTAGGGACTGAGGAGACATCTGGAATGCAACCAGAGGTTGAGGAATGAGTTAGAAAGAGGATGGAAATGATGGAATTTTCTAGAAGAAGTTTCTGAGTTTTCTGAAAGAGGAAAAGGAGATGTAAGGGAAGGAGAGGCTGAGAAGAAAGGTATTAGAGAGGAGCAACACAGCAGCAATAGAAGGGAAGAGGTCAACAAAGACTAGGGCAGAAGAGAGGATTAAATGTCTAGTGCAGAGCCCAGGCAGGGACATGTGGTGTTGCCTTCCCAACAGCTCCTTAGCTTTGCCACTTTCCACTAAGAGGATCAGGTTTCTTGCTCTCCTGATGGACAGAGGTTTTCCAGACTCAGTCTCTCTGGTGAAGATACAACCACAGAGGAATTAATTAGCTCTGGCAGAATTCAGTTTGACAGTGGCACTCAAAAGGGAAGAAATGGCAACAGACACAGCAAGATTACTCTGTTTGCAAAGCATTAGGAACAAAAAGTGAATTGGCACCATAACAATGAACCAGGAAGACTTCAGACTCTGGGTTGTGTAAGCCAAGCATTGCCATGCTGAGCAAAAAGCTGAATTTTTTAGTAGTCTGCTCACAAGAAGATGGATTAATGATTGGCTGGGAGACAAGGAACACAGAAAAATAATTCAGGGTATTAAAGGATCAGAGTGATTTGGCTCTGGTGAGGCAAACAATTTAGAATTTGAAGGGGAGAAGGAGGATAAGAACTATGGACAAACTCAAACTGGAACTTGGAGCATAACCAGCAAAATATCTTCTTTCTTTTCACTCTCACTCTGAGAAATGTCTTCCTTACATCCAGTCCAGATGTCCCTCCTCTGGTTTAAAACCATTACCCCTTGTCCTAGCAGAACAGGCCTTGCTAAATAGACTGTCTCCATCTTTCTGATAGGAAAGAAGTTCTCTCAACAGAAATGTAAGAGCTATCAATGCCTCTCCAGTGCCATTGTCCCATGACAGGCATCAAGATGGAACAGGGATGACAGGACAAACCTCTCCTCTGCTGCTCATTTGGAGGAGCTTGAGGGCATCAACTGTGCAAGACACTCTGCTATTGATAGGGACATGCATCTCCAGGGGGCTCCATGTCAGTGCTGAGACCCTGGCTGAAGGTGCCCAGAGAGGTGGTGGATGTCCCATCCCTGGAAGCATTGCAGGTCTGGTTGTCTGGGGCTCTGACCAAAATGACAGGACCTGAGGGAACAGCATGAAGCTGTGCCAGGGGAGGGTTAGGTTAGACATCAGGAGAAGGTTCTTCCCCCAGAGGCTGGTGGAGCACTGGAACAGGCTCCCCAGGGCAGTAGTCACAGCTCCAAGGCTGACAGAATTCCAGAAGCATTTAGCCAAGGCCCTCAGGCACATGGTGTCATTTTGGGGGGTGTCCTGTGCAGAGACAGGAGTTGCACTCCATGATCCTTGTGGGTCCCTCCAGCTCAGGAGAGTCTATGATTCTCTGACTCTAAGTAAAAGCTGGAGTCCTCCTACAGAGAACAACCCAACCACTCTCAGCCAGAAGGTCCTCTAAGCCTGGCAGGGGTGGCAGCAAGGGCTGGGTATGAGGGTGGTGCTGAGAGGGTGACTGGGTTCTCAGCAGGATGCCAGAGCTAATAATATGTAGGAAGCAGACAGCATTGGCCTCAGCTGCAGATTTGGCAGCGATTATGAAACCTGGCTCTGTTTTTAATAGGTATTTCTGAGCCCAGGGGTGTTCATTCTTCTCCCTCAGCAGCTATTAGTAGCAAACTATCTTTTTTTTGGCTTAGAAGAGAATGAAGTTCCTCCTAAAAAGGTGTTGATGTGTGCTCAGTGTTACAGTGGCTTTCTGGAGGTTTTCTCTCAAACTCCATGCAGAACTGTTTAAATATGGATCAGATTTTTCCCAAGTTTGGGTGTATTTGGATCTCAGTTCTGCATAACTACTTAGTAAAACACTGGATGATAAAAAGTTACTAAAATCAGACTGCTGGGTTTGTTGGTTAGGGTTTTTTTTTTCTACCCTAAAACTATCACAGCTCAAATTACAAATTATGAGTGGGAAGGGGGGAAGAGGGAAAAGAAAAACAGAGTTATGATATTAGACCTCTGAAGGAAGTGGAATTTTTCTGACAGAGAAAGTGGAGGAAGTTTAGAGACAAGTTAATCTACCAAAAAAAAACCCAACAAGAAGATGATCACTGGATGTTGGCTTCCCTCTCAGTGTCTGCTTTACTTAGTCAAAACAATGGTTTGCAGAGAGGATCTGTTAAAAATATGGTAATACTGATCATAACAAATGGACCTCCCAGGCAGGGGAAAAAAAAGGCCCCAAAATCAAATTGAAAATGAAATGATAGAAAGCAGTGATAGAGCAAGATAATTGCCAATGTATTCAGATGAGATAGCAGATAAAACTCTTCAGGAAGAAAATGACACTAGTATACAGAAAAACACTCTGTAAAAAGTCAGTTTTTATTATCTCCAGGGAATAAAAACATCTTTTAAGAAAATGATCAGATTTTTTTGGCACAGGACTTAGCTAATGGCTGGATAACAAAGAGCTTGCATAAAGCCTCCTCTAGAATGCCACTGCAGAGAGAAAAAGTCTAAATATATGTTACAGCCATCCACAAAGTTAAAATTCATTGTTTATCTCTAATTTCTGTAAGGATGTCTTAAATTACCAGCATTTAGAGATTTTTATCATGTATTTTTTTCTTTCCAATACCTAGAAGCAGATACATAGGAGAAGATAGGAAATCTTCTGGAGAGAGCTCAGGGTGGAGTGGAGCCCAGCCCTGGTGGAAGGTCCTGGCCCCAGCAACCTGAAGCCATGTGCCTGGGATGGACTGTCTGCTGACAGGAGCCAACAGATCTGAAGAGACTGGAGTTGTCCCACCTTGCTGGAGCCACAGCTTCAACCTTTAGCCCACGTAGTAAGATTCATCTCCTTTCCCTTTGCCTTACAGCACTTGCACCACCAAGATGGTGCTGGGGCTGCAACTAGAGACTGGAGGCTAGGGCTGGAATGTGGAGGCAAAACCAAAGGTCCCATCACTCCTTACCACTGGAAATCTGCCTGGGACACCATAGCTATGACAGGACCTGAGGTGAGCCTTTGAATTGTTTGGGTACTTAAAAACCACTCTGGCACAGCTTCCCACTTCTTGCAATTGAGTAGACAGGAGCAGAGTGCTCCCACAAACCTGCAGAGCTTCTTATGCTTCCAGATGTGGGAGAAGCAATCCAGAGCCTTGGCATTAGTTCTGCTGACTGCTCACCAGAAGTAAATGGAATTTCACACCACCAGATAGGGAACAGTATGGAAAAAAAAGCAATGCTAACTAAACCTGAAGTATTTACAACATGCTCAGGAACCTTTATGGTGTGGGTGTCTTTACCTGGATCTGTGGGCAGGAACTTCCTAAAGAAGCTAAGAGAGAAAGTCAGAAAACAGAGGATCTGTCTGATCCCAAAGGTGAATCAGCAGCTGGCCATCCAGCCAACCTGTGGAGAAAAACTCATCCCTGTGACCATGCACTGTAGCTGTCAAGCAGCTGTCAAGCTGCACTGTACAGAAGAGTAGCTAGAATCTGTTGGTAAGTGCTGGTAACAGTGCAGCTTGACAGCTAAGTTGTAGATCTGCAGCCTTATTCCCCCTCCCCTGAAGCTCAAGACCCACTGAAGTGGAAGAGAAGAACATCATCACCTTTCCTCCTCTGCTGGAATAGGCAACTGTTTGACACAGGAGCTCTGAACTAGGAACTGAAGGACACTGTTAAAAAGGAGGAAAAAAACTTTTATAACTGCCTGTCACACCCCCCAGAGCCTGCCCCATCCTCTCCCTCTCCCATTTCTCCATCCCTGTGACATTCTCCCAGGGAAAAGACATTTATGGGGACAGAGATGATTTCTGGTGACTTGCAGTTCTTCTAAGTGTTGTTTAGAGAAGCAATTGTTTGGCTTGTGACAGGGACACACTTCTAGTTTGAGATGTGAAATATAAAACATGACATGGAGAGCTTGAAGAAATGCAGCATTTTCTTTTGTTAGGGAAAATAAAGACAATCTTGGATTTGCTTGGTTTGTAAGGAGGCCTGTGGGTTGTGGCTACTTGATTTGCATGTTTAAACATATTTTTCCTTGATGTACCTTATGCTGTGGAACTGATCTACCTCTAGCAATGACATTAATATGGCAAATCTCATTAGGAGATTGAGTAACTGACAATGCAGCAATGCAAAATACACTTCCACTGTAGTAGAACTGATTTTAGATCCTGGGTGTTAGCCAGAAAATCACCACAGCTTGGCAACAGAGTGGGAAAATTTGCATTCTGTGTGGCTGAAAGTGAGAACCATTATTAAGGTTAATTCAAGATCATTTTGGGAACTTGGAAGAAAAAATTGTACCTGTGCCTAAACCCACAGGTTTTGTGTGTGTGCTTGTGTGGAAACCAAGAGTACTTGGGTTTGTCAGTGTTCTTTTTGCTGTAAAAAAAAAAAAAGGGTTAATGATCTGTGAAAACAGTAGAATTTGTTGTTAATTTGTATTAAAAGGTGCATTAAAAAGTGTACAGAGCACTGCCTTTAAATGCTGGCAGCACAGGGAAAGTCAGGTTCCATTGTGCAGTCAATAACTCATAAACTCCCCTGGATCTAAAGCCTAAGTCTAGAGAAGGAAAGATATTGCTTTAAAACAACTGTCAGCAAATGCCACATGATAAGTAACACCCTAATGGGTTTTTATGAGCCACAGTCTGAAAGACAATCACTTCAACATCATGCCTCTGAGAGGCAAGAAGAAAACAGAATAAATTAAGTATTGACCATTGGGTCTGAATCTATATAACAGGAATCAGTTTCTCTGCTACAGTAGAGCAATCCATGAGTTTGTTCACAAAGATTGGATGTTAGGCAGAATTTCTTGACTGCAAGAGTGGTTAAGCATTGGCCCAGGCTGCCCTGGTGGAGTCACCATCCCTGGAGGTGTTCAATGTCAAATAACATAGCCAAAGTAAAGTAGCTGGGCATCCTTCAGCCAGGCTGCTTGAAAAGCCTGGTTGAATTTTACCAACAGTTGTAGACTTCCTCCTGCTATTGCTCATTCCTGTGGCTCTGAAAGATCCCCTTAGGAAACAGCTGAGAGGAAAATAAGGAACAGAATCAATATAATATTAATAACAGTAATTTTCTAGAATTGGCATACTTGGGCTAATACAGTGGGGTTTATTGCTGTTATTTTTTTTGTTGTGGGTATTTTAAACTGTCTTCTCTCTTTCTAAATGTGCAGGAACTGGTAAAGCAAATAGGTTATTATGAACAAAGTCAGCAGGCATTAATCTCAGTTACCTTGGAAAACATTGTTATCGAGATGTGAAGGTCAATGCAGAAAACTGGTTTGGACACTGTTCATGTCTATTTGACTTGTTTAAACTCTGGGAGAAATGGCAGTGTTTCTATGTCTTTGATAAGAGCAGTCAGCTGTTAGATATTGGGGTTTGATGTCAGCTCAGTGCTGTCTCTGTGACTGCATTCATCACCACCCAAAGCAGAAGCTTCTCCCTTGACCAGCTTGAGACATTAGCTTTTAACCTGTTGAGGAGTTCAGCTCAGTTGTTGGCAGACTTCTCAGGTTAAATAAAAACTTAATAGGTTTATAACTAGCTGTGCTCTTCCCCTGCCTTCTGGGAGTTGCTCTTTTGGCTAAGCCCTACCAGTGTTCCTTGGAAAGCAGGTGCCATGCCGATGGTGTCCATGGTCTGTGTGCTGCTGTTGGATGCAGCTTGGTCTGCTGCAGGGGACAGAGGAGCAGAGTGTTGATATCTGCAGGACAGCAGGTGGCACTTCTCCCTGCAGTACCACTCCCTGAAACACCCTGTTCCTGCAAGCTCTCATCTTGTTTCCTATAGTCTAGCTGTCAAGATTTGGAAGCTAAGTCTGCTCTTCTTGGGTATAGAGCAAGGCTTTGGAACAGAGTAGAGAGAAAGGCAAGGGGGAGCCTGCAGCTCAGCTTTCTGTGCCCTCTGAGAGAAGGAGTAATAGAGTGACTACATTTTGTGCTAGGAAATTTATGGACAAATGAGCCTGCTTTGTCCTTCTGAACTATGTACTTGTCTTTTCAACCATAGCATCACTATGGTGGGAAAAGCCCTCTGAGATCATGGAGTCCAACCCTTCACCCAACACTGCCACGCTCACCCCTAAGCCATGTCCCCAAGCACCACATCCACATGACTTCTGAAGACTCCTAGGCTGTAAGGACTGCAGATTGTTCAGAGTGTTTCTCCTCTGAGCAGACAAACCCCATGTGACTGGCTAAAACCTGGCAGATTACCTTGAAAGATATGTATTTTTTAATAATAGTAGTGCAGTCAAGGAGTGTGTTTCTCTGGCTGCCTTTTGACTTAATCTTACAGCTGCTCACCACAGCCAAAAGAGTGAGGCAGCTACTTTAAAAGTCTAATAAAATGAAAGCTGAATTTCTCTTGACCTTACTGATTTAATCAGCTGAGTACAAAATCAGTCAATGCTATGAAACTGGAACCAGAGCAGTTGCCAACACTTCTTTTTTACCCTTGTCTGGTTTTCTGGGTTAGTTCTCCTGGAGCATCTTGCTTGCTGAGGAATGCAAGGTTAGAATTCAGGTTTTATTTAAAGGCAAGTACAAACTTGTTTCCCTTTTCTTTCTCTCCTCGTGGAGCCAGCAGGGAATGGCAGAGTGACAGTGGAGATTATTTCTTTTCTGGAGATATGAATCCTGTATGACAAGTAACAAGAAGATGACCTGCTCCTCCTCTGGAGTTGCAACTTGGGGCTCTGCATTATTTATGATGGAACAAGAACCAAAATGTTGCAGCTTTAGACAGAAAAAAGAAGTAATTCCTGGTAGTAGCAAAGAGTATGGGGTGTGACATGCTCTTTGGTGGGTAAGAGTGGATAGAATCCTACATATGCAAATCAAAAGTAGATCAGAGAAAATGAATATGATAGGAATGGTTTATAGAGAATAGTTTGCATTTTTAGTGTAACTAATGTGTGTGTACAGTGAGGCACACTGCTTAGAAATGGCTTGTGCCTGGGCACCAGAATGATCTATTTGCTGACTCTCTTTGGTCAACAAGTTGTTCTTCAGCTTTCCTCTAAGGCTGTTCAAGATAGATTTACTGCTACCCAGCTGCTGCTGGTGTTACTCAAGCAACTTCCCAAGACTTTTCTAGCCTTGCTAAATTTATGTTTTCAGTAATAGCAACTGACAATGAATTTCATGGTGTGATTGTACATTGGATTGAAAATGATTTTGGTATTGATTTTATATTTCCTAACCACCTTTTCATTTCTGGGACTAGCTTCTTGCACTCTAAAGAGGGCAAGCAGAAATTTCCGAGAGACCTTCTGTGCAGAAACCATAGCTCTGCATATTTGAGCATGCTCTCTTCTGCTCTGATTAGTGACAAGAGTTAAAATGATCATTTAAATAGTCATGTGCCCCTTCTAGAATGCATTGTGTGTTCCTGGAAACCTCTCTTCTGCTTCATTAGCTTGGAGACTGGGTGATGGCAAAGCAGCTGAGCATGAGCCACTGCTTGCTGGGATTCTATTTTATCCATTATGGAATTATTTTGTTACCTCACTCCTCACTAATCTTGTTAAATGTTTCCTTTGCCTCTGATTACTCCTGCATGCAGGGTGGAAGTCTTAACTGAGTAGTGTGTGATGAGGCTGGTATCTACTTTCTAACCTGCAGTCATTGCTTTCAGACCCTTAGTGGGGTTAAAATGTTGCCTTCTTTTCACTTCTAACACTGGCTTCCGTTGCTGTGGACACCCCTCTTGTCACTATGAATCGCTTCACCTGGGCAGGTCTTTGGAAGGCTTTTCACCTTGCTTTCTGGTTCTAACTGACCTGTTCTCCCTCACTGCAAGCTCAGATGCCCCTGTGTTCCCCTTGCCACATTCTAAATCATTTACTTGTGCATTAAAGAACATCAAACCTGGTGCAGGAGGTGAAGATACATCATCATAAAGTTTTAATCATGGAGAGGATGGAAAGTTGTTGAATCCTCTGCTTTCAGTACCAGTTCCTACCCAGTCATTGGCTGAGGGATGGGTTTTGTCCTTTACCTCAACACAACAGCCTCTCTAGTAGCCTTCTGAGATCACCTCTCAAGGTCTTCCAGAGCAGAAAATACTTCCAGGAACTTAATGATGTTAAGGAGCTGGCAACACACTGGTGATTTGGACTTTGTTCTGGGTCTCTCTCTCTCCATTTCCACTGATACTCCTGAGCTATCAGTCAGCAGAATCAGAATGTCTGGGAAGGAAAGAACTTATCTGAGCAGAGCTTTATATAGCCACAGAATATGATGGAGGTAAGGCTGTACTGGAACAAATGAGTTGTTTCAATAGCTTTATAAATACACATTTAAAAAGCAAATGTGTGTATAGACCTTGCCTGTCAGTTCTTACCTCTGTCTTCCTACAGGTATAATATTGGATCTGAGAACATATCTGTAGTAGAAGTGTCTTCATCAGACCCATGAATAAGAACTGCACCTGCCTTTATGCCATGTAAGGAAAAATCCCAGGTTAGTCAGATCTCTTTAATCTGGTTTCACCTGCTTCTGGCACTGTTTTAAGACTGGCAGCTAACTTCTTGTGCTCCTTTTTGGGTTTGCAGTTCAGATCCTGGTATGTATGAAGCCAGAGAGGGTCAGGTCGTGTTGATTTCATTTTGGCCAAGTTTCCACTCTCTAAGCTTCAAACCAGTAGGAGTTTTGTATTATCAGTAAATTTGTCTTTTGTTTTGAAGGAAAGAACATTAGTAGAGCAGATAAAAGGAGTAGTACCTCACCCTGAAGATAGAGGGAACAGGTAATTTAAAAACATAAGTACAGATGATACTCAGCAATAAAAGAAAAAGATTGAATGAATAAATCCACTTCTCTTTATGCATGTGTGGTTAGAAATGTTATCTGCAGCTGAAATATAACAAACACAATGTACAGAGAGAGCTGGGAAGACATGAACAAAGAGATTCAAGGTACAAATTCTTCCAAACTCTTTATTTGGGAGAAGACTCTGAGTAATAGAGACAGACAAAGATAATGCTGGTGCTTTTCCTCCTTAGGAGCTGCAGACTAAGAACAGGAAAAGAAAACATGCAGTCCTTAAGAGCTCTGCTTTTCTCCTCAGTGTGGGGAACATCACCACATGACACCTTCTGCCCTTCTCATGTTGTCTGAAAGGACTTTTCCTGGTTGGAGTTGGAACAGAACTGGTTCTGCTCAGGGATTTCCCTTCCCAGCTCAGTCTCTTCTCAGGGCTGCACTTTCTGCAGCTCCCAGCATGTTCTCCCAGCCAGTTTCTGCTGCTAGCACTGACAACACTGAGGGGGAGAGGGAGAACCAAGGGCTGGGGTGCAGACCAAGGTCTCTACTACATCTCCTGTCCCACCTTGGGGTGCAGGGTAAAAGGCCACAGCTGTGGGGAGGAGGAGACAGGAGAGGTGACCCTAAACTGACCAGTGAGGAACTCCATCCCATGGAGGTCATGGTCAGTATAAAGCTGAGGGATCATGAGGGTCAAGCCCTTCTGTCTCTCTCTTCTTCAGTGTCCAGCACAGAGGAGGACTCTGTCCACTCTGCCTTTGATCCAGACCCATAAATTCCTGCATCCAGTTCCAGATTCCAGCCCCTGAATCCACTTCCCATCTACTGCTGAGTCCAGTCTGGGACTCCTGCTACAGCATCAGTGGTGACAGTGATATGGTTTGTGTATATTTGTATATAGTTCATGTTGTTGTTGTTATTTTCATTAAAGCTGTTTTAGTTTTCCTTTCCATCCCAACAGTCTGTCTCCCTTGTTCCCTTTCCCTTCCCTTTGGGAAGGCAGAGGGGATGATAACATCTGTCCCACGTTTAGTGGCCAGCCCAGCCCTGACCCTTAGCCAGGACTGTACTGCTGTGACCTCTCTCTTCTTTAAACCCCTGACATCTATTTTCCTTTGCCCAGACCTCTGAGCAGTTCATAAGGAAATTACTGCTTTTCTTCAGAGGAGCTGATTGCAATTTCTGTCAGTCTTCTCTTAATATCTTTTTTGTACTAAGTGATGTAAAGATTATGGAAGGCAATGAAGATGCCATCAAATAAGATGATGAACTTTGTTTCCCCCCAAAAAAAATTGAAATATAAATTAGATCTGACTAAAAAAAGAAAAAGAACAGGGAAAAGGGGGAAAGAAAATGGGGAAACGTGAGAAGAGTAACATTACAAATTAAAATAGACATGTGTGGTGAATACACCTTGACCCTGAGCAACTATAAAGTTTCCTATGCTGATAAATGTCATTTCTCTGTAGCATGACCTCAGACTTTGTTTCCTCGGAAAGGGAACTGGGTGAATTGTCTACAGTACTGCACTAACACCACTTTTGCCTTGCTCCTTCCTGAGATCCCTGTTATGAACATTGAGGGGATTTGATTTTTCCTCTTCTCTGGTGTTCATTCTGACTGAATTCACTTAAAGTGAGTATGCTTTTTGCTCTTCTGGCTTTCTTTTTGATGAGTGCAGTTCCCTGTCTCCATCCTTGTCCTGTGTGTATGCTCCTCATAACATCTTTTAGATGAATTTTCTGATTAGTTCTCATGACTTTTAAAAATGAGACTAATTGACCTTGCCTGCATGTTGGCTGCCTGAGTGCAACTGGGAAATGATTCAGCTGAAGCCTAGCAAATTCCTTTTGATTTTTGTCCCCTATTTTTTCTTCTTTTCTTTTTTAATATCACACTGTTGTGTTGCAGGTTTGATCATAATGGAATTTCAAATAAAACTGCTAAGCACTTTCCTGGCCCTGAGGCTTTTCCCTTGCTACATCTCCTCCAGGTCATGTATTCTTTAAAACTTAAAGGTATTGTGAATTGTTCCTGTGGCTCATAAACTTCCTATCAGGCAACAGCTCCATGACTCTGGGGAGGGGGGAAGCCAAAGAATCAATTGCATGGCATTGTCCTGACCTATGTAAATATGAGTGTTAGGAGAAAAGACTCAGAGCTGATGAGGTAGGGACATATCCCAGAGAGACAGGAAGCTTAGTTATGATTCATGGAGTCCTACCTGTGGAAATCAGAGCAGGTCTCTGAAAGAAGAGTCTGCAGCCTTGCTGGTGATTGACTGGAAAGGGAGCAGCTCTTTCTCTAGCAGAGGAGGCTACCTGAAGCAGACACTCAAGAGAATCTCCTTGCCAGAGCCTCTCAGATACTTCAAGAAAACTGGATCATATCAGAAAGGACCTTGATCCTCTTCCTAACAGGTATGGTAAAGCTTCTCTAGGAATGATTCAAACATGTTGTAGGAGTCAGATATAAAAAATCTAGGCTGATCATATCCAAGCACATTGTGCTATGAAGAGTGGGCTAGAGAGAGAGGACACAGGCTACAGCTATTCTGCAGCATGGCAGCAGAGTGGTGGGAAGGCAGTCAGGGGTTTGTGGTAAGGTGAAAGCCCCAGCAAGCTGCATATCTCCATCCCACCAGAGAGCTGCCAGAAACTCCTCTGTGAGACAGCCATGGGTGGAGGAAGCTATCAGCTAAGAGGGGTGGGATCAGGGGGTAAGAAAAAGCCCAATAAATCCTAAAGTAAAATACAGGATTTGGCCTCATCTGATGACACTGGTTCTGGAATGAAGGGGACAACATGACAACAAGTGATTTGAAGAGTGAAGGATGCTTGACTTCCTCCCCAGCAGCAGAAGTTGTGACAGAAGCTAGGCAAAACCCTGGACTGTTGTATTCATCTCCATTGCTCTTTTCTTTTCCACTCCTGCCTCACTTACAGCTCTTGAAGGGCTGGTGTCTTGTAGTTTCTAAAGGGATTGTCTAATAATTAGGTAGCCAAAGATGGCATCATTTCACTGAGCATTCAGCACCTGTTTCTTGGGGTGGTGAGGGCTTGTGATTGTACTCTCATGGGCTGGTGTATGGCAACAAAGGGAAGAAATAAATCATCAGGAAGAGCAGAGGGATGGGTGATGACAGGAATTGTGCAGGTAGTTAACAGGGTAGTAAGATGACTTGTCAATGTCCCTTCAATGCCACCAGGAGCTCTTCTCAGGTTTTCTTAAGCTTGGTGTTTATTGTAGCACTCAAATAGTTTCATCTTACTGAGGAAAGGAGGGGACTCTGCCAAGTCTTGGAACAGTGATGACAATCAGCACTAAAAACAATAAGCAGGAAGCAAATGTCAAGCTGTGGATGCTGTGAGCATCAGTTTCTGAGCCATGTTGCTGTGGTGTCACTTGGCTGGTGCCCAGGCTGATTTCCCTGACTGTGTAACATGTTGTGCCAGCATGAGCTGAAATCACTTCAGGTTGCTGGGTTTGCCCTTTTCTTACTCCTGTGAAGAAGCAGAGTGCTGCCACCAATGAAATCTGTGCTTTCTCAATTTCTTCTGAAAGGAAACCACAACCTGGGTGCAATTAAGTAGTCACTGCTGCTGTGTCCTGGGGTGAAAGCTGGCTGGCAGCTTCCTCACTCCCCCAGTTTTGATAAGCTGTCCGCTTGGCTCACATCCACCTGCTACCTCTCTCTCCTTTCCTTCAGCAAAGCCTGCTGAGCAAGAGAAAAGCTTGAGGCTCCAAACATTTCAGGACACATTGTTCAGTCATCACTCTGCAACTCCTAACAGCAGAAAGGTTTATGCCAATTTTGATCTGTGGTCAAAGTCAGAAGTAATTACAGGTATCACAATTGCTCAGCGTGGCACCGGTTGGTGGTGGCAAGGGCTGTGGGCACCTTGCAGTTTTGTGTGAGGCTTTCTAACTAATATCTGAGGCTGTAGACTTGCTTCCCATAGAAGCTTACCTTCCTTTAGAGCTAAAATTAAACTCAATTTTATCTTGAAAAATAATGAGGAAACAATATGTTAAAATCCAAGTGTCAAACTTCTCACCTTGCAGCAGGAAAGACTTTGGAAAATGAAATATTTGCTGCTCCCTTTGGGAAGCTGCTGCTACATGAAGCTGACACCCCAGGCAGTAGGTGATGTATTAAGAAAACATACTTTTCTTCATACAAAAGGATCTGGCCAGCCTAGAAAAAGAATTAGACCAATAAATTAGAGCTGCTATGGGTCTGAATAGCACTTCTGAGCCTGCATATGGGCTGTTCTAAGCAGCAAAATAAATGTCTTTATAAAAATACTACTTTTTTCCTGCACCTATCTCATCTGAGGGTCCCATCTGATAGCCAGGCTTGGAGAGCAGCAGTCCTATGTGACTGACCTGTGTGAACACCATTCCAGGGGGTGAGCCATGAACAGGAGGACAGGGAATACAAGAGGGGGTCTAGAAGGTATAGAGGTGAACAACAGCTGAGATGCAGAAGGAAACAAGTTCACTAGCAACTCAGCTTTTGTTCCTTCTCCTCATGGCTGAGTGAATACAAATTCACCATCAAAAACCATGTGGATGTGGCACTCAGTGACATGGTTTAGTGGCTTGGTGGTGATAGGTTGATGATCTTTGAGGTCTTTTCTAACCACAATCATTCTATGATATTCCATAACTGACTTCCAGCCTCAGATCCAGAGGACTGAGGCTGCCAGGGCACACTGCTTGTTCCTCACCTGTTCTGGATCAGACAGGTTTTCATCTCCTGGGTGCTGGGGTTGGTTTCTTGCTGTGCCCATTGGGCAGTTCAGGATCACTTCCAACGTGCTTGCCACACACCACACAAACCAGTTATCTTGCTGTACTGCTAACAAAACAGAGCATGCAGCTGTATTCCTTATCTTGGTGGTAAATATGGGAAGGTGACACCATCACCATGGCTCCTCTCTTGGTTTGTGTCAGAAATCCCCTGCAGGGGTGAACTGCAGTTACGCTCCTGTCACTGAATTCTTTGAGCATTCAATACACAATTCAAGAAGCATCTGGACAATGCTCTTAGGCACATGAAGTGAGATGTACATATATATATAATTGCTTATTATTTATGTATTTATATGGATGGGTGTGGAGAGTTTTGTCCTGTGCACAGACAGGAGTTGGACTTGATGATCCTCATGGGTCCCTTCCAACTCAGGACGTTCTATGATTTTATGCTAAATCTTTTCCCCTTCACTCTCTATCCCTCTCTTCACTCCCAGATGGATTATATCCCCTTCCTCCCCACAGGTGTGTAATCCTGACCATCTGCTTCCATCCACCACCACTCTGATCTCTCCTCTGACAGGAGAAGCTCTAAGAAGGGGTTGTTAAGAGCTTAGTCTCTGAGCAACATTTTTTCCCTGTCAGCAACCATTACTGTAATGATGTGTTTGTGCTCCTGTTCTATTCTTGTTCTGCTGGGAGGAAGGGTGTTCTTAAGGCAAAAGATAAAGAAATATAATCAAAGTTTCATTATAAATACTTGTGTCTCATGTAGCTGTTCAGCTGCTGAGAACATGAGCTGTGATCCTGCTGGTGGATGTCTGCATGTAGCTGAGGTGCAGCACTTCCAGGAGTACAACCTGCTGCAGCAAGGATCTCTGCTCCCTTGATCTTCTGGCTTCCAGGTAGGGGACACACTGGCACAGCTGCTGTGTTTTCACCCCTAGGGATGCAGGGGACAAAAGGAGGAGGCTAAGCACCAGGGAGGGTTTCTATGCTTGAGTTCAAGTCTGAAGCAGCATCAAATGCAGGTTACCACCTCACTCACAAGTTGCACCCTGGTCACTTACATTTAATGGTAAATTTTCTTGAGTACTCAGAGCTTGTGTGAGATAATGTCACTGGCTGAGTATTTTCACACATAACTCACACCAAAACCCACTTCCAGTCACTCTTTCCCTCAGCCCCTCATAAAAGCTTAACACATAGTGTTCTCAAGACTTAAGAACAGATAGAAAATAGTTCTGTGGCATCAGCAGTTGCCTGGAAGCTCCATTTCTGCTTCCACTCTATGTTATGCCCTCATGGTTGGGTAGGAAATGGATCTGAACAAAGCCATGAAGCTAAGACTCCCTCCAGAGTGCCCTGAGCTCTTGGGGGGAGCTGCCAGCTCCTGTCCACCATGGACCTCTGCACCCACAACTCCTTTTGGCACAGCTCATTAGGAAGAGTTGGATCAGAGTAACAGTAAAAGCAGTGAAACCTTAGAAAATCCATCTTGAATTAGTGTGTGTGTATATATATATAGAAATAAAAGGGAGGGTGAAAATGTTGAGTGTGTTTCTAAAGAGCTATTTAAATCTCATCTTGTAAATCTAATTGCTTCTCCTTCATGCAGTGTTTACTTGAGCTAGGCCTGACCCAATATTTAGGCTCTTTAGGTTAATTAAAGATCAATATAATTTTATTTTATTTGTCCTATTATGGTGGATAAATGAAAAGTAGGGAAAGTTACATATTCTCAACCTAGGTAATAATCTTGGTATTGATGCCATGTGCTTTTATCAGGTTTCTGAGGCAGATGGCTCCAATTCAATATCTGTTTAATCATTATTCTCCAGCAATAGGAGAACAGTTAATTATTGTTTCACTTAAATGCAATCAGATTTGTGTAATCCTCTTTGATATTCTTGGTGTCACAGAGATTTTATCTCTCTAAATCAACCATTCTAAATGAGGTTGGTTTCTTGATGATTTTTTGGAGCGATTATTGCCTATGGTTAAATCATATTTTAATTATGAAGTGATAAAATAAGTGGGACAAGAATACACCTGACAATACTTTGAAAACCTCCTGCTTATAATTTAGATTTTTTTTTTCCAAGAAATGGAAACATTCACCTCATGAAGTCTGCAGTTTGTGAGTATTTATAGCAACCTTCACCTCCTGAAAAGTCACATGCCTGATAGGTATTGGATTAATAATGCAATAATACAAACCACAGTGCCAGTTCAGTTCAGGAAATAAGATGGCAGATGGCAAACTCTTTCTTCCCTTGGCAGACTGGCATTCTGCAGTTGCAGGACTTCATCTCTCTATTATCAATGGATTTAACTAGGTTTGCTGTGACTTTTGATATTGTAAATGTTCCAAGTAGGCAACCACAAACAGCAGATGCAGGAGCTGCCTGTGATTGTGTTGGTCTAGCTCTCTGTCAGATAGATCTAGAGATACATGAATATTCAGAGGATTAAAGCTAATTATTTTAGGAGTTGCTGATGTGGCATGAGCAGCATTTCTCAGAGTGATTAGGGATGTTACCTCCACCTTTGTGAACTGACTCAGAACACACCTAGAGTAGCCAGCCTCCCACTTTTACATCGTTCACCAATCCAATAACATAAAAGTGACTTTAAGTTTTTCCTCCTCTTCCCAGCTCTATAAATCAGGCCTAGGCTAAGCTAACAGTTTGGACACAACCCCTTTAAGTGTATCTTTATGATGCCACAGGGGACAGTTTCCCCAACCCCCATCCCTGCCCTTTTCTTGCTCACTCCATTGAAGGCTCAAGTTGGTTTTCCTGCTGCCCAATGAATCTCCACCAGCACTTTTCTGCTCAGCTTGGCTTTCACACACTTCAGTTAATTGAAATGGGCTTTTTTCCTAGATTTTACAGTGACCTTCTAGCTCACCTTGCTCTTTCTTGATTGTCATGGTCTTCTCTTTTAGCCACCTTTGGCACAAGACTGTCTGAGCTCAGGACTCAATGCTCTTTCCAGTGGTCTCTTTGGAAGAGCGGCTATGGAAGGGATGGAAAGGATGTGACCAGTCATTTTTATCTGAGTAAAAATGAACAGAAAACCCCCAAACATCCAGCACTTTGGGGTGTCCCTGCTTGGGTTAGAACAGGTAACTCATGCTAACATTAGTGTGATGGAAACTAAGTAGCCCTGGAAACTCAAAGCTCTCAAAAACCTCATGGGGGTTCTGTCCTGTGACACAGTTCTGCAGGCAACAGGTTCTATCCAACTTAGAGGCTCAGCAGGTTTTTCTCCTTTCTTCTGAGCCTCTCATGAATAAAAATCTCATTTGGGTTTTTAATGCTGTTCTAGGCTTCCTTTGAAATTGCTTATGAAGGAGACTCATTGCTATTGAATCATTCCAGTGGACTTTTTATTCCCAGTTGTGTCAGATCACTGGGTTGGCATCAGAAGCTTTTTTCTTGCAACCTCAATGCTGCATCTTCCCTAACAATGAAGTATTCAGAACAGTGAGGTTTTGTATCCAGGATGAAGACTAGGCCCATGCAGAGGTGGGTGACAGCTTCCTTTTTTGCTTCATTGTGCTACCAAAAAAACCACTTCAGCATCCTTTGTATGTTCTGAGTTTTCAAAGTAATTCTATATAGCTTTACATATCTAGACTGTGCAGTTCAGCTGAAAAAGGGAAAAAACCCAACAAAACCAAAACCAATCACAAAAAACCCCAAACAAACAAACAACAAAAAAACCAATCCAACCCTTTATTAATACTTTATTTTCTGGCCTGGGTAGAAAATTGAGGCAAAACTCTCTGACTTGTGAGAGTTAAGATAGATGTCAGAAACAGCCAAAAACCCTCTTCAACTTGAAGTGCCAGAGCTCTTCTCTGAGCCTGGTAAGGCAAGAAGATCATGATCCTTAATAAGAGAAAGTCAATAAAGCAGTCAGCTCTATCTTTGGTCATAGGATCCCCAAGTCCCTCTGGATGGGTAATCTGTCATCATTCTCTGCTGCTGGTAGAGAATTCCTTGTCACAGCAGCTGCTGATGGCATTCCTCTCCCCCACTGCTGTGGACAAGCTCATCTGAGCTAGCTGCTGTAAAGTCTGGGTATGGTCAGCAGAGACACATCTGTTCCAGAGCTCATTTCCTCTGGTGGGTTTTTGGGGAGACAAAAATCAACCTGTCCTTGGAAGAACTTATTGGCAAAGGAAGCATCAGGCAACTAGTGCAGCTGTGGCTGTGGTAGATACCTCCTCAGGTGAGTCCCATCTCAGGCTGTTACTGGGCAATATTGAACTGTTCCTTCCCAGGGGTAGAACTCTAGGTGGGCCTGTGAAAAACCTCAACCCTGTGGAACTGCAGCTGTCTTTACATGTGAAAGCTGCTTTTGTACTTAAATGTGAAATGGCTTGCCTAACTAGTGCCTGAAAATGCCCTTCCTTGCAGCAATTAGGAGCAGAGATGCAAACCACTCAGGACATCTCATGACTTAAAATGAGATGAGGTGAATAATTGACACTCTGTTCCCTGTTTGTCATTCAACAGACTTCTCATTTTGAGGGAACTCTTTTATTTTATCCTTCAGCTTTTCTTTCTTTCTTGTTTTCTTTCTTAATAGAGTTGTTACAGCTTCCTAAATCTACAGATGTGTCACAAACCACACTACTTCAAAAGGGAAGCTCCCAGTCTTTTGCCATTGCTGGTTTTATCCTTCCTGCAGGTTGTAGAGAAGAGCCATGGACATAAGAACCTTGCTGCAAGAAGGAAAACTTTAAGGCATGGCAAAGGGAGGAACTTTCCATATTATTATAATTACATTTTCAACCCAAATATAAGCAGCAAAACATCCTGGTGGATATCTACACCATTTTCTGTTCTGTTAGTGTGAAGGGGGAGACTAGAGGGACTTGGCTTCTAGTTGGGGTTGTTCAGGATGAATCCTGGCCCAAAGAGTTTATTTGGCTCATGATATAAATCCATATTTTATGTTTCATTGAGTTTTGAGGGAAGCTGCTCTTAAAGGCATTTCTCTTCATAATGTGAGGTGCAGTGCACTGAAAGAAACATCATCCTGAAGCATTGCTTAGAAGGTGGCCATTTGTCTTCTGGCAGCCACCTGGGGGCTTTGGTGGTGGCTGCAGGATGTCCTCATTAATGCTCAGTGGGAAAATCCTGGCAGGCAAGACTGCTGATGCCAGTGAGAGACAAGTGTGATTGAAAGCAGCCTTTGGAACCACCTGACACATCTGCATGTCCATGTGGCTTTATGGCTACAAATAATCATGGCACCAGCAGTATTTCTGCATTCATTCCTTCAGGCTTGTAGCTGCTGGCTGCAGAGTTCTGCTTTCTAACCTGGGTAAAATTAATGAGCAGGTTTAGACATCTCTTTTATCTTCTCAGGGTTCTCATCATGGCATGCTGCTGCAGGTGAGCTTAGGACTGCTTAGTAACCTCTGAACAGAAATGTTGGGGTAGAGCTGACTTCTAGTAACCCTTGTGCAGAAACTTTGGGGTAAAGCTGACCTCTAGTAACCCCATGTGTTAAAGTCTTGCTTTAATTCTTGTGGTTGGGAAGCTACAGGACTCCTCTGGCATGAACCCCAGTGGCATGAGGTGTTCATAGATGTATCAGAATGTCAGAGTCAGTCTGTCTGTGTCCTGCTTTTCACCTGCATCAGCTTCTCTGGTTAAGCTTTGCAGCCTCTGCTGCTCTGGCACCACTGTGACAGATTATTCTCTCTCCCTCTCAGCTGCAACTCCTCACAACTAGAACTGGTGAAGGTTCAAACCCTAGGAGACCCATGCATCTTCCTGCTCCTTTTGCTTGTGCCTCCTTGTCCTAGGAGAGGAAGAGTGTGCTCAGCACTGCTGACCAGAGGGTGACTGTTCCATTTGGTACACTCCAGATGGAGAAGGGAGCCTGAAATGGGTTTCCAAATTTCAGAACATCCAAAAACCAACCAACCAAACCAAAAAAAATCATTTGGGCTTGATCAAACTGTTTCATTTTGGCAAAAGCACTCTGACTTTTCACAGTTGAAAGTACTGGGTTACAGTGTTCCACACAACACAAAACCAATTTAAACAGAAATCATTTCCTAAAGAAAAATGACAACATATTTTGACAGTGTCTGAACACTTTCCCCTTTTCTCCCCAGAAGGAAATCTCATCAGAATCTCCAGGGTTTTGTTATTTATTATAGAATTATGGAATCATAGAATGGTTTGGCTTGGACGGGAGCTTAAAGCTCAGCTAGTTCCAGCCCCCTGCCAGGGGCAGGACTGCCACCCACTAGAGCAGGTATGGAACTTGATCCTGTGTAAACTGTGTGGAAGTCATGAATTCAGCTGAATCCCTGGATTTCAGGGTGGTGAGAAGTGAGTGTAACTCCACAGATACAGACAGAAGCATTTTGGGTGCAAAGAACACAGACAGGGTGGATATCCTGGCCATATCTTTCCAAAATCCAGGTCAGCTATCAGGTAACCTGATCCAGTGGAGGGTGTCCCTGCCAGGCAGGGGTTTGGAACTAGATGATCTTTAAGGTCCTTTCCAACCTGGGCCCTTCTAGGGTTCTATCAGCTAACTGGTATTTTGGAATGAGAGTGCTGGAATATGACTGATAGAAAGACTGGTGGTAATTGGCTTTTCACCAAAGGCTTTCATCTTCAAGGTCCACACTGGAGAACAGATGCTTAAAGGAAGCTGGGGCTTGGTTTTGCCTTGATGTGACAGGTGACAGGTCTATTGGCCCAAAGAGACCCTGATCCAAGGCACAGAGTCTCCTTTAGACTTGTTTTTGGTCAGTAGTTAAGACATTAGAGAAGATTTAGTTTTCTAGGAAGAGAAAATGAGTTCAATCTAATTTGCTTCAGCCTCAGGAAAATGCTTGATCCAATTGCTGTGAGGAAAAGGACCAGGTTTTCTGAAGAAAGAGAAGCTGGAGGTTAGCAGAATCATTGTGGCCCCAGGATTTTCAGACAGAATATCAGATGAGCTCACACCAGTTACTGATGCCACAAACTTCAGAGGCAATGTCACTTCAAAAGGAAACTGGGGCTAGTGTTCAGGGCCAAAGGGGTGACCTTGAGAAGGGAGGGGACTGAAGAAGTAAAGCATTCAGCAGTGCAAAACAAGAGTTTATGTAGGAAACCTGAGTCTCTAAAGATGAAACTTGGCTTGTTTATAAAGTCACTTCTTTGCTCTGTTGCCTGCAATAGGTTGGAATAACTCTGAAGCCTGGTCTGGCTCTCCCACACAGGCTTTCCAGTGTTTATAGGCTTTGTTTAACCAGCACAGTCCCAACACATGCATGTGGAGTTAAATCCAGCTGGTGGCAGGGCACAGGTGATGTGCCCCATGGCTAAGTTTTGGGGACAGTTCTGTTTAATATCTTTATGGATGACCTAGATGAGGAGATCAAGGGCACCCTCAAGTTTCTTTTCCAGTCCCTCAGTCTCTCTCCCTTATTCCTCTTCTTTTCTCCTTTGGGAAGGCAGAGAGGTTCATAGAGAACATCTGTCACTCATCCAGACCCTGGCCCAACCTTAACCTTTGACACATACAGAAGAGGATGAACATTTAGGTTTGGTTAAGCAAAAGAATTCATGTAAAAATGATAAATAGCTTCATGAATATCCCTGGAGACTTCTCTATGTAATTTTAAAACTGAAAACTCATATTTTAGCCCTAGCATCACAGCTACTCACCTCACCTAGGGATGCAGATGTTGCTTCAGCTGCACCCTGCCACCCTGCATGTTGAAGATGCTCTCCCTCTTCTGCTCCTTCCAGAGCCTGGCTCCCATGTCCTAAGTTGGGCTAGCTGTGGGAGACAGTCCTGGGACACAGCCCTGGGCAGCAACCCAACATAATCCCTGGGTTCTCTGCCCAGAACATCACTGTCCACTGCCCAGTCTTTCTCTCCAGATGGAAGATCAGTTCCTTTAGGCTTTTTGGTTTGTTTTGGTGTTTTTTTCTGCTGGCTTACTCCTGTACCTGTGTAGGACCCCAGGGCCCAGCCCTTCTCCTTTTATAACCAGGAGAGGATTTATTGCCTTCCCTGCCTTGTTCACCAGGAACATATATTTGTTTTATTCCACTACAAAAGCCACTCATGAACAGGGATGAAATATGCTTGCAATCTTTATTCAGGCAGAGCTTAAAATGACAGCAGTAGATTTGTTGTTATCCCTTTCCAAAAGCAAGGGCTGGGGAGAAGCAGCAAGGCTTGGCTCATGGATCATGTCTTCTACACTGAAAGGGTGCTGCTGAGAGGGAGGTCCTCTGGGATAACACGGTTTGGATGTTGCTACAGTCACCCATTTGCAATATATACTTGACTTCCTGACCTTTGTGGTCTCCTCAGACATATTTCATAATGGAGCAGAGTGATTAGGTCCTTGAGATGATGTTAACACATCAGAGCAAGAGCAAGAAAGGAGAGCTTGGTCTCTGAATGCAATAGCAACTGGTGGAGTAACTCTCACACACACCAAGATGCTGACAAACCTGTATTTGACCTCTTTGTGCAATTTAATTCTGTGGAAAGAGGCTTCAGGCTCTGTGCCTCTAGTAACCCCTCCCAAGGACAGACTGGAGACTGAGAATAAATTAATATGGTTAAAACCAAGGAAATCCTTTGTCCCTCCTCTCCCTTCAGATCCTCCTATCTAGGGTCCCCTCAGCCTCCTCCTCTCCAGGCTACCCAAGCCCAGCTCCCTCAGCCTTCCCTCAGCAGGGAGCTGCTCCAGCTCCTCAGCATCTTTGTAGCCTCTGTTGGACTCTCTCCAGCAGCTCCATGTCTCACCCAGACCTTTTCACTTCTTCCTGCCCTGAACTAAAAATCACCAAGATCTAACTGATGAGGGAACCTTCAATAGCAGTGTGGGTTTTCCAACAGAAGGACTGTTCACAAGGAAGGGCTTTAGGAACTCCTGGGATAGCAAATAATGCTTTAGAGTCACTTAGTAAAAGCTCCCTTAATTTCCAGAGAAAAGCCCTTCTGCAGAGACCCAGAGGAAGCATTCTTCCTTCACTGGGGGTTAAAAAAAACCCAAATCACCTCCATTCTTATCCTTCCAACCCTTGAAACAAAGGAAACAGGATTTAAAATAGCCTAGTAAAGAGTGGTAGATCTCATTTTCACTTTTCAGACCTTCAAACAGCTTTCTTCAAGGGTGCAGGCTCTAGGGGGGCTGTCCCATGGGTGGCCACCAAAGACAAAAGCCATCCCTAGCTTCCTCCTGCTGTACACACTGAAAAGGCTGCTACAGAACAGCCTCTGAAATGGATTTCATAAAGCAAGTTCAGAATGCTCTTAAATCAAAGTTTCCTGAGCTCATGCTTTCTGAAGCATCAAATGATGAGAGAATTAGAGCAGAGAAGGACAGGTAATAAAGCAACTGCTCCCCCCAACCCCAGGTCAGGGCCTTATGTTAATTCTGTTCTCACCAACCTATTTTGGTGACAGCAACTGTCACAAAGCTGCAAGGGGAGGAGTGATGAAATTGCACATCTGGCCCTGAGAGATTGTTTCTTGATCTTATAACTTACAAAAGACAATCACAAATGGCAACTGGGGGATAAATCCTGCTTCTGTGCCAGCCCCTGCTGGGCAGGGAGAGAGGAGGAGGCTGATCTGAGCCTTCATCTCATTCACACAGCCTGATTATGCACCAGCTTTGAACCCAGCTCTCATCCCACTTTACATTTCCATCTCCATCCAGTTTGAGGTGAATTGTCCCTGTGCTCTTGAGAAGAAGGGAGGACATGATCAGGTAGGAGAGTGAAGCATGCCTTTGGTTACAGAAAGCAGGATCCTGTCTCCTCTAAATCCAACCAGTTCTTGTTTCCCTAAGCAGCACCAACTGTGCTCACGTGCTCTGCAATCCAAGCCCTAACACATAGCCACGGGCCAAGTGCCAGCTCAGCAGCCCACTGAGGCCAGGCACAGAAGACAGAGGCTGAAAAGGCTCCAGGGTAGATCACCTAGGGAGCCTGAAGCTTTGGGCTGTGTTTTCCAGGAATCTGAGCTTTGCTGATGGCCCCGCTCCCTGCCAGCTCACACTCATCCTCTTGGCCAGCCACTGCAGTGGGGGAAGGAGCTTAAACACCTGCATCTTAAAATCTGTGGTGTCTTGATTGCTTCATTTGATCAGCATGGTTTTATGCAGAGGAGGAATGGAAGCACAGCTGTGATCGTTGTGTCACCAGTCAGGTGTGTGCTAGTGCCATGTAGAATCACTAAGGCTGGAAAAGCCCTCTGAGATCACTGAGTCCAACCATCCACCTAGCACTGCCATCTCATTAAACCATGGCCCCAGGCAGCACATCTCCATGTTTTTTGAACCCCTCCAGGGATGGTGACTCCCCCACCTCCCTGGGCAGCCTGGGCCGGTGCCTGAAAACCCTCTCAGGGAAGAAATTCTTCCTAATATCCAACCTGAACCTCCCCTGGCACAGCTTGAAGCCATTTCCTCTTGTCCTTTCCTTGGGAGAAGAGACCAACCCCTACCTTGCTCCAACCTCCTTTCAGGCAGTTGTAGAGAGCAAGAAGGTCTCCCCTGAGCCTCCTCTTCTCCAGGCTAACCAAGCCCAGTTCCCTCAGCCACTCCAGGTTGTTCTGGTGTTCAGTACTAGCTAAATTCATTACTTCCCAAGATCTACTTTCTCTGTCCCAATGTCTCTGATAATGCCTTTCACAGTCTCTCTCACAGTCCATGTGAGACAACATGGAAATGACACATTGAAGCCTGCATGATAATGAGAAAGACAGTGCAGGGGTAGAAAGGACTCCAAAAATAGAGGCCAGCAATCACCAGGAAGCAACTTTATTTCTTCTAATATATATTTTGCCTGCCACACAGTAGTGTTGAGGGTAAATTGATTGATGTTTTAAAGTGCTTTCAGCTCCTTTGATGGGAGTTGCTATGGAAATGGAAAGCATACTTATTAGATATTTGCCATCACTCTTTGTTCAAGCTGGCTCCTCGAGGTTCTCTTTAGCTCAGTGTTTCTGCACTCTTCAGTGCCCTGTGACAGTAGCAGACCCACACCAGGAGCAATCCCATGCCCTTCTGTCTACTCCTTTCCCCTTCCATATATTCTAGCTGGATTTGTAAGTGGCAGAACTATAATCTCAGAGCCACGTTCAGCACTGGGGAGCCACACAGCAGCAGCTGGCAGTCATCCTAGGGATTGCCATGACAATGTATTAAGCAGTTCAGAGGTTGGAAGAGCACTCAGTCCATTGCTATTTTAAATATTTATAATATCTTTTACAATATGTACAGTCACAGAAGGGGTTGGGTTGGAAGGGACCTTCCAGATCATCTAGTTCCAACCCCCCTGCCACGGGCAGGGATGCCACCCACCAGACCAGGTTGCCCAGGGCCACATCCAGCCTGGCCTTGAACACTGCCAGGGATGGGGCAGCCACAACCTTCCTGGGTAACCTGTTCCAGTGCCTCACCACCCTCTGAGGAGAGAATTTCTTCCTAACATCTCATCCAACTCTTCCCTCTGTCAGTTCAAACCCTTCCCCTTGTCCCATCACATGTAGGTATTCTTTTTCTTACAACTACTTGATTTTTTTCCAGTTCCTGTCAGTACTTGAAAGAAAAAAACACCCCATGATTTAATCACCCAGAAAGGTAAAAAGAATGCTTTTATTGGTTGGCTGTTTCTCTATTTCACCCTTCCTAGGCATGAAAATCAACAGCTTCTCAGCAGAGCTCTGCACATGGAGAGCAGCCCTCCAGGACCTCCTGAAGGAGAAGGTGAAACTTCACTGGGAAACACCTCCCAACCCAATGCTTGCCTATTAAGTCTGCACCAATTACTGCTGGGGGAGGGACAGCTGTTGCCTGTGCTACTAATTGGCTGTGCTATTAATTGGCTGTGGCCTGATTAGGAAAATGGCAGGTGCAGCTGATCTGCAGTCAGAGCTTGCTGGGGAGGTGTGGAAGGCACTGGAGCAACAACAGGTAGGAGATGCCTTTTCCTGGGCAGTGAACTTTTCTTCTTTGGAGCCAATCTTGTCTCTGAGCTCTTGGTTGGTTGCTTCCCATGGATGTGTGTCCTTAAGGAGGCTATAGACTGGGAGAATAATAAATTAAGAATCAAAGAAGGCTTTCTGGAAAGTAGAGGAATTTGCCTCAGTGTTAAAATAATAATTGAAACTGGATGAAAATGCTGCCATCATTCATCAGAAATTCACATATCTAGAGCCCATATTGTTTATTCTGAAAGGAGTTTTCTTTTCTTGCTTTGGGTTTCGGTTTTGGTGGTGTTTTTCTGTTGGTTTTGTGGTCTGGTTTAAATGGAAACAGAACATTTTTATCTTTCTTCCATGCTGTCTCAGGCAGGGAGGGTTTTTCCCTCTTATGTATTTCTCTTCTCCCATTAGGTTTTGCTAGATAAAAAGTGTCTTCATGTGCTTAAGCATTAGCTTTGTTTCTCTACAGCTAAACTCCTAGAAACACCCAGTTAGGGATTTGCCCTTTAACTAGGTTTTAAAAGAGAGAGAGAGAAAAGAGAAATTCAATTGTATTTTTCTCAGTTGAAGTTACATTAATTATATTACCTAAAATTAGAGAAGAGAAGCAAATTTGAATGTAAATCTGTTCTTCCAGCAGTGAATTAACTATCTTTATCCCTTACCTTGGGTTGAACAATTCCAGACCAGTGTTTCAGGAGTAGTAATAGCTTAATAAAGGTGAAAAGTGAAGGGTCTCAGCATTTTGGTGGCAAGCAACATTGCCCATGTCATAAACATAGAATCCTAGAATTGCCAGAGTTGGAAGGGACCTTAAAAATCACCTACTCCCAACCCCACTGCCTGCCAGGGACACCTCCCACTAGGTCAGGTTGCCCACAGCCCCATCCAGCCTGGCCTTAAAAGCTTCCAGGGATGGAGCTTCCACAGCCTCTCTGGGCAACCTGTTCCAGTGTCTCCCCACCCTAACAGGGAAGAACTTCCTCCTAATATCTAATCTAAATCTCCCCTCCTCTAGCTTACACCCATTTCCCCTGGTTCTATCACTGTCTGACCTCCTAAACAGCCCCTCCCCAGCTTTCTTGTAGCCCCCTTCAGATCCTGGAAGGCCACCAGAAGGTCTTCTGGGAGCCTTCTCTTCTCCAGACTGAACAACCCCAACTCTCTCAGTCTAACATCTGAACAACATCTGAAACTCCTTTATTTTTTTATTTTCCACCTGAAAAAGCACCATGAGTGCAGCATGAGCAGCTCTGGGAGGGGGGTGTGTGTGTGCACTGTGGAGAGGTTTGTCAGCCTCTGAGCAGTTGTGCAATTCCACTGGCTTCACTTGATGGAAATCTTGGCTGCCACGTTGCAGGAGCAGGTCACAGGGGCTAGTGAAGAGGAGTTGGAGGCAAATGAATCCTTCCTTTTTGCAGGGAAATGATCCATCCAACTGCACCAGCCTTGGAGCCCCCTCCCAAGCTCTTCCCAGACAGCCTTGTGTCCCAAGCCACCTAGATAAATAGGGGGAAAAACAATATTTAATTAAAGCCAGTACTAGGAAGAAGAAATGAGACTGTCTGTTGTTAATGCTTCCCATGGGCTCGGTAGTATTTGTCTGGGTGAAGAAAAAGAGGAGAAATTAAGCTAATAATAATAAAACTTAGCCTTTGCCTCTTTCTAAAGCACTGTTGAGCTTGAGAAATCTTTGTGATGCTGTTGTGAGTTACAGAAGCAATAGGTAGCACTAGAGAAGCCTTAAGGAGGAGATATTTTTCTCCCCATGCTGACAAAGAACATGTGAGGACTAATTCTGCACCTCTAGCTCTTGCTTTTGCTTCCAGTGGGCTGGGAGAAAGGCTGCTGAGAAGGGAACTTGCACCAACTTCTTAATTCTGCTTTTTGGGGCAGCATTCATCATAATATCAATATTCCTAACTGATAGAGGAGTTCAAAAGCTGTAAGGAAAAATTCAAGAGCTTCTTGCAAGCAATGCCTTTTAATTATTTTATCTAGCACTAGGAAAACTTGCATGGAAAGAGGAAAAATACTTCTGCTTCTGAAGCATTTCTCTACTCCTGCTCTGCTGTCCTCATCTGATACAGGTTTCAGCTGCTCCTCTGGGAGCAATGTTCCCCTTTCTCCTTTTGGATGAGAGCAGTGACAGGGCTGAAGTCAGACCAGGAGGAACTTTGTGCTTCAGGCTGTGTGAGCAGGGTTTGGAGTGTTGCAGGAAGGAGAGGAAACAGCTAGCCCCAGTTTCCATGAGTTCCTTCCATTAGTGTGGAGGAACAAGAAGAGCAGGTTTGGTGCTTAGTAGCACAACCCAACAGCAAATGGGGTTTGGAGGCCAAGCAGACCAGAAGGTCTCTGTTTGGCTCTGTGACTTCAGAAAGCCTGCACAACATCATCTGGTACTTGACATCAACACTAAGTCCCTCAGAGGAGGGGAGCACTCTTTCTGGTTGGCCTTGGTGTCTGTTACTCAGGCCATCTTCTCTTGCTCAAGGACACTGGTGTCTCCTTCATTCCACCAACAGATGAAACTCCTGGGTTTGTTTCTGGAGCAACACCAGATACAGACAGGGAAGGATGGCTTCAGCTGGGGATGGGCTTTTGGTTGGATACCTGGGGGATACATGGGCACTAGTGCTTTTGGGAGCTTACCTGGCCTTGTCCTTCATGCGTGGTCCAGAGTTCAACTGATGGCTAGATTTAACTCCACAAGAGGTTTTGCTTTGGTAAAGATTAGGAGAGATGCTTCTAGGGGAAGGGCTCTTTGTGGTGGGGTAGTTTTCTGCAGTAGAGCAGAGCATGGTTTATCTGAAAATGACTTCTGGTGACTTCCCAGTGCTGCAAAGCTGCTGGTGCTTTGCTCTCACACTGTCCTCATGGCTGCTGGTACTGTGCCTTACAGTTGGGTTTGCCTTTGCTAAGGCTGCTCTGGGACCCTGGGTGGGTGTTTGCTGGATGCTTTGGAGCTACCTATTCTTTTTTCCCCCCTGATTTTCTATGAAGGACAAGTCTATGCTTAGAAGCACACCTAACAGCTGGATGTTTTGAAGTTGCTTGTACTGCATTTCTGCCTTCCAAATCTCCAAGCAGAAATAAATACAGAGGAATTTTGGTTTCTCTGCCTTTCTCTCACTTACATTTGGCTTTCCACTTTCTTCAGCCTTTTTACATGGGATCATTGTCTTTCTGTGTCTTCTCTGTGGTGTTGGTAGGAACAGAAGAACTGTAGGAAAAAGGATTTAGCTGTGTAGGATGGAATTTAGAGCAGAAAATCCTTTTAGTAAATATGCTAATTTGGGCAGTTTGTTGCAGTTCATGGCAAGTGTCCACACACTGCAACAAGCAAATCTTTTTGGTTTTTTCTCCTTCTGTCTTGGTTTTGCTAATTTTGGATGTACAGAGCATGGTAATGACTGAGTGGTGTAAAAAAGGAGGTTTCTATTTGAAATTCAGCCTCCATCAAGAAAGATTCCACTGGCTTAGCTGATATTGCAACCCAAACCTCTGTGGGTACATGGGTTGACTTTGAACTGACTGAGGTTGACACATCTGTGGCATCCTGGATGCAGCCACCTCAGTGTAGAGATGGGCTCAGAGACAACAGCATGTCTAGGAGAAAACAGTAAATGAATATATGAAGGCCTCAGACTCACATGCTGGATAACTGCCCTGTGAAGCTGGCTCTGCATACAGCTGTAGATGGCTTTCAGCTTGCACTAAACTTCACAGCTGTTCTGCTGTGGACAGAAGAGCAAATCAATTTAAGGCTGTTTAAGTCTCCAGAAGTGATATATCCACCTTCTGTGTGGTAGTGTGGATATAATGACTGTTGGTTACTGGCTGTATTTTGGCTTTGTAAGAAACTACATACCCTGGAGGGGAAGGCAAAGAGCCCAGAGCCTGCAGAACAGCAAATCAAGGTTTGGTGGACAGCACTTAAGGGAATCACCAAAAAGATATTGGTCTGTCAGAGCAAGAAGCTGGCTTTCCAGGTTAGAAACTCCATCAGGTTTGGAAGACTGTGGTTTAGACATGACTCCTGAGGGGTTGCCCAGTGGAAAACTGAAAGAGAAGAGCCAGGTAGGACTTCCTAAAATCAAAATCATTAGAAATAAAATCATAAGATTCCTCTGGTGTTTTGATTTGAAGTGTCAAGGCATATAGACAGTCTTTCAAATAGAAGCATGAACACATCTCCTTTAGCAGTCTGGCAAGCAGAGATGAGTCAGTGGCAGGTACCCTCCATAACTGACTGCCTCCAAAACTCTGTGGATTTGAATGGGAGGCACAAAGGTCAAAGACTCTTCACCTCCTTCTGCTCTGCCCACACAGTTATACACCTGATAGCTTTTCCACTTAATACCTGATTTTTTTTTTTCCACCCTTTTGTATTTAATTAGGAGGTTCAGAAATCAATGCAGCCTTCTAAACCCCTAGCAGATCCTTGTGCAGAGCCAGAGCATGGGGACAGCAGTTCCTTTTGACTTACTGTTAAACTGACAACACAACATTCAGAGTGATGAGACAGGACCTACCTTAGCCTGCTGGAGGGTAGCTAGTGATAGGTAAGCACCAGTTTGGGGTGTCCCTGTCTTTGAGGGGTGGTGTGAACCATCCTGGTTGGCATATTGCATTGCTCCTGCCTGGCACTGATCTGGTGCTGCTGCAGTGAACCCTGGAAGTGCACAAAACATCAAGTTGCTTCTCATTTTGTCTGATGTCTCTTCTTCAGTGATACATTTTGTGTAGGGAAGGGAAGGAAAAGGAAGAAAAAGAGATTTAAAAAAAAAGGAAAGGGAAGAAAAAAAGAGATTTAAAAAAAAGGAAAGGGAAGAAAAAAGAGACTAAAAAGAGGAAAGGGAAGAAAAGAGATTTAAAAAAGGAAAGAAAAAAGAATGGAAAGAAAAAAGAAAGGAAAAGAACAAAAAACCTTCAGTGAAGAAAACTTCAGCTGTTTAACTTAATTATCCTATGGGGTATCCTAAATGTCCCATGCTACAGCAATAGAACACATTACTGCCTGTCCTACCCCCAGTGAACAAACATCTTATTTCCTTGACTTCTTGGCAGCCTCTTACCCAACTGATTCCTCTAGTGGGAGAGCAGTGATATGAAGATTTCCTCATCCCTGATATCCCCACAGCACCTTAATGATTCTTTGGTTTTGTCTGGTTTGTTTTCCTGAAGCTGCCTTATGAAACAATTCTTCTTTTCTGCTGGGGAGGGAAGGATGCCCATGGAAAGCTGGGAAGAGAGCTGTTAGTTAATTCCCAGCCTAGCTTTTAAGAAGTGCCTTTTTCCCTTTGAAAGGAAAGTGATAATCATCTGTATGGGAGAGAATGGGAAAGAAGAGGGTGGGAAGAACAAATATGTGGAAATGAGATTTAAACCAGAAGACAGAGCTGCTTTTATGCCAAGAGATTTACTCTAAACAACAGACCCCAGAGGTAACAAACACTTGGCTAATAGAGCTTAAACTGATACTTGAAAGCAAATCCTAAGAGCTCAGATATGAAACTGAATCTGTGGAGATTTGCCTACAGCTGAACACTACCAAAAGGGATTCAGGCTCCTAGCAGTCCAATTAACATGACTGGAAAAAGCTTTTCTCACACAGAACTTACTCAAGTTATTTAAACACGGAATTTATTCTCTTCATACTTTGCACAACTTGTGTGTGTCAAAACTTCCTAGCACTCACTTCAGCAGGAGAAGGAACAGATAAACAGACCCCTATTCATATGGAATATAAGCAGTCCCATGGTGCTCTTCTGTCTAGTGCTCTCCAGAATTTATTGACATTACATCTCAGATTCAAACTGCTGCAGAGCTGATAGCATTTGTCTCCTTCCAGGTTGATTTCTGTGGTGTAGGTGCTGTAACAGGAAAGTGATGATGCAGAGATGGAAATGAAAGCTTTTTGTTCTCCTTGGCATGTAGGGGCTAGGTTATTTGTTTAAGATGCAAGGGAAGGAACAGGGAAAGGGTATTACAATTTCTAAGCAATTACTTGAAAAGAAATGTGTTTGTTTATAAGCACACAACAGCACTTGAAATGGTTGCTCAGGGGGTGCTGTTCCTGTTTGCCTTGTACCTCTGATTGTTACCAACACTGAGAAGACAAAATAGTAAATTAACAGAAGTATTTTTGTATGCTTGAGATTTCAGACTGGTCAAGTGATGCATTTAAACCTCAGATATGAGCAGCTGGCAATCCTAGCTACTTGCCCAAAGTGAATATTTGCAGTAGAGCTGCAAGACAACAGGAGTGGAAAAGAACAAATGTGTTTTGGTTTTACAAGCAACTGAGAGTAATTTTTGTCTTATTGACTGCAGTTAAAGGAGAAAATTCCTTGTAATGAAATATTCACTTCATGCTGTTTCTGCTCAATCAGATAGTGATTGTTTAGGCAAAATGACAATGTGTCCTGGTTTTGTGAAATGAAATGTTTTTCATGGGCCTTAACTAGGGATAACCTCAATTATTGCACGTTTCAGCAGGTGAGTCCTTCATCTTCAAGAAACATTGAACCACTCATTGCTGATCTTGACTCTAAGAACAACAGCAGAAATGGCTTTATTTTAGAGGAATGAAAGAAAGGATGGATGAGTATTTTCAACAGCCCTTGTGCTATTCTTAGTGAGGGTTGTAGCTCCTGAGCCATTGAAACACTCCTGAAGGTCTTTACCTGCACAGGGATTATTTGTCTCTCTCTCTGCTGCCCCTTTTCCATGTAGAAATGGGAGCTGTTGCTCTTAGGGAGACTCAGCAGCAGAGTGAGGAATAAGGGCCTTGGAGGAAGGTGAGTGAAGAAGAATGAGCTCTACAAAAGAGCCATGGTTAGCTAGGTGGTGGTGAGACTTCTGCCTGGTGGTGTGTTCTTTCCTAGCAATTAGCTCAGTCTGGAGCTGCATTACTGCTGATTGGGACAGGTTCTTGCTGCCAAATAACCTGGTCACTGGCAGCAAGCTCAGAAGTAACAAAGAGGAGACCATTTGCAGCCAACTTTAAATCATCAAAGACACCACAGAGTTTGGGCTTATCAAGTATATTTTCTGTTTCTACTCAAAACTACTTGGTTAGTGAAGGTTTTTATTCTTCCTCAGCAGCAGAAAACTATTTTAGTTTTCCTCCTGCTGACTGCAAACAGGCACTCAGCTGTGGTGCCTCCAAAACTCTCCTCTCCTAGTGCTCCCAGTCTTGCTGCTAGCTTAGCAGAGGCTCTGTTCTTTCCTATGAGATTGACTCTGTCAGAAACTTCCACCTGAGTCACTTTATTTAACAACCAACCAAATTCATCTAGAACTGCATCACCCAGATGTGATTCTGGCCTACAGAACTCTTGAAAGAATAAGGCAAATGCTGGCAATCTAATTTAGAGGAGAGAAACTTTATTTTAGGGGGGGTAAGGTGGGGGGAAGTAATCATCAGTTTATATCTAGAGCAAAGATTTGACAACAGTGTTAAAAACAGCTAATTCAGAGGTGAAGTCAAAGGAGCCCTCTTCAACTAAAACCATTATTGGGTCACCCTTGCAACAGGTAATAAAGGTATTTTCAGTTGGGGAATGTGATCAAGTCAGATGGGTTCTAAAATAAACACTGCTCCTGTGCAGCAAGGAGACTGGAACAAGTGAGCACTGCAGTTCTCTTTGCTTCCCTCTCTTTATGCCCCCTCAAAAAACCTTGGGAGATCTAGCTAAGATCACAAGCTGCTCTTATAAATATAGATGGAATTTGTCTGCTAGGGACCTCATCTGAAGTGGGGGTTATTTTGGCATGGGTTATTTCAGCAGTTTTTATTCCAATGTAAGTGGAACTTCCACAGAGATACATCATGGGAGTTAGCTTAGCTCTCCCACCTTGGCTTTTGTCTTTCTTTTCTCCTTCTCTGTTCAGCACATAATTGACATCCTAGGGAAAATCCTTCCCTGAGGACCAGCTTGAGGTCCTTGAGGACCACTTGAGGAGTGCTAATCTAGACATATAGGCTATGACTGACCAGTGTGATGAGTCTTAAAAGTAGGGGAGGAAAAGTATTGTTACATATTTGGATCACCACTGGAACTTGGTAGCAAAGAGTGAACTTTCTCCCCATCTAGTGGTTGCTCCTTGTGGAAGAGTGTGATGGCTACAGCTGTGTGTTGGCTTGAAAGGTGCAAGAAGGAGATGTAGTTCCCTTGGAGATTTTAAGGGTGATGAGCTCTGCTGCAATGAGACTCTTCCCTTTCATGCTGGTTCGAAATGCTGGGAGGCACAGGGAATATCTCCATACACATCCACAGTGCTGGATGGGAGGATTCAGTACTGGCCAAGGATGTTCTCACAACCCAGGGAGCCAGGGGGTTCAGCACAAATCTGATTTAACTCTGACTGTGAACTTCTTGATGATCTCTTCAGTTAGTGGTCAGAGTTCTTCCAAAGGACAGCATGTGTCATTCAGTGCCCATCTGTTGAGTGAAGAGCAGTGAATGAAGGTGGTGGAGGAGGAGAGGTGCCTGTGTCCTCCCCCCATTTGATAAGGAAGCAGAGCATTATGCAGAGAATAAGGAGATGGCAGAAAGAGGAACTCCTCAGAAGGTTAAGGAAGATAAATGGAAGCTTGGGAAATTGGTTTCTGTCCCTGCCTCTTCCACAAGGTTGGTAGATGAAGAAGAACAAATTACTTAAGCAGAAGTAAAGAAGAAATCTTCAGAATTGGACATTGAAAGTGCATTATCCAGGGATCCAACTTGTCACACTGAAGCCTCTTTTAAATAATTGCTGAGTAATCACAGCTGCAGGCAGAGTTACTTGGAGATGTGCTTTGAATATACAAATTGCTGTCAAGATTTTTTTCATGGCTTAAATAGCAAATATATAGAAATACCAAAGTATTTCAAAGCTACCAAGTAGCAAGTAGAATCTCATTGTTTGCTCACTAGCTCTAAAAATGAGAATAACAAAACCTAGTCTTCAGCCATCTCCTTTTTGCATCAAAATCTGTGCCCACAGGGAGACAGGTGACTTTGTGTTCACTGTGTGATGTAGCTGGCAGATCCAATGAGTCATGCTGATGAAAGAGTTAAAAAGATTGGGTGAGGATATCAGGGAACCTTTGAGAAATCATCTTTCAGGAAAGTGTCAAAAAAAAGTTCTCCAAGGCAGTCACATCATTTACATTTCTCAGCTTTGGAATAATTTGGTGCAGGCACATCCTACATCCTTTATTTTTGATGTTCTGGGTAACATGCTAGCTGGAGCACTGAAAGGTCTTGCTTCTCTCCAGAAACTTGGTCTTAATGACTTGGGTTGTGAAGGCTACAAATCATCTCTTGCTCTGGTTCAGAGAATCAGTGAGTGGGGGTGCTGGGGAATGACCTATGGAACTGGGCTATCAAAGTGGACTCAGCCAGTGCAGGTTGTGTAGAGCTAATGAGGGTTCAGGTCACTCCAGGCATGGACACTCCATGGCTCCTCTCTGCAATCTGTTGCAAGAGTTAGACTGCACTCACAGTAAAAGAAAAAGCCCATTTCTTACTGTGCTTAACTGGAACTCCCTGTAATTCATTTTTTGCTCCTTGTCTTTGTCCTTCCATGAGGCACCTCTGAGAAGGGTAGAACACTGACCAACATTGCCCATCTTCTGCCCTGGGTAGAGCAGGAAGGTGTCTGGGGATGAGAAGGGAGAACCTCAGCTGGATCTTCCCACATTTTTCTGTGCAGATCCCATCTCAACTCTATTTTAGCAAACTCTGTTGCTGGGCATTTCTTATTGACACCCAGAAAGAGCCCTGCACCCTTTCTTGGCCCCCTGATGCAGAACTGTTCACCTCTAAGCCTCAGGCTGTTGCTCTCAGGCTTCCTACCCACCCCCCCAGTAGCCCTTCACTCCCATTCCTCTCTCTCCCAAAGGCTCCTGACCACCCTGCCTGCTTGAGATCAGAATGGATCCATGTTACTCTGGCAAGGGACTCAGAATCACAGAAGGGTTTGGGTTGGAAGGGACACATTGGGATGATCCTTCAGGAGAAGGTTAAGATAATGACATGGAAGTAGATGTTTCTAGTTTATTTTACTACTGAATAAGTTACCCAGATAATTTGTAGAAGGGAAACATAAACCTTCCAATAATCTGCTCTTCTGCCCTCTTTAGGATTAGCTATAGTGATTTATTTTGGTGATGTTTAGTGTGGTTTGATTCAAAGACCACATTTCATAACTGCCTTGCTCTTGCTTGAATACTTCTAAGATATCTCTTCAAGTGCAAATGAAATCTGGGAAAGATTAGTGTGACTAATGTTCCTTGAATTACTTCAGAGACAGATGTTTTAGATCTCCATCCTGCAAACATTTATCCCTAAGTATAACTTCACACTTCTGAGGACCCATCATTTCAATGGTTGTTCTCTACCAAAGCTCTCAGCTGGGGATAACTTGGCCCATGCAGAACACAGTCTCTGATTTAAGGTTCAGCTCCTCCAGTTTTAAAGAGGTAGAAGGGATGTAACTCAACTCCCCCTTCTGTTATTACTGCAGTTTTAATTTTTTTTGTGTGTGGAAGAGCTGCAATAATGAATTTTAAACTCATTTTCTGTATCTATCTAATGGTTCCAAACCTTTATTCTTCCTGATGTCAGTAAATTGGAGTCTTGAACCCTCCATGAAATGACTAAAGTGAGAAATGCAGAAGAGGAGGAAGCCTCAGCCAGGGGATGAGTTAACCTTGCTCCTTGATTTTCCTTGACTTTGGATCTAGATCAGTCTCCTAAACTAATACTGAACAGCTGAAAAATAGTGGGAAAAGGATTTACAGGAGCTGTGAATCTAAATGGAAGTCCTGTGTTTGCCTTCAGGTCACTGACATTGCTTGACAATGATCTCAGAGGCTGTGGAAATTGAGAGGACAGGTCTGGTTAGGACACCAGAGGAGATGGCAGCAGCAGCCTTTACTGCAGAATGTCTTCATGTTTTTGTTTAGTATTTTTGTGTGTGTTTGTTTTTTTGGGGGGGTGGAGTTGTTTTGTTCAGTTGGGTTTGTGTTTGTTTTCCCCCCTAGCTTGGCTGAGGTCACATCTGAGTCTCAATTTCGCTTCACAGCCTTGGTTCTGAAGTCTTTGACTGGCAGCTGTTTGCAGGGCAGAGGCTGCAGAGCTGTGTCTGTGGCAGAGGAATGGGCAGGGTCCTGATGCTGAAGCATAACTGGAAAAGAGTATTTTACTCTTTCATTAGTGCCAAGGCACTAGCAGAGAAAAATATGCTGGAATAAAGCAATTGAAGCTTAGTTCTCCTCCTTTCCTTTGTCCTAACAAAATAACACTTCTTCAAAGGGATTTCCTTCTGGAATCGGAGTGTAAGAGCAGATGTGGCCATATTTCTGCCCATAGTTTATGGGCAATCCAATGCCAACAAAGCAAACAGGCTCAGCTTCCTCCCAGTGCTCCTGCAGTAGTGATTTGCAAGCTCTGGCTTTCCTTGGAGCCCTCTCTGCAGTGATTGCCAAAGTGCTGTCAGTTTAAGGATGTGCAGAGATTTATGTGCTCGTCCTGAGTCCCCCTGGGACCCAGCTAATTGTATTCACACCTTGCCTATACAGTAGAATGGATTTATAATCACTGCAACCTGAGAAAACACTAATTTATTGCTGTTGAACATAGGTTGGTTCACATTAAGATACTCTAAAACCAAAGGCAGTGAGAGGCTTTCCTCTGAAGGCCCAACAAGCTGAGAGCCCCTGGATAAATGTATATATTATCCTTAAAATTATCTTTAAATGCTGCAGATTCTCCTGTGATTTGTTCAGAAAACCATAGCACTTCTGTACAACTCTGCTTATTGAATTCCCACTCTGTTCTCTAGGAGTTTTGCCTGAAAGGAGGCAGTAGGATTCTTTTTTTCCCCCTGTAATTTACTTATTTATGGGATTTTTCCATCACTTTGCATGTATGCATTACAAAACCTGCTGCCAAGGTCTGGGGCTGCCTGCACTGAGCAGGCCACTCTTTGCTGAGCACAGGTTATTGTTTTCTTAGCACACAACCTAACATGGTTTTCCCTCACTCCAAGGCAACTCACAGGAAGGATACAAATGTCCTCTTGTATCCTTACAGATATTTTTGTATTCTAAACCAAACTGGAGCAATCTCTCTTTCCCTCTGGGTTTTCCTGTGTTAAGAAACAAAAGGCAAACCATTTCAGTTTGTAGTTCTTTACATCAGCAACTACTGCAGGCAAGATGCAGTACATATATATAGTTATATATATTTTTATATATATATATGTATGTATTGATTCAATAACTCCACTATGCAAGGTGACATTGACCTTCCTTCATTTTATAGCCAGGTTGCCATGTACAGAGTCCAGAGTTTGGATGCAGGAGCACTTGAATTTATTTGACTTCAAGACTTTTTATTTTCAGAGCAATTCACCAAAATCAGCAGTTTACAGATGGAAAATTGTAGCAAAACCACAAATCCTGCTTCCCTGCATGGATGCAATAGTTTTAGGTTGTTTAACTGTGATATGCAAATCAGATAAGCTGCTGTCAAAACCTTAGGCTTCCATTTGTTACCCCTCAGGTTTACAGCCTTGCTGGTGCCAGGTGGGACTGTTTGAATACACTGCAGGCACTGCAGCCAATGGCTTTAATGGTTTTACAAGGTCAGAGTGATTCATTTAGCTATGTGGTCATATTTGTAAACACATGATTATACCTCAGATAAGGTGAGGAACAGGTGAAGAAAAGGTCAAATAAGCTAATATAGTCTCACAGCACTTGAACAAGTCCTTTTGTAAACTCTTCTGCCCCAGCTCTTTGTTCTGCCTTTCATTTAGAAATAGTCATTGTAGTGTCCTGAAAAAAAGACCTTCAGGTTTCCTTTTCCCTCTCTATTGGGAACAATTGGTTATGGAAATGATCTGAATGGAGGTTGAACAGTGCTATCTATGTTTACTTCAACTTCTAATCACTCATCTGTGGCAGTGGATTGTGTCAGAGTTGTTAGCTGTCCCTTATCTGCAGGGTGTCAAATCCCTGCTGCAGGAAGGTGGGAGTAGGAAATCATCTTTGGCTCATCATCTGCAAAGGAGAGAATGTTACAAGTACGTGGTGAGGTCTGGAATGCCCATTTCTGCTGAACCACACATTATTTCCTTGAATACAACTAAGAGTATCTGATGTAAGACATGGGACAGACCAGATTTCTGCCAGCAGCACCCACCCTGTTCAAAGCCTGTCCCTCATACCTCCTGAATATGGAAACTGAAGTGGGAAAGGAAAGCTTCCAAAGGACTGTGCAAGCCTGGAGTTGTTTGTGTGTCTGCCTGGCTGCCCACACAAGCACCACAGTTGTACATCAGTCCTTTAGCACCTGTATTCATCTACCCCTTCAGCAGTGACTAGTCCATGGCAGTTTGACTTCCATATCTTGCATTGTTCTTGGTGCTGCTCAGTCTTTGCTACACGTGGGTCACATTCACCTCTGGTTGCATTCCTTTGAACAAGAAAAGCTAAGCTGCTGTTCAGCAGAACACTTTGAGCTCTAAGGAACCCCAAGACAGTGCAAGGCCTTATGGAAGGGCAGGTGAAATTTGAACAAACCTGATTTCTCTCCTTCATGCTCATTCTGTTACAGGTTTCACTCCCTGCCTCACACCATGTGCTCACAGGCACTGGGATGTGGGTGTCCAAGCACTTTGTCCAGTGACCAAAGCATGATGGATGTTTCTACTACACAGTTCTGCCCAAATATAGAAGGCAGAACTATGCCTGCCTCAGTACTTTAGGCTTTTTAGAGAATCCTTGATGCTGTTTGAGACACTGATATTGGCAATTTATTTTCCATGTGCATTTGTGGACTGCATAAAGCTGAAGTTTTCCCCAAGCCATGATGGATATGGAGGCAAAGGAAAAAGAACTGAGCAGATTCCTTTGGTACATGTACTTGGAGAATGAACTTCCCTATTTGGGCTGGTGTACCTAGATACTGGAGAATGTTTTCCAAATTGTGGCATTACTGTAGAGACACCTTCCCTACAGCTTGTCTCTCACACAGAAATGCTGTGAAGTCCTTAATCAGAGAGGGAAGACTGAAATCTCTGAAAAACAGGCTCTCCAAGTGGAACAAAATGGAGAAAATCTGTGGCTTTTACATGTAAATAAATTAAACTTAGGAGAGCTAAGTGCGTGTAGGTTTAGCTTGTGCCTTGATGGGGAGGGTTTGTCCTGCTCTGATGTCAGTTGTTCTGGCTGCTGCACACTGAGCAAAAATCCTCATTCTGGAGGCTATAATAGTGCAGAAATCCCTAAATATTTACAGTTATGTATATATAAAAGGTGGATTTTAGCCCCAATTAAGCATTCATTCTGAAGTTTATTATTTATCACTCAGAAATTTTGCAGACACCCTTTGAGGTGCTTTTAAATGTGTTAGAATATGAAGTCAAAGTAAAACTGAGTTGCTTTGATGTTCTATCATTGGAAAAGGTGAATCCTAATTAAACTGAGAGCTGCCTTTGAAAACTTTTAATACTAGTTAATGAATTAATTTGCAGTCAGCTTCCTGACCACCTTTCATGTTTTCTATCAGGGTTTTTCCAAAGCACAGCAGCAAAACTGTTGAGCATGGTGTGGTTGTCATTGGAAAGATGTTGACTGGAATATTCCAGAGGAGATTCTGTTGCCTTTCTGCTCTACAGCAAGTCTTGTGCCATATGGGGCCTATAGTCTGTGCTAGAGGCAAAGTCCCAGGAGACAGACTTCCTATGTCCCTGCCATGCTCTGTTACCATTCTACAGCCAAGGAGGCAGGTGGTGTATAGGTGTATAACGGACACTGCTTCATCCTCTGCAGAGGCCTTTTCCCCTTGAGTGAACACAGTGTCTAAGGGAATGTGACAAACTATTATGACTGGACTGGTGCTCAAGGAGGGCAGGGTGCTGTGTCCCTGCATGGCAAAGCTGCTGGTGCCAGAGGACCTGTGAGGACAGGGGCTCCTGTCGTGTACTGCAAGGGCTTTGGGCATTGTTTCCTCAAGAGCTCACATGCCAGGCATCTCCCTTTTCTCCAGCCTGTCTTCTCATATTGCGCACTCATCCCTTCTCCAGTCTTTTTGTTAAGCTGTTTGTGTTCTTCCTTCTTCAGTCTTTAGTTTTTTCACCCTGTCATCTACAGATTTCTACTTTCCTAAACTGTTTTATTCCTCTGTGATAAACTCTCTCCCTGCTTCTGGTTTCTGTTTTGTGCAGTCTTACCCTTACCAAGAGATCTTGCTCTCTCTCTCTCCTCATCAGCTCAGCTTTCCCTGCTTTCTCCCCATCCTGAGTGCAAATGCCATTTGCTTTTTGGCCCCACTATCATCTCAGTTTTCAGTTTTCTTCCTTCTTCCTAAGCTTTCTGGAAAGATTTCCCTTCCTCCTTTCAGTTTCTCTCCTCCTGCATCTCCTGCTCTATGGCATCATCTTAGAGGCCTGTGTAAGAAAGAGGATGCAGCAGGTGGAGGCTAGACTGGAGACAGAAGGAAACAAATGACTTCTGCTCAGACTTTCATGTCCTCAGATTTCTGTTCCAGCATAGCCTGCAGCAGCTCACAGCATCCCAGAGCTGCAGTGACAGGGAAGGTCCCAGGGAGCCCTAGTTTGCAGAGTGACATTTTTATGTAGAGCTTCTTCAACTACCTATAAATGGCAGTGAAATTTTGCCCCAGTTCAAGCTTGGCTAAGTTGACTGAAAATAATGTTTGGGGAAATAGGGGTCAAAAATGAATAATTGTACTCTAAACTCCTGCTGCATTAGATTTTTGAGTTTGTGAAGAAAAAGCAGTGTGTTAGGTATTGATAGAGTGCTGAGAGAGATGGGACCACGGCTGAGTGGCTTGTGAGCAACAGCAAAAGGCAGATAATCAGCAGGAGAATAGAAGTAAGAATTGAGACACATGAAGTGGATGAAATTCTTAGTAAAACAGATGAGTTCAATTTGTAAAAGATTGACTGGAATAATTCCATCCTGGGACTTGATGGGAGAACAGGAATGTAGACCTTTGCTTCATAAAAGGACGTTATGGAGAGGTGTGGGGCCATAACCTATATATTTAGGCAGCCAACTCTAAAGTATTCAATGGAAAGGAAAAAGGAGCAAAAAGATAAAGCACAGTTTGTATGAAGAGAAGCAGAATGGGCTGCAGGAACATGCACTGAAAGTGGAATGGAGAAAAGAAGGTTGGGTGTTGAACTGAGAACATTGTGCCCATAAACGTGTTGTCACAATTTGTCACAGGTGACTGATGGGGGAAAGGGGAATTTTTATAACACAATGTGTCAGTTTTATTGAAAACTTGACATTTTAACAAATATCTACAATTTCCTCAATGAAAGATTGAGGAAAATCCAGCATCTCCTGGTTTCTCTGATGTTTCAAGGCTAGATGCATTGAGTATTCTCCTCCTCTTTTCATACATGCATACATATGTCCCCACAGGCAATTTCAAGTCACCCAGTCAGATAATGATGCAGTTTCCTATAGGCAAACCTTCTCTGGAAGCTGTTTTATTTTGTATTCATTGAGGTCACCTTCTGCTCATCTTTGCAAGCAGCTCTTGCTCATGTCAGAGGCAGTTGAACAAGTTTAACCTCCATAGCATCTCCTGGTCCCAGATGTCTTCCTGACAGAGTGTGGTATCCACAAAGTTACCCAGTCCTGCTGCATGTGAAATTAGGAATACACAACAGAGCAGATAACTCCACAGAAGATGTTTGCAGATGTACAGTAACAGTGGAAACCTGACAAAGGAATTGGGAATGTGGACTCCTGTTGCTGTTTTGGACCGTCCTGTTTTTCTCAAAGCTCAAAAGTGAAAATATAGCTGAATCAATAGGTGTAAATAAATCTGAGGCTTCTGAAGTGTCTTCCAGGATGTTTCCTTGCAGGCAGAGGACATTACCTATCAGGTTTATTGAGTATTGGTGACATATACTGTTGCCTTCAGTACAAAGCACACAAGAAAGGAAAGAGCAATTCCTCTCTTGTGATGCTCCTTCCATGATCAAAGCATCTGTTAACTTTAATGAGAATCTTTAGCACCTAAGTGTTATTGGTTTGAATTCAGGGTGAAGCTTCTTACAGATTCTGGTGAATGTTAGGCAGAGGTGGATGGAGAGATCCTGCAGAGCAGCCTGACTGCCAGTTTAATTCTGTTGCAGGCTTTGGGATATGGCATTTTTCAAGGCTTTTTAAGGTTTCTAGTATTTGCTAGATGTGTTTGATGTCTATGCGTCCAAAATCATTTACATTAAAAAAAAGAGTCTCTTTAGCTGCAAAATCAAGAGTCTGGGAATGAGGAAGTGCCTGGAAGGAGGGTTTTTTGCACAACCTAAATCTTTTCTCCTCTTCTGCTTGTTGCCATCCCTGCTGGACATGCATCTGGGCACAATCCTAGAATCATAGAAGGTCAAGGACAAGGTCAGCACTGGCCACAGGCAAAGTATGTGCCTACATAACCAGTTCTGTGGTGGAAAAACTGCAGTGAAATGCCCCTGCCACATCTCTGCTGGCATATTTCAGCCCTTTGCCTTTTTACAGAACTCCTTGTCCCTCCAAAAAAGGAAAAAAACCAGAAGCAAATCCAAACCTCACTGATACTTGTTGGCCTCCCCCAGTCCTCTCTTCCATCAGTAGTTAGCCTCCAAGATTAACTGTGCCTTCCAACTGACTCAGGTTTGTGCAGCACATGATGCTCTGGTTTAGTCCTTTTTTTAAAAGCAAAGCAATTTCCAGCAGAGCCAAGAGCAAAGCTGCAGCTCTTTCACAGTTGGCCACAAACTGTGAGTTAGTTTTATTTTGCTGTGTGCTCAGCAGGAGATATCCAGAAGCAGATCTGTGGAAGCCTTGAGGACACTGCTGCTGCTGGAATCATTGGGAGTTGTGCTTTGCTAATGCTCTTCACTCCACAAAGGACATGGAGGTTGGCTTTGAACGTGGTCCTTAGGGACATGGTGTAGCAGCATGGTGGTGATAGGTTGATGGTTGGGCTTGATGATCTCTTCCAACCTTAATGACTATGTGAATCCAGGCTCTTGCCAACTGCTCCTCTGGCTCTGCTGACCTTGAGCTAGGGCAAGTTCCAGGTTGCGTGCAGAACAAGGTCTCACCAGATGGAGAGATGAACTCTTCATCCTCTAATTAGCATCAAATATTTACTTGTTGTGGTCTGGGAACACCCACAGCCCTGGTATGAGTATTTCCATAGTAACAGAGCAAACACCTTTCAGTGGTTTGACTGATCAGTGTCCTGCCAGTGACTCTGGCATTTTTCACTCATCTCATTTTCAAACTCCCTTAATTGTCAGCTTCATTTCTCACAAGTCTGCCAGTTGATAAGGGCTGGAGGATACAGAAGCTTTACCTGACAGGCCAGAGGAACAAACCAACAGGATATTCACAGCTGTGTTTTATTTCTGGAAGAGAAGTTCAACTTAGTTCCATGAATTAGAGTTGCCAGGGCTACACACAGAAGGGACCACTAAAATTTTATGGCCTTGAAATTAAGTGTCACTCAGCAGTTTTCCTATAGTTAACAACCATCCACAACCAGAAAATAAAGTACAATATGCTCAGCAAAACTATGAAAAAAGGTGCCATTTCAAGGAACTGATTTGGGATAAATCTTGGTATGTGGTCTGAGAGCTGTTCCTGTTGAGTGTGTTGGTCTTTGTCAGTGGATTCCTGGAAGCTGGCAGAAGTATTCCTGGTCTTGGGAAATTGTTCCTGTCAACATTTAATTCTCTGCAGCTTGCAGCCTCTGGAAATGATCACTAAGTGTAATTAAACATCACTGTACTGCTGCTGGAACCCACAGAGTGCCTCTTATCATGTTTTCATCATCTTTCTTCCCCACAGCCTTTGGTTCATTTGGATCACACTGAGAGGGTGGTGGAGGAGAAGATGCCTGTGTCTCTTGGCTCTCTCTGGCATTAGTATGGGATCCCACACACAGCACTTCTGCAGGAGCATGGTGTCAAGTGCTTGACTTGAATATCACACAGCTGAGCACTGTGGGTACTGTTAGGAAGATAAAGACTATGCTGTGGCAGTGAACCTTCTCCTGAAAATGTCAGCAGTGAGGGGGAGCATCCTTAAGTGCTCCAGCTTTAGAGCAAGCAGAATTAGCCCACTGCTGAGAGAGGTGATGACAAGAGTAAGGTTAATTCACTTGCATCTGGGGAAAGTTTTGGCTTGTGTTGTGAACTGCCTGTGTCTAAGCTCTTTCAGAGAGCAAGGACCAGAACCAGAGACTGCCTTTTTTGTTTTGGTTTTGTTGTTTGTTTGGTTTTTGGTTTTTAAGAAACACGAGTTGGATTCCCTGGATGGTTTTTATTTTCTTATAGGTGGTTTTAACTTCCTTTAGTGATGAACAGCACCTTGTAACAGTCACAGAAGAAAAGCTAGGACATCACTCAGGTATTACAGAGCAGGCTTGATAACCTTTAAATACTTCAGAAAGGAGCATTGTGAGATAATCTTCCTGCTGGCATGTGTAAAGAGGCATTTTCTGATTCAGGGAGAGCTGTTCACTGCAGACCTGATCCCTTCCCTCTGATCTCCAGCTCTAAAATGTTGCATCCTGATTTCTCAGGGCACAGCCAACTCTGCTAGTGATGGCTGAGGAAGAAGGTGCACCTGTGGGTTACTTACACTCTAACAGTCTCCTCCAATGTCCATCAGAACAGATATTGCAGAGAACAGTTTTATTTTATTCTGAGAGGGGGCAGAGAAAGGAAACTCCAGTTGTGACCTGCCCCTCTCCTGGCAGTTCCAATTAGTGAGTCTCTAGTCTCTGCTGTAAGCCCAGGGGCCCTCATGGGCTCTCAGCACAGCACCAGGTGAAGCTGCCAGTATGATGTCTAGGATGTTCATATAGTCCTCTCCCAGCAGGGATGTAAAGCAGAGCTGATAGACAACCTGAGTGCAGGCACAGACATAAATCTTCATTTATAGAGTGACCCATGGTGGTTGTTTTGGGGGCTTAGAAGATGTACTCTGGCTGTCCACTGCCCTCTGAACACTGTGCTGAGAGTCAGCAGGTCATCTCTTGCTCTGAGGAGAAGTGTTTCACCTCTTCCAACTCCCATCTTTTTACTGTGCCATTTCCTGCATGCTGCTTGTGTTGCAATTCCCCCTTTATAGTCCCCACTTCTCAGACTCCTCTGGGACACGCTGTGTGTGTGGGACTAGTTCTGACTTCTGTCATCTCTAAAGCCTTTCAGTTTTGCCATAGACTGGTGTCATTAAAGAACTCCTTCCTCTGGCTTCCTGCCAGGCTTTGCAAAGAAGCACAGAGGTGAGAAAGGTTAGTGCTTCAGCTTGGCTAATAGCTAAATGTGTCTGAAAGGAACTGAAGGTTTTCTGCCTCTGCACGATGCTGATGTCCTTCCTGCACCAGAGTGGCAGTGCTCTTGCATTCTGATATCCCAGGAGCCTGCAGCAGACAAGCTTCTCTACTTTATTTAGAAACCCTTTTTGAACCCAGATAGCTGAAATCTGGAGTTGAAATGATTTCCACTTGCCCCACAATCATATTTCTCCCTGTCCTCGTTGGCTTGCTACTGTGTCCTCCCAGCACAATCCAGTTCTTTAGCTGAGATGTGACTCCTGCCCTTAGTTAGGGGTTGGATTATGCCACTTCCTATAGTCAAGTCAGCCAAAAGCTTGCCAGAATGCATAGGGGCAGAGGATCTTTTCTGTACCATTTCCTAAAGGCATCTTGGGATTCCTTGAGTCAGGGTAATTAGTGTTTTTTACCAGCTGACTCTTCAGTCTGGTCTGTGGTTCAGAGAAAGGACTAAAAATACTCTTGTTTGTTTTACTGTTTGCAGAAGTGGTATTTGACTCTGTTTCTCTTTGGCTGCATTTTATTGTCACATTGGTGACACACAGCTAGCTGTGCCTTTTGTAGAGCTTTGAGTACAGGAATGATATTGAAGTGTTCATTAAAATGTTTGTTTCTAGGGACACATGCTGCCAACTCCACTCCACTGTGAATCTCTGCATTTCTGGTTTCCTTGGCAAGTCCTGTTCTCCTCTCTTAAAGCAAGCAGAGATCATATCTCAGGATGAGGCCAAAGGCTACTCAAAATTATCAGTGACCAGTTCTTCACCTTTCTTTTCAGCTGCTGGGAGCATCTCTGACATCCACAGCCATGAACCCTTGATTTTTGTAGTGCCCTCAGCTACCAGCCCTTAACTTTATATTTCACTTTTCCCTACTGAACTTCTTTTCTTCCTTTGCTAGGAAGCAGCTCTGTGAAGGAACGAGTTTGGAATTAATAAAAGACCTCAGTTAAGCTTCTCTCCATTGAGAGCTAAATTCTCTACACCACAGATAAAAAGGTCAGGTCTTTTTGCAGGACAGATGGAGTGAAACTGTATCCCCTACCTACATCACTTGACTGGAGTTAATACTTGAAGGTTCATGCTCTCTGTAGACCTCCTCAGCTTACACTGGTCCGTTGGCACAACTGAAGACTAATTCCTACCCCTTTCCTAGATTTCTTATATTAAGAAATTGTTATTATTGTTATTAAGCTTCCTGAGAGACAAAAAGTGCCTTCTGTTGAAGGGTTTTCAAGGCTGCAGTCCTCAAGCCAGCTGGGTCATGCTGCAGTGTTCCCAGACTCCTGTTGTGGAGGGGGAAAAAAAGAACAACAAAAGCAAAAATAACAACAAAAAAGAAAGAAAAAAAATAGGGGGAAAAGAAAAAGATGGGAGGGAGGAAGAAGGGAAGGAAAAGACAAATGCATGGCCTTTCCTGGTCAACCATCTAGAGAACTTGGCACCTGGGAGGTTGTTGATAAAGAAAGGGAAAGCAGAAGTTGAAGATGTTCCCAGCTGACACCATCCAGCATGAACCAGCTTTCTGTTCTGAAGGGAAATGCAGGGTGGGTTGTGTAATGCTGGGGGGTTTTTTTCTCTCTTCAATGTTTGTTATTGATTTGGATTTGAAAAGAAGCTGTGAATATTTTGGAAATAGTAAACCCTTGTCAAAATAGCTCTTGAGAAAAGGCTTCAGAAAGGGAACAATCAGACTTCAGAGATGCAGACTGCAAGGTGTCAGAGGTGCAGAACAAACTAGATAATGTTTGGTGGATTTTTTCCAAACCATTGAAGATTTATTCTTTCTTTCTTTCTTTCTTTTATTTTTTGCTAAGTAATAGCCTATTAGAGATGAACTAAAGCACTGAAGCATTGGAGCACTAATCACACTGAGTGAGGAGGCAAAGGATGTGCTTGACAACCACCATTCAGTAAATACAGCTTACAGTTAAATTATATGTTGTGAAAAAACAGAGTTTCCTTTCAGGACTTTTTAATCCATTAAACCCTCTGCCACATGAGATCCCTGCTGCCAAGAATTTGCTAGGGAGCAAAAATGATGCAGCATTTCTGTGGTTGGAGAGCACAGCCATGCTCCTGTTAGACCAGGCTAGGAGGATGAGGATGATTTTTTTGTTAGGCTTGTGATATTTGATCTTCTAGTTAAAGATGTTTGATCTGCCGGGGAGAATGGCTCAGAGGATTATTGACTGATGTTCAGAGAGTAAACCAGCCACCAAATGTATGGAGCAGAGGAGGGAAAAAAGAAACTAAAATCAAGTTATTCAGAGAATCACAGAATATTCTGAGCTGTAAGGAACCCACAAGGATCATCTAGTCCAGCTGTTTACTGAAGGTTTCTTGTGGCTTCTTGTCAAGCAGCTAGCAGGAGCCAAGTGCTAGGAGAAGCTGATGCATCACTTGCAAACCATTTCAGTAAGCACAGTGTCATCAGCATTGTACCTTGACCTTCCTCCCTCTCTGGACAGGTTCTATTAGTAAGATTTGTCATTTTCTTTTCCTCTCCACTTCCCATCCCCTAGTCTTCCTCCATTAATTTCTCTCAGCACCATGCATGAAGCTGTTTGGAAATAAATTCAGGGCTTTATTACCTGTGGTATGTGACATTGTTGTCACTTCTTTTTTCTTTGTTTTATCATTTGCTCCAATTTGTTTTCTAATTCTAAGTCTACTTGCTGAGATTTGTTTCACAATGTCTAAACTTTACTGATTTTACACCCTCTCTCTTAGCCTGGCTCTCCCTTTTGCTCACAAAATTCATGGGTTTTTTCATCTTGCCACTGCTCTAGGAAAAGCTTTTATCCAAGCATAGTTTTGAAAGGCTTTAGCAGGTAGGTGAGACTGAACATCCTTCATGTTTTCCCCCAGAATAATGACATATCTTCTTCTTTCCTCATTGTTGTCCTCAGGCAGCATCCCTGCACTGACAAAGGCAACAGCTCTTGTTAGTACACAATGTTCTTCTAAGCTTATGGTTACCAGGCTGCTGTTGTATGGTTAACACATGGAGTGTCTGTAGAGCTCCTGTGGGTTCTCCAAGCCTCTCCTTTCACACACACACACACACACAGAATGGAGGACCCTGGGCTGTTTTTCTGCTAGATACATGTTCTTCTATTGTTATCTCTCTCAAAATAGCCATTTCTGAGATGAGTTTTTGTCTGCTGGGCTCACTCCTGGGAGCTGCAGTTACAGTAGCCCAAGTGCCCCAAAACAGTAGCTGGAATACTGGGATATGGTGTCAAAAATAGGAAAAAATCCCAACTGACCAAAGTGTCTTGGATTTTCAGTTTATCTTTCCAGGCTTTGTCATTTCACCTTGGTTTCTGTGTTTAGGGTTCGCTTTAGAGAAGATAAATGAAGCCTTTCTGGAGTAGATGCCACAGCAAAGAGGAAACTAATGCATTTCTCCTGCTACAAGGATGAGGAGGTGCCTAAAAGTGTTCAGGCAAAAGGTTTATGGACTCAGACTTGACACATGAGTGATTGCAGTATCACAGGATGTTGCAGATGGCCAAAATATGAGGGGATTCTGGAGTCCTGGGTCCAGCTCTGGAGCCCTGAGCACAAGACAGACATGAACCTGTTGGAGCAGGTCCAGAGGAAGCCACAAAAATGATCCAAGGGCTGGAACCCCTCTGCTGTGAGGACAGGCTGAGAGAGTTGGGGTTGTTCAGCCTGGAGAAGAGAGGGCTCCAGGGAGACCTCACTGCAGCCCTTTAGTACTTAAAGGAGGCTTCTAAGAAAGATGGAGAGAAATTATTTAGCAGAGCATTTTGTGACAAGGGTGGTGGTTTTAAACTAAAAGAGGGAGATTTAGGTTAGCTCTAAGGAAGAATTTTTTTACAATGAGAGTAGTGAGATGCTGACCCAGGTTGCCCAGAGAGGTGGGAGATGTCCCAACCCTGGACCCATTCCTGGTCAGGTTGTTTGGGGCTCTGAGCAACCTGCTCTAGCTGCAGATGTCCCTGCTGACTGCAGGGGGTTGGACTAGGTGACCTTGAAATGTTCCTTCCAGCCCAAACCATCCTATGAATCCCACTTAATATTATTCAAATATTTGATAAGACAGTCAGCAATGGCTATCAAAAGGTGCATCCAAATACTCCTCCTGGTTCAGGAAATCCCTGTGCTGCTGGAAGTATTTCCCATGAGGAGAGCACAGCTCTGTGCTTCTGCCTGCTTCATCTCTCTATCTCTGCACCTAGCCACACTCCAAAGCAGGAGACTGGATGCATGAGCCTTTGGAGTAAGAGTTGTTAAAGCATGTTTGGAAGCTTTCATGTTGACCTGCTTTCTGACTTTCTTCCTTAATCAATGCTTGTCCTCTCTTCCTGGTGGTTCTCTTGCTGAATACAGACAAAATGACTATTATAAGTATGGGATAAGAACCTTTCAAAGAGGTGTCATTTCACTGAACAGAAATCTTGTGTTTGCTGGCAGTAATCATGTGCCTGTAAATTGGAAATCCCTGGTGCTTAGGGGGGAGTGGATCATCACTATTTACCTTCATTAAAGGACATTCAGTTGCTTTTGTATGTCTACAGCTCTTTGTTGCTTCAGGCTGCTCCAACAGCTTCTGCATCTGCTAGGGAAAAAAATATTATCTAGCAAACATGACTGCACTCTCCTGCCTGTAAACCCTGTGCTCCTTCCCAGGATCTCAGCATGGTAGGGGTTGGAAGGGACCTCTGGGGATCATCCAGTCCAACCTCCTGCTGCAGCAGGGTCACCCACAGCAGCTTGCCCAGGGTCACCTCCAGCTGCCTTGGGCATCTCTCCACACAAGGAGACTCCACAACCTCTCTGCAAAGCCTGGGCCAGGGCTCCAACACCCTCACAGTAAAGATGATTTTCCTCACCTTTAGGTGGAACCTCCTGGCTTGGACTCAATAAGCTATAAAGGTCCCTTCCAACCCAAAGCAGTCTGTGATTCTATGATACACTGACCTCAGTGGGTGCCTCAGTTTCCTGCCACACACACAGAGTACCCTGCAAAGGCTTTGTGTGTTCCACAAAGACAAGGCACAAGGAATTTTTCTTGCCTGGTTTGATACCAGCTTGACCTGGTCACCAAAGGTATATTTGTTTTCTCTGAAAAAAATTGTATATTCAGCAAAAAGAAGGAATTACAAAACCCAGATATTAATTGCAGTTTTGCAGCCAATTCATCACAATTTTTATTGTGATAATTTTTTTGAAATACCAAACACTTAATTTCAATGTTTTGAAGGAAAATTTTAACCTTCTCATAATTATCCATATCCTTACAGCAAAAGATTTGAAATGAAGTATTTTCCAATTAACCCATTTTTCCTTTCCCCCTCCCTGTTTCTTTCTTTTTTTTTTTACTGCTCAAATTCTGCAGAGTTCCTTTCTGTTCAGCTCACATCAACTCTTTCTGCTGTTCACCACCAAACTGAGGCATCCTCTATTCCCTCAGCTCTGGCTGTTTGTGAATTCCAACTTTTTCTGTCAGCTTCACTTCATCAGTTCATCCATTGGGAGGCCAACAGGGATCACTAGATCACTTAGCCTCAGCTAAATATAGCTCCAGCAGTACAATTTCACCTAGTTAAGCTCCAGCCTAAGCCAAATAACTTGTGATGGGCTCGAGCTTAAATCCCAGAGCAGGCATCGCTCTTGATTTGAGGATTTCAACAACTGGAGAAATATCATCACTTCCCTTGATGGCTCTGACAATTAATCACCACTGCAGTTAAAAAACTGCCTCTTTAGAAGTTTGTCTAGATGCAAGCTCCAGCCATTGATCCTTGTTATTCTTTTCTCCAGCAGATGAGAGGCTGAATAGTTCCAGGGAACATACTGACTAATTCCAGCCCTGTCTGATAGCTCAGTAGAGATCACAAAGCTTTTGTGGTCCTTTACTTTCCTCTAAAAGACAGAAGGACCAGAGAGGTCTCTGCTATAGACCACTCTAAATATTTTTGAAGTCAATAGAAACATTTCTCTTAAGTTTATTGGTGGTTGGCCTAGCCCCTAATTGAAGTACCTCCTAATTACAGAGTGTCACTGGCACAGCTCACGGGGAACAACATGTGCCATGTAAATCCTCATTTCCCTCCCTGTCAACACATGAGCAGAACTCTAGCATCCTATTTCTAGAGCAGTCTAACTGAGAACAGTCAAACAGCTCCACAACTTCAAACAGCTGCTAAAATTGACCTTTTACTTTCCCCAACCACCCTACCATCTTTTCTCCTTGTTTTTTTGTGGTGAGTTTAGCTTATTCCTCACCTGGATTTTGGAAGCACTTCATTCAAGCCTCTTAGATCATTAAAATTTACATTAAGCTTTGCATCAGTTGCCTCTGATTGCAGCCAGAGGAGTGCTGGTGGAGGATGGACCATGGCAGAGCCAGACTACATGCTGGGTGATCACAGAGCTGGGTTTAAAAAGGACATAAAACCTCCCCCAAAACACAGAGTAACTGAAATGTGACAGTGGATGAAGTAATATCATTAAAGCAGCAAATGAGAGATCAATGAGGAACACAGTGCTGATATTGATGACTGGGCTGCAATGCAATTAGTGTCTCATCAAAGAGGAGACAGGCAGTGGTCAGCTAAGCACAGCAGAGGATGAGGTGTTTGTGAAATAATAGCAAGGCTCTGGGCAACCAGATGGAAGGAGGTGAAATTCGGGGCTGGATGAGCTTCCAGAAGCAGGGCTGGAAAGCTAGGCCTGAAACTGGGCAATGAAAAATGTGTTGCTCATGAAGAATGAAGTGGTGGCTTAAGAATCCTCTTTTATTGCCTTTAATTGGCAGTACAGAACTGGAAGCCTTTCCAGGGTTAAAACCAAAAGCCTCCTGAAGCAGAATAATTGGAGGAAGACTAAAGAAATATAGTCTTGCAGCAGGTAGTGGTAGGAGGCTGCTGTTGGACACCACTATCAGGTGTGGCTGGAGGACAGGCTGGTTTTTCTGCAGAGGGAAATGCTGTTGGAAATGTTATCCTCATAAGAAATATTAACTTCCAAAGCACTTCTTAGGCAACCCGCATTATTGCTAATGCTAAGGTCTAACACTCTTGGCTGTAACAACACTTTTCATTAATGGAGCCATAACCTAAGAGGAGGTGACCCTGTCTAGGACCTGCTTTAGATGACTGACTCATCCACAATGTTCTAACTATAGGCAAGGTTGGATCAACTGACTGCAAGCTGGTTGTTTCATTTGGATGGAAATGCAAACAGAAGGACTAGCTCCATCCAGATTTAAATTTTTTAACCCAGTGTAATGAAAAAACCCTTTTTCTTCTAAGTTCAGCATTTTTAACATGCTGAATCTTAAAGCTTATACATTACTGCTGAGATATCTTTGGAAAACTTCAGGAGTATTTCATAGTCTGTCATTTTCATGTGACTTCCTCCAGCAGCTCAGTTCTGCACTAGATCTGCTTTAATTCAGTTGTTGTTTCAAATTCAGTGACATTGTCTGCATTAACACTAGCTGAGGATGTTGACCTCTGATCCAGAAGGCAAAGTCCTGGAGGGTGCCTCATTTGTGACAGAGTCAAGTGCCTGTTGTATGTAAACCATTGACTGTCACACTGAATTGTTTGCTGATTGCCCTTCATTGAAATGCTGTGGACAATTTGTCACTGAAAATGAAGAATATCATCCAAAGTTTGACATTGCCTTGAAAGCCAGAGTGCCTTCAATCTTCCCCATAAATCAGCAAGAGCTTGGACCTCTTTCTGAAGTAAGGTTATTTTCTTATCAAGTCTGGTCAATAGGAACCAGAAAACAGAAGCAGCAGTAACAGGATCAGCACAAGGATGCTGTGAGACATAATTCAGTGGAAGAAACAAATGCTGATTGCATGAGTTAAGAAACTGGTAATTATGCAGCTGACAAAAAAAAAAATAAAGAAGAAGAAATCAATACAGGGAGCCTGAAAGGATCTCAAATCAAGCTTTTTTTATTGTACCACAAGAGGTTTGTAGTAATTTGCAGATGTTATTTTTCATCATAAAACATTTCATGCTTAGAGGCTCTCTATCCCTTCTCGTTCCCTGCTGTTGTGTTTGACAGGATATATCTTGGAAGCAAAGTGGGTATCAGGCAATGAATGTAGATTTTGGAGAGAGGCAACTGTGGCTGCATTCATGTCTACTTCAGTCTCTGCTGCTCACTAAGATCCTTTTGTCTTTTCACTCAAGGGTGCCCCTGATATTTGCACTAAGTCAACACAAGTGTTCAAAAAGATGTGTAGCTGTGGTGCTTGGGGCCATGGGTTAGTGGTGAGCATGGCAGTGTTGGGTGGGTGGATGCTGGGACTGGATCATCTCAGAGGGCTTTTCTACCATAAGGATTCTATGATTGTCCATACTGCAAAGATCCATGGCTGTGTCCATGGCTGATCTCTGCCTGTGAGGTGTAGGGGAAAAACCACATCTCTAATTGCACATATCAAACCTGGAGAAAGACACATATATATACCAAATGAAGACATAAAAAGAACATTAAGGAGAAAGTTCCTCTCTGGGTGCTGGAGAATGAACTGCATTTTTGAAGGAAAGAACTTGCCAAGGATGCAAGTTCTTCTTGTTATCTTCTTGTCATGAATGGCTGCCCCAAAAATATTTGTGTACAGCAGATTTCTGCCCTGAACAACCTGATCTAATTTCAAATGTGGACCTAACTTTGAAGAGGGTTCCACTTTGAGTTGGGTGGTAGGCCAGATGGCTGCCAACAAATTAGGTATTCAACCTAATTATGCTGTGACTTTATGGTTTAAAAGTTAATGCTGTAAATAATCCTTATTGGGGTTTCCTGGATTATGACTTGGGACCAATTACAGTTTTCAGGGAAAGAATTTCTGCTCTAGAAGTTAACTGTCTCACAGTAAGCACAGGAGCATCACATATCTGAGGATCAGCATTGTTGTAATGCTAAACCTGTTGGAAGTTATCTATGTGCCTAAAGAATAGACTTTGAAAGCAAAAAGGAGAAGAAATGTGACTCCCAGGATATGTTACCTCAAGGTTATGCCTGACTAGGTCAGGGACTCCATCTCTCACTCATTGTTTCTCAGAATTCTCTTCTGGTGAGAGGAAAGCTAGTTAAGTCACAGCCCAAGCCTGGGATATTCAGACAAAAGCTGGGGTTTCTATCCATTCACTCTCAAATCTCAGCATGATCAGAATGTCTCTGAAAAATACCTCTCCATCTTTGCATTGAAGTCTGCAGGGGATATCCTTGCCTAGACATTCTGAGACTTGAGACTTGCATCAGTGGGGGGAGGTTCCTTTGTGAACCCTAACAGGGTTTTTCATGCTGCCTCTTTAAACTACTTATACATGTCAAGGTATGCTGGAAGGAGAGACCACTGCCCATTTCACACAGCCCACTGACCCAGTTCTGTGTGGCTATGACTTGATCTGGGGCTGGAATTAGGACTGTGGTTCTCAAAGGCTACATGAAAGTTTGTGAGGTAAAGCAGATACACAGTATGCTTCAGAATTGTCTGTTTAAAATTAATTGCCAGAAGAGAGTATGAACACTGCTTGAATAATGAAGGGAACTTGGAAGAAAGAGTAGCCCCAAATTACCACCAGAGTGATAATGATTAAACTGACTAGTGATAGTGGGTTTTGATTATTATTTTGGAGGGGTTTAATAGATATTGATAGCAGTCATGAAATAATCACAAAGCTGGATCATGCTGCCAAGTCTGAGACTTTGACCTCCACTAAACTTGAGCTTCTGGTTTATTAGCAGCAGTAATGAAGCCTGATCATCTAATAATGAACATATTTCACAGTTATGCCATTATTTGTCTGCTGATGTAAAAGCCTGACTTTAGTACACTTACAGGTTAATAGTTTGATTGATGTTGGTGTCAATAAAACCTGAATTTTAGACAAATAGCATTAAATATTACCCTCAAATCTAACTTATACACTTCAGTGGCAGCTCAATAAACTGCCACTCAGTAATCTGCTCCATAAAAATAAGATCAGACTTGATCCTTTGCCTTGATGTGATCAGTTTATTCCTCCAGCCATCATTCAGATAAAAGACCTCCTGACATGAATCTGATTAACACAACATAAACACAATGTTTCCCCACCCATTGTGTGATTAGCAAAGCCAGTAGGAAGGTTAACTGCATCAAGACAGAGCACTGGGGCACAGAACTGTTACATCTCAGAAACACAGGCATCAAACCCAGCACTGACTCTCTGTGTTCTCCACACAAATGTCTTCCTGTCATTCTCTTCCATTAAACACTAAGGACTGAAGAAAACCAATGATTAGGGCTAGCTCATGATGATCACCTTGCAGAGGGCTTCCCACTGGAGTTCCCTAGGAAACCAGTAGTTGAAATCAATGGGGTTTGGGAGGCTGTAAGGAGCTACTCAGGAGGAGCAAGGATTTCCCAGGTTAGACTTTAGCTTCCCTGAGAAGACTCAGTTTCTGAATAATTTAGTTGCTGAAAAGCTTCCTGCTTCTGAAAGTATGAACTCTTGTTTTTCTCTTGGTGTCCTTAGTTACTACCTTTACAATTCCCATTCATCTTGTAGCTTGAATCCAAACCTGTTGCTCTTCTTAGTGTTGGGGTTTTCTTTTCCCCTTTACAAGAGTCAGTGTCTGTTTTCCTGAAGCTCCTTTTTTGAATTTCTAACCACTTGAAAAATCTTCCTTTATTCTCATTTCTATTTTCCTTGGAATTTCTCCCTTCCTATTTCATTCCACCCTATGTTTTGTGAACCTGAAGAGTGCCACATCTTCATGGTTTCTGGACCCTTCCAGGGATGGTGACTCCACCACTGCCCTGGGCCAATGCCAGAGGGTATGACGTGAATATCAGTGACACAGCATTTGGAGTTGTATCTTGAGTCTGGAGAAGTCTAGGAAGCTTTTGCTCCTTGCCCTCTCTTGTGCCAGGAGCTGCTGAGTCTGGAGGAGGCAGAAGAATTCTTGGGAGAGTCCCAGTGTCTCTGGAGAGGAGGCTGGCAGAGCTATAAGCATGAGTGCACAACTGAAGGAGTAATTCCTCCATCCTAGAAGAGCACATGGATGGTCAAGCTCTAATCTTGCCGTAGGAGGTCAGCAACCTCAGACCTTGTGTAAACAGTGTGTGGATCCCTAAGGCTTTAGTTTTGTTCCTGGAGAAGAGGAGTGCTGTGCCCTGGCAGACACTTCCCTCTGCTAGAGAACAATGTGCCAGGAGCCATAATCTGACTAAAGCTATGAAGATGAATACATACCTGATGAAAAAGTTTGTTTACTTATTAGCATGCTAATTTGGGCAGAACTCATCTGCCAATTCAAGTACAGCTGGAAAAAAATGTCTCTAGTTTCAGTATCTTGATACCCTGCTAGCTGCACTCTTCTCATGGCTTCCCCAAACCACCTGGGAAAAGCATCATCCACAGTTTAACCATTTTATTTTTCCATTTATAATCTTTTTCATCCTATTGTTCATTATTTCCACATTTGATCCAATTTTTTTTCTTCTCCTTGATGGCTATTTCTTTTTCTAAATGATCTCATTTAACTGGGGTACTTTCCTGTGCCAATTCTCTGTAGAAACTGTTTATTCAGGTGATGCTCAGACACCAGCTTATCTGCCTCTGTCTTCTCTGGAATGGGATCTGTCAGCACCAGCACATTCACTAGAAGAGCACCTGATTATTGGAGAACACTTGGTTTGATTGTGATAATGACTCTCTAATTGCCCTTATCAGGACAGGGCAGAGGGAATTCCCACTCCAGTTGTAACTCACAGATCTTATTATTCTCTGCCCAGTCAAATGTAATTTTGTTTTCAGTGTCTTTCTCAGGTCACATAAATAAGACTTGAGACCTGTGCTGCTTGAGGTAGATCATATGTTAAAACCAAAGCATCATTAGTCTCATGAGGGAGCAGTAGAAGAGGATAAAGGCACCTTTTGGCTTTGCAATACTTAAAGGAGCTTACAGGAATGATGAGGTCAGAGCTTTTAGTGTGGCCTAATGTGACACAACAAGGGAGGGTGCTTTTAAACTACAGGAGAGGAGATTCAGACAAGGTGTAGGAAGGCAATTGCTTTACACTGAGAGTGGTGGAACACTGGAACAGAGACATAGATGTCCCATCCCTGGAACCATTCCAGGTCAGGTTGTCTGGGGCTCTGAGCAACCTCATCTAGGTGTAGATGTCCCTGCTGACTGCAGGGGGGTTGGACTAGATGGTTCCAAGTCTCTATGGTTCCATGCTTCCATGATCATTTGACCCCATGGTTCTATGATTCCATGACTCTGTGGTTCCTTTTCTTGTAAGCCATGTGGGAGGTGCCTTGCCCTGCTCTCAGGAGAGCTCTCTCCCTCTAGCCTAGCCACCACCAAATTCCCTAGAGCAGTTCATCTCCCTGAAGAGGGAGGCAGCAATCCCTGGGAGAGGGGGCTGGCCTCTGCAGGGTAGGGATGGTGCAGGGTGGCACTCCCAAGGTGGCTGGAGAGAAGCAGGCTGCTGGGATCAGGCTTCAGGGGAGGCTTGCTTCTGACTAACAGCATTTTCTCCCAGTTGCTGGAGGTGGCTTTGATTACTCACAAACAGCACTTTAACCTTTTAACTCTGTGCTGACAACATGTTCCAGCATGAAACGAAAGCACATGGGGAGACCCTTTGAAAGAGGGAGAAAGCTGCAGCCTAGCTCAGTGGGAACATTAAATACCTTCTGATGGAGTTTATAGCAGTGTTGGCAAAAAGAGGGATTGTTTTCCACAGCAGTTTTGAAAGGATTGGGGGAAGAGGGGCAGAAAGAAAACACCTTTTGTTTCATTTTCAAATGTCACAGATTTCAGCTCAGTTCCTGTATTGGAAGCCACTTAAAATTTCATGGTATTTTAAAGGGAAGTAGAAGGTTCTTTAGAACAAAAGGAAATAAGATTAATGTGGAGAAAATGAATTTACATCTTTTACTGGTCTTGTGCAGGGGGGAAAAAAATGATTTGTTTTTCTGCCTCTTGAGACTTCGTTCTCTCCTACTGTATCGAATTTCCTCAGATGTGAGGTGAAAATTGGATTCAACAGTGGTAATTGAAAACTATTATGTGAATTTGGGAAGTGTCTTGGAATGTGACTCTGGAACTTTTAAATAGCAGCAATTTAGGAGTCATCAAGTGCTATTCTTTTGGCTGCATGTACCTTGTGTTGTGCCTCTCATGTTTTAAAGGATAAAAGGTTCCCTCAGTATGAATGAGCTAGAAAATACATGAACAATAATGTGACATCTGCTTTCTAAATGGCAGCAGAGTGGAGAGATTTCTTTCTATTTCTTTGGGAGAAGATGTAGGAGAGAGCAAAAGAGACTGAGGACTGGTGACCTACTGCTCTGCCTGTGAACACATCAGAGGCACAGGGTGTGGTAGCACAGTCCAGTAGGAGGAATGAACCCTCCATGGTTCTGCTGCAAATGCAGCTTGTAAAAATACCCAGTGGAGGTGGAATAGCTCTTGCATCCAGCCTGCTAATTTATACAGCATTTCAGAAGGGATGGCTTCAAAAACTGCTGACTGAAAATTTCAATGCCCAGAATAAATCCATGGCTAGGGAGATGACAAGGAGGATGAGCAAGAACTGGATGTGCCTCTGTGACTGGCACTGAGGGTACTGCTGCTGAACTGGTGGTTGGAGGCTGGTACTGGAGCCTCTAGAAATCCCAGTTTTGGAGGATGTTGATCAGAAGGTACAAGGAGTTCAGGGATGAACCACTCAGCTTTATTAGGAAGACTAAGGAAGTTAGTTCCCTTTAGAGAGACAGATGAGAAGCCTTGTAAATAGCAGTGGGAAAGCTGCTCCAAAAGTTTCTTTAGTTTCTCAGACAGACAAAAGCCACCAGTGGCTACAGACTGAGGTTGGAGAATTTGGCCATCTTCTCTGTCCAAGAGGGCTTCCCTTGACACAGCAGACTAATGACCTTCTGTGCTTAGTCCAGCATCGCTCTCATCCCCAAATGGAGCAATAGAGGTAAAGTGAAGCTTGTCTGGGGATGATGTGTGGGGAAGATCTCATCATCTTCCACCAGGCTTCATGAACTGTACACAGACTTTTCAAACAGCTGTGTCTTTGGAGCAGTCAGAGTCATCTTCATTATTTGAATTCAGTTATCTCAAATGAACTAGAAGTGATCATTTGGGGAGGGGTGAACCGGGATGTACAACAGGATCAAACTTTTCTATAGAGGGTGGTTTTCAAAGTTATGTTTATTATTCAGGAAAATCAAAGACATGAGCTAGGATCAAAGTAGCTGCACTTCAGAATGACACAGAAGGAGGGCAGTGGGAAGAGACTGAAGGATTCTGACCTACTTGAAGGCCCCTGGGCTCTCTTTATGTTTTGGTTGAAGACATCAACAAAGCAGGATCACTTCCCTGAAAAAAACAACATCTTTTGGGGGAGCTTCTATCAGAGGTCACCCTTGTTGAGACTGATGTTTCTGGCAACGTGCACAGATGTCGGGCAGAGAGAATCACAGAGAGACAGGATAATTTAGGATGTCAGGAGGCCATCTCTCCAGCCTGCTGCTCAAAGCAGGGCTTTGATGTTTGATCAGGTTGCTGTTAGGTTAGCTATCTGTAAGGGAGGATCTTAACTCAGAAAGACAAATCTGTGGCCTGTAGATGCAGAAATCTTCTTTATACTGATTTATGTCTCCTGTGAATAAGTACATGTATATGAAACAGTCATGGGAATATAGCTCTCTGTCTTTCTTTGCACTGATCCCTTTATTGCAAACATTATGACTGATAAATTAAACACTCCCAGTATCAGCCCACAGTCAGGACCCAGTAAATAAGTGCACACTTAATTCTGTGGTGTCTTGCAAACAGTACAGATGTTAGCACTTGCTAACTGTCACACCTGTGGCTTTAGCCCCATTGTAGTTGTTTTACTTGTAAGGGTAGTGTTGTTTTTCATGCCTGTGTGTAACTAAACAAAAAAAGCTCATCTCAAATAAAGTAGGAATTAATATAATGCTTCAGAAAGAAAATAAGGCTATGGAAATTACACCAAACCTGTAGAACTAAGAGAAAATGATCCAAGGGCTGGAACCTCTGTGCTGTGAGGACAGGCTGAGAGAGTTGGGGTTGTTCAGCCTGGAGAAGAGAAGGCTCCAGGGAGATCTTAGTGCAGCCTTGCAGTGCTTAAAGGGAGCTTCTAAAAAAGATGAAGATAGACTTTTAGTAGGGCCTGTAGTGACAGGACAAGGGGTGGTGGTTTTTAACTAAAAGAGGGAGATTTAGACTGGATATAAAGAAGAAATTTTTCACAGTGAGGATGGTGAGAGCCTGGCCCAGGCTGCCCAGAGAGGTGGGAGATGTCCCATCCCTGGAACCATCCCAGCTCAGGCTGTTTGGGGCTCTGAGCAACCTGATACAGTTGAAGATGTCCCTGCTGATGGTACAGGGGTTGGACCAGGTGACCTCTAAAGGTCCCTTCCAGCCCAACCCTTTCTCTGATTCTATACTTCTAAAAGCTTTTCTTTGCTGGAAGTTTGGATCTCCCCAGGCTCTCACAGCAAAGATGCAATTCATCATTCATTCCACAGTGGTTCTGGGGAGTTATAACAAAACCTGTCCTGTCTTCCTTTAATTTTGCTGTGTGATGCAAGTACAAGTCATTCATTATTCTGTTTGGATCCTCTTGATCCTCCAGAAATTAGTTTTTGCTTTCATTCTTGGCTAGAGTTTTTCTGATAACTGAAGAAAAGATTGAGGAAATTGTTTAGGGTGAGAAGAGGACAAAGCAGCAAGTAAATATTTTACACCAGTTGCATCTGATAAGCCTGTGTCTTCTCTGTGCTAATGCAGCTATAATTCCCCTCCCTAGCTACCCAAAATGCAGCTAACAATATTCTCTTGGTCTGGCCATAATGTTTTGTCACCCTGAATCCTTGATCTCCTTGTTTTGTTGCTGAGTGCAGGATCTTAGGAAGTTCTAGGGAAAGTCTTCCTGACAATCTGACTTTCTCCCAGCCACTGAGCTACTGCCCTGCCTGAACCTGCTGCTCCTCTGGTCCCCTGAAAAAGACACTTCTCCTAGGATGTTACATCAGGAAACCTAGCCAGAAAGAGGAGCAATGAGCTTTCTTTGTGAAGGGGAAGCTCTGTAATTTGTCACATTTTTAAGCTCTGTTTGGATTTTAATGCAATAAAAGGAGTTTATTTCCTATAGGATTTGAACTGGGCAAAAGTAACTCCAGTGTTATTTGATTTAAAATCTGGTTTCATGTCATTTTCTTTCTCAGAATAGGATGTGGAGATCCAGACAACTTCATTCCCCTAGTACAAGAGCAGGAGTTTTTGTTTTCCTGTTTTTATCAGGGAAACTCAACCTCTTGCCATCTAGTCAAGCATGTGGCACTTTGACTTTTACAAACAAGCAGTGTCAGGGCTGGAAATACTGCAGATCAGAGAATTTGATAGATTATTTTAGTTTGGGTTGTTGGGGTTTTTTTCTGAGAAGAGCCTGAGCTGGGAAAGAAAATCCCTGAGCAGAATTAGTTCTCTTCTAGCTCAAACCAGGACTATAAGGTACCAAAAAACCTTCTTGATCTACATTTTCCTTGAATAGGAGTCCCTGTTTCCTTAGCCAGTTGGCCATGGTTAAGATAAATCAGCTTCCCAGGGAGCTGAGCCCAGAAGATGTTCTTGTCCATGTTCCTTTGACCAGGCCATAGACCAAACCCCACACACAGCTATGACATTTAACAACTGCCACAACAAGAGGAAAACAAACCCAACCCCAAACTGGGGCATGAACTACCTCAGTATTTTCAGCTGTTGCCAGCACTGCTTTCTCTTTCCCCTGGCAACCTTCCAGCTGGGTAACCATTAGTGAATGTAGTGTGCAGCAAACATTTGTGGTAGCTACACTTCTCTCCAGCTGTTGCCAAATCACAAATGAAGGCAATCACCAAGGGGCTTGCAAGCCTTTAATTAATTTCACCAGAATGACTCACTTGATCTCCACATCCACAACAGCCTCAACTGTCCAACATGAAACAGTCACAAGTCACTGGCTCCTGGAGCAGATGCTGAGCAGTGTCTCAGCCTCCAGCCAGAGCAGTGGTTGTGCAGCTGCTCCTGCCAACAGCATTTTAGCAGTTGTTGCACCTCATGCTGCAGAGCTGCTAGGGATGGAGAGGACTTGATAAGCACCAGCAGCTCCTCCTCTTTGTGCCCTTTCTTCCCCACTTCCCTTGTTGTGAAAACTTCCCACAGAGGTCTGAGTGTGCTCCTTGCCTCCTTAGGTCAGGAGGTTCTTGCATCCTTCACTCTCTTTTCTGCTTTAGCTGTCTCCAAGGATCCTTCCCCAGCAGGCAGCATTTTTTGCCCTACTCCCAGCCTGTTTGTATCACTGCAAAAAAAAAAAAACCCAAACAAAACCCCAAATCAAAAGCTACTTTTGGAGACTGCAGGCATGGGCTGTCCTCCTTCTGTCCCCTTGGCATTAGGACCAGAGAAAAGTCTGGCTTTGAAGGCAGAGTTGGAACTATTTGTCACAACAAAGTCTTTACTCAGCCTAGGTCTCAGTTCCCCTTTGCAATTTGCCTAAGATAGAAACATTTCCCCCCATTTTCACATGGCTCAGCTAGGACATTGGAACAGATCTATAGTACTCTTTGGTTCCAGTTTCCTGGCTGAGGGAAGAACCTTGTGTTTTCTTCTGATCTTGTGCAACGTAGTTCTGCAGAGTGAAACATGGAAGGAAACTGGATTCACACTCACATTATCAGTCACATTTTAGACAAATGCCAACAAGACCAATCAGGTGCAACAGACTTTCTACTCCATGCTGTACAACTGAGAGTGAGCTCTTGCACCTCTGCCTCATCCAGCTGGGGTGATGCTTCTGCTGTAGGTCTCCTTTTGCCTGCAGGCCATGGAGAGGAGCAAAAGCTGCCACAGTTCTCCTACAGCAGTTTCCTAGCATTTTTTTGTTTCTGCATCTTTCCTCCTGTGGAATTAAAGGCAAAAAATGTTGTATTGGTGTGAACACAGCTCAGTGTAGGAGTTCTGTATTTGATCTACTTCCATATTGTGTGCTGTACATTTCTGATGGCATAGAACAAAATGCAATGCAATCTGTGTGGTAAAAATATTCTACTAAGCCTTGAGGCACGTGGAGGGACATTAAAATACTCTGGTGGGTGTAGGCATTGCATTTCTGGCCACTTTTGTACACTGCCTAAGTACTGGGGCTTGGATATGCCCCTAATGTACCTTTTCCTTGGAAATTTATGTGGTATAAGGAGCACTGATAGAACTCACTGCCAAGTACCCTCTCATATATATATATACATATATATATATATACACATATATACACACATACACACATACTCTCTTGTTGATTCTTCTTTCTTTTTGTCCTTGTTGAGAATTCTCCTTAAATAGGAAAATAAATAGCAAGAATGTGTTTTGGGCCAACATTGTATTCAGTCTTACAAACCATGACACTCACATTTGCTTTGTTCCTCACTACATGATTTTTAAAATGACAGTCAAGGGCATTTTTATTATTTTAGGGTTTGTTGTTTTTTTTTTTTTTACCAAGTTTTTTTATTTATCATCTGGCACATTTTTCAGGCTTCAAGAAATTGAGTTTCCATTAAATAAAAGCAGAGGTTGTTAAGGAAATTTGCTCCTTCAGAGCAGGGACCTCACATAAAATATTTACTTTTTTTTTTCAATACTCACTGTAATAAATTTATGAGAGCCAGAAACATTTATTCTCCCTGTAAGAGCCTCCTGATATAGAACAGGACAGAAAGTTGACCAAAAATAACATATCTTAGTTTACATTCAGCTTCTTCTTCAAGCAGCTAATGACAGTAGCTGGTAAGGAGACTGGTGGTAGAAGAGTAACTAGGGCTGAGAACCCCAAAAAGGTTTTGTTACCTTCACAGCAATTCCTATAGCATCACCCAAGAGATCTTCATGACATCTTTGCTAGGCAAACCCCTAAGAGCTGCCATCACCAGCTTGCTGTCTGACTCCCCAAAGATGCCAAGCCACTTGCTGAGGCCCCTGACATAACTCAGGGAGAATCCTGATGGAACAAGGGACAATTTGACAGAGAAATAGATTTACTGAATGAGGCAGAACTCTCATTTAGAGCAGTGCCAGCCACAGCCATTTGATTTCTAGCAGTCTGGAGCCCAAGCAGCTCCTGAACTTCATAGATCATGTTGTATTCTTATCTTTTAAGACATTTTTCTGCCATGAATTCTTCAAAGGGTCTTTGAACCCACATTAGCCAGCAGCATCTCCAACACACCAAGCTGTGCACTACCAGGAAGTGTCAGAAAGTTGTCCTCTTGTTCTCTTTGATCCTGCCAAATATCCATCCTATTTCATACACTTTACTTCTGGTTGTGAAGACAACAGTAACTGCTCCTCATTGCCTGCCTCCATGTCACTCATGACTGCTCCTCCTCCTCCAGTGTCTCTCTCTCCATGCTGAAGAGTCATTGCTGAGTATTTCACTGTTAGTTTCCCTTCTGCACTCCTTGGCATCACTGATGATCATACTGGAGACATTCTGCAGTGCACAGACCAGGACTGCACAGAGTACCCAAGAAGTTTGGGAGGGGTGGGGGAGTTGGACTAGGTGATGTTTGAAGGTCCCTCCTAACTCAAAGCATTTTATGATTCTATGATTTTAAGATTTTCTTTGCTCCTTTCTTCCCAGCTCCTACATCTCATTTACACTGCTCAGGGCTGTTGAGCACCAAGTTGATGTTGTCATCAAAGTATTTTAGTCACAAGGATCCATACTTGAGCTGCAGCACTTAGTGCAAAGCCTGCCCTTATGCATGCCTTAGTGCAAAGCCTGCCTTTCTGCATGCAAAAATCAAGATTTTCTTCCCCATGCAAATTATTTCTCTCTCCAGACTTTCCAATTTGTGTTAAAAATCATCTTTTCTTTCAAGTTCCCCCAGATCCTGTTGTATTTCCCTAGTTTCTCCTCACCAAGACATTGTTGAGGGAGGAAAAGAAGCCTTGTGAAGTCTTCCAGGTGACAGGTAGAGAGGCATTGCCCTCAGCTGCAGTGTTGCCTCCAGCAGAAGCACCCCAGGCCCTCAGGTGGCTCCAGCACACACATGCCACAACATGATGCACTCCAGCAAAATGCTGCATGCTCCTGGGAGCAGTGTGGAAAAAACTGATGTCACTGCCACCCACCAGAACTAACTCTTACAAGGAGCTCAGGAAACAGACAGAACACTATGAAACAATCATTCCTCCTCCTGATCCTCAAAGGAGAGATGGAAAACATCTCCAAAAACAAATCAAGCATGTGAGGCTTCAACTGTACAAGAGACCAGAAGACCAAGACTGGAGAGAGGATTATTGGTCTTGAGGTCTACTGCAATCTTCTCCCTGATCCTAGCAGCCCTTCCATTTACCACTGGTGCTAAACAACCTCTCTCACTCTCCTGTCTACAGGAGATAATCTCTCTTCTCACCTTTCCCTGCTATTGTTCTCCCCTCAGCCCTGCATTTCCCAGCTACCTGTTCCCTTTGCTGCCTGAGCTAACTTTGTTCAGTTAAATTTCAAGCATTATTTTCCCCCTCAGCTTCTATATATGGCTGTGGAATTTGTGGTTCCTGGGCATTTGTAACCCAAAGCTTGCCCTATGATTTTCTAAATACACCAGGAAGTTCAGACCTTTCCCCACACCACAGTCTTGAATGAATCTCTTTCCAAGTGGGTGGTTGCTTCAGAAGACACTAACCTCCTGAGTGCCCCACCTTGGTGCTCCTGTGAAGGTTCAAAGTGAGAAGCACTGGTCATTAAAAGCACAAAGATCACTGAGGAAATCATCTCCCTGGGGTAACTCATTGCACTGCTCAGTTTCTAGAGAGCTTTTTCTTCAGGGGTGTTTGTGGAAGGTAAAGGAACCATCCAACCACTCTGTGGATGTCTCTGTGCTTTAATATAACATTGCTCATTCTTTTCTTTTCTGGAAGTCTCCTCCTAGCTATGGCTGAGTGCTGCTTGCTGCAAGGGGTGGTTGTTTCTGCAGGAAGGGAACCTGGCTGGGTGGAAGCTCCCTGCAGGCTGGATGATGGGGACAAAAGTTCCTTTTCTTCAGGGATGATTATTTCTGTTCCTTTCCTTTGCTTGACATATTTCCATCTTAATGAAACACAGTGTTCAAAACAAATTAACCTTATCACCAGCACACCTCTCCCTGCTCCTACAGATTAGTTTTAGCATACACCATTAGAAGACATGCAGAGAGTACTTGTGCTCCTTAGGATCCCTGCCAGAAGGCAAGAAATGTGCCTCTGAGACATGGTTAACTTCAGAGAATTCTCCATTTCCCCAGCTCTGATGGCCTTTTGTTTACATAATTTCACAAAGAAATTCAGCTTGGAGTGACATTTTCTGGCTGGGAAGATTGAAATGTTTCCTGTGCAGCCTGAATGCTGATAGCTACCCCCAGAAGAAACCAGAGAGTGTAGCAGGGCTCAGGGAGGGACCTTCCAATGGAAGCTGGTGCTAAAACAAATTGCATTTTTAGCCCAGACATCAAAGTTGAGGTGACGCTAAGTGATCTATGACAAGGAGGTAGCAGAAGGGGTGGAGAAGAAAATGATAGACTTGGAAAAGTATTCAGATTTGAACAAGAACATTGGGGTGATGGAAACATGGACAGATAAAAACTGGCATTTAAGAGGTGGTGGTGTAAGCAAGGCAGTGTTCCTAAAGAGATTCTGCCAGAGGATTACCAAAAATAATCAGAAAATGCAGCTCCACAACATACCCTTATAGGGTGCTTGTTATTCCTGGGTGTTAAGCTGAAGTAAATCCTTCTGAAGAAACCATCTCAGAGAGGTTAGAGCTGAATTAAGGTTCAGATTCATAGTATGGAAGAGGTTTGTTGGTTGGAACAGTCCCACTTTGAGGGAGAAGCTGGGAACAAGCAAACAGTAGAAGCAGTCACTTGTCAGGGAAGAGGCTGGTGAGTAATGGAGTCCCTGGAGCTATCTGAGCCAGAATGGATCCTCTCAAAGAATGGGTGCTCAGTTAGCTGGCAGAAATGGAGGAGCACAGGACTGGTAATGTTGCTAGAAGAAACACCATTGTTATGTTAACTGAGATATCTGGAAATGCTAGGGCTGTTAGGAGTGTGCAGATGACTGGTAAATCAGAGCTGGTTAGCACTTCAGAGCTAACCTTTGCTAGCTTGACATTAAGAGGGCACAGAACCAAAATAACTTCTCCATTGTTAGGAGCCATAATCATTAGTTATTCACAACAGTCTGAGGAAGAAAAAGGTCAGAGGAGACCTTAGCAATGGAGAGAAGTACCTGAAGGGAGGGTAGGAAGAGGATTGAGCCAGGCTCTTCTCCATGGGGCCAAGCAATAGGCTGTGAGGCAATGAGCACAAACTGGAACCCAGGAAGTTCCACCTAGCCATGAGGAAGAACTTCTTCACTGTGAGGGTGCAGAGCCCTGGCCCAGGCTGCCCAGAGGGGTTGTAGAGTCTCCTGCTCTGGAGAGATTACAACCTACCTGGACACAACCCTGAGTGATGTGTTCTAGGTGACCCTGCTGGAGCAGGGAGCTTGGCCTAGATGACCTCTCCTGGTCCCTTCCAACCTTAACCCTTTTGTAATATCTTATTTACACATCTATTCAATTATTTTTTTCTCATACATGTTCTCCCCACCTTTCAAAGCTCAAAATACCCTGCCCATCACAGGATACCTCCAAAAATTCATTTAAAGTCTGATGGCATCTTTCTCACCCTCCATCCTTTGCCACTGGTTCCATATCAGTTAGCACTCCAGCAATCTCACACTTGAACTCCTTCAGAACAGCCTTGTCCAAACACTTTGGTTTTCCTCCAAGATTTCTTCTCATACTCCAGCTTGAGAACACAAACAGAAGACCTCCCCATATCTCCATGCAGCAAACATCAGTGCAGGTCTCCAGCTTTTCCTCCCTTCCTCTGCAGCAGTAGGTGTAAGATCACAAGACAGCGCAGCAGTTCTTTCACGTTTACCTTCACAAAATTGGTGCTGCTCCTTCTTTCTTCCACTCCTGGCATGAGCCAGCAGCTTCCACACTGCCTGCAAACACTTGAACCTGCACTTTGGTTTGCCCCAAAGGTGAGAGAACCTTGAAATACTCTGCAGCTGGTTGCAATACTTTTGGGTTCTTGCTGATGTCTTAATTATGCTGATATAGGAATGCCAGGAATTTAATCTGAGCAAGCAGCTGCAGGTTCTAACAACACAGCTGTTAACAATGGTAATTGCTTACAAATTGGGGTCACATGTATCTGGTGACTCCACAACCCCAGTCCCAATTAATGTGTCAGTCAATCACTGACACTTTTAAGAATGTAAATCACACAATCAGATACTGGTTAAAGTTGGAAGGCACCTCCAGAGGTCATTTAAATCCAACCTCCCTGCTCTAGCAAGGTCACCTAAAGTACACTGCTCAAGATTGTGGCCAGCTGGGGTCAGAATCTCTCCAGAGAAGGAGACTCCAAAACCTCTCTGGACAGCCTGGGCCAGGGCTCTGCACCCTCACAGTGAACAAGTTCTTCCTCGTGGTTAGGTAGAACTGGGTTCCAGTCTGTGGCTGTTGCCTTATGTCCTATTGCTTGGCCCCATGGAGAAGAGCCTGGCTCCATCCTCTTGCCACCCTCCCTTCAGATCCTTCTCTCCATTGCTGAGGTCTCCTCTCAGCCTCCTCTTCTCCAGGCTACCCAAGCCCAGCTCCCTCAGCCTTTCCTCAGCAGCTCCTCAGCATCTCACCAAAACCAAGAAGGTATGGGGAAAACAACTCTCCAATCCTCTGTATATTCAGCTTTTGATAGCTTCTGTCAAATCCTCTCTTCAGCCAGCAGTCCTTGGTGGCATGAGCTGCTGTGTTTTGGTGGTGTTCAGAGGAGAGGCATTGTCCATGTGACAGCACTTACAAATGCAAACCATGTACCTCCAGCCCACGTGGCACTCCCAGAGCTGAGGAACACGGTGTCTCAGTATTCATTTTCCTTCTCAGCCCAACAACATCAGAGGAAAATTTGAATTCTCCCCTAAGGACATGTGTGACTTTCCCTTCAGCAGAAAAGAGTTAGCAACAAGTCTGATGGGCTGACTTTTTTTTGGTCTTCTCTTCATCAAGGTTCACTTCTGATTCATTGTAAAGCTCTCCACACACATTTGACTTGAGACCCACTCAGGCAAAGAGAAGTTAGTGATCTCTGGTGTATTTTAGTTAGTTGTCATAGAATCATAGAATGGTTTGGGTTGGAAGGGAACTTAAAGATCATCTAGCTCCAACCCCCCTGCCATGGGCAGGGATGCCACCCACTACAGCATGTTGTCCAGGGCCACATCCAGCCTGGACTTGAACACTGTCAGGGATGGGGCAGCCACAACCTCTCTGGGCAACCTGTTCCAGTGCCTCAGCACCCTCTGGGTAAAGAACCTCCTTCTAATCTCCAGTCTAAATTTCCCCTCCTTCAGCTTGTAGCCATTCCCTCTTGTCCTGTTGCAATCTGAGCAGCTGAAAAGTCCCTCAGCTGCTCCTCACAGCATTTGTGCTTTAGAGCCTTCACCACCTCCATTGCCCTTCTCTGGACACCCTCCAGCACTTCAGTACTCTTCCTGGAGTGAGGAGCCCAAAACTGAACCCAGGATTGGAGGAGTGGCCTCCCCAGCACCCAGTCCAGGAGGAAATGACAGTTCCCTATTTCCATTTACTTTTACATTAACAGAAAGCTACTGCTGCAGTTCAGCTTCCAGGGGAGAACACATGATTCAGTGTTCGAAAGTGGTTTTGGCTTCAGACAATGCCAGAGAAGAGTTCTGGCTTCCCAGAGAGCTTGGGCTGGACAAGGGAGACAGAGAGATTGAATACAATCCATTACTTGCTGTGTTATCACACTGAAGTGTCTCTGTTCCTTTATGACATTTATTGTAGTGAAAATATGAATGTCTCCACTCAAAACCACTTCTACAACCAGTTGCCTGCAAGACAACTTCTAAATTCCTGCCTGTCATGATGCCTCCATAACTACATCAGCCTGTCAGAAGGAAAGCCAAGGGTGGCTTTTGTGGTGCCTTTGGGTTCTGGGCTTTGGAGAGGTGCCTGGCCAATGTCAGGTGAACCTCTTGTCCATGTTACAACTGGGGGTGATGGAGAATGTTGGTGTAAAGTCTACTCAGCTGGAAATAGAGAGGACTAGAACTGTCCATCTAGGCAAGGAGTGTTCTGCATCTCAGATGTGGAAGCAGTGTAAAGACTGCTTGCTTTGTTGAATGGCTGTGAAGCTACTAAAGCCTTCTTTCCTCTTTGTTTGGGAATATAGAGAAGTGCTAAGGCATTACCCTTCCAAACAGTTTGTTTCCAGTAAAGATTTGCAAGGTTTGGTTCTTCCAGCAGGTATTTTGATGATCCATAAATTCCCTGTGATCTTAATGGTGCCATAAATACAGGAGCAATAAAAGAGGTGAATAAATGACTCTTCAACCAATTGACTAAAGTACCCCACCTGTAGAAAGAATTTATGACCCAGCTGAGCTGGAAGTGAATATGTAAATTAAATGGCTTGGGATAAGAGAAGACATGCATGAGAAGTGATGACATCTTGCTTTCTCCAAGATGACACCTTCAGCATCTCTTGGCCATCATTATTTTTCAATCCCACATAATGAGGATGAAAGGGATAGCAATTTGCCAGGACATTTTTGCTTTGTTAAAACTCTTTTTTTTTGGTTCATTTCATAAGCAATGCTAATATTCCTGCTTGACTTCCATTCAAAGAAGGATTTTTCTGTAGCAGATTTAGTGTGACAGGTGAGGAGGGAACCTAGCAGAAATGATAAATGCAAACTGGGCTCAGCATGGGCTCAATTTAAAATGACAGTCAAGAGTGTAAGTGTTTCCCACAATGCATGTGGCCCATAAATCTGATGTTGTCAAAGCAAACCATGCCCAGATTACATCCTCCCTCCTGACAAGAGAGGACCTCAGATGAAATGCTACAGACTGAACTCTAGAAAAGCTTCTCTTAAGAGAGAAGAACTGGAGCATAGGTAATGTCTCTTTGGGATGGTGAGGTAAGTCCAAGGTGGAAGAGCTGTGCTGTGCTAGCTCTTATTACCATATTTGTCATCTTTCTTTTCTTGTTTCTTTCTTTCCTTACCTAGAACAGTCACTTGTCAGAAACCAGCCAACAGATGCCAAACTCAGCTACCAAGAAAACAACCTTGCAGGTGGTTCATTTGTCATTTATCCTGTGCTCTTTGGGAAAAAGAGCTGAAATGGGCATTTTTAGGAGCAGATATAAGCAGATTCACAACAACTCTGAACTTTCTTCATGTATTCTGCTCAAACCTCTTATCATTTTTGCAGCTTTTGAACAATGTGTATAAAAATGATCTCCCTGCTTGCTTTTCTGGGCTCCCCATAGCACACCCAACCTCTGCACACAAATTTGTTCCATCAACCTTTCCAGCCACGTGAGGTTCCTCTGCACATCTAACTCAGCTTTTCCTGCAGGCAGGGCTGGCTGCAAAGTCCCATACACCTACTCTCCCACTCCCATCCTTACTTAGGCCTGGCAGGAAATGTGAAGTTCTCCAAGAACCATAAGGAGACACTGAAACTTGCCTGAGAATGAGATTGCTGCCTTATGGCTTCAGTCAGAACATTTTTTGAGGGGGTGTGGATTGCAAGGGGAGGTGTGAGCAATGCCGGAGCGAGACGTAGAGATGAAATGAGAGGTAAAAGTCATCCCACCCTAATCAGCTGCTGCCTGCACCAACCATGCAACCCATTCAGCTTCAGGAAACGTCAGGAAGCTAAGTGGAGCATATGGCCTGAGCCAGCCAGAAAGAGAGAGTTAATAAAAGCATTTCCAGAGCTGCAAGTGTCTGTGTCTGATTCAGACTGTGAGGCCTCCAATTCCTTTTTTTAACATCCTTACTGTTTATTTTCCTCAGTGGCTTTGGCAGTCCCAGAGGCCTCTTCAGACTAAAATGCTGGAAGAGGAACTGCTCTGCTGGCTGAATGGACCTTGTTGGGGCTGGGTTGTGACTGACTGCTGGAGTACTCAGGTCCCTGCTCAGCGTGGACACCAACAGAAGTAAGTGTTAAGTCCCAGCTCTGATTGTATTTCACCTAAAGCCAATGGTATATCTGAAGCACATGAACTCTCCCACTGCCAAGGTGTTTTTTTCCTGCAAAGCAGAAAAAAAAAAGAAGTGTATTTAAATAGGGAGGAAGCAAAAGTGTGGAGAGAAAATCTAGATTTATTTCACTGGCAGCACAGCAGAACTCCACTGTTGAGTGTAAGTGTAGAGTGCTGTCAGGCAGTACAGAATGGCTTGGTCAAGTGCCTTTAGCAGAAAAGGGTGATGAAGAACCCTAATCTCCTACATACATTTTCATTCTTTTAAATCAGGTAATGGTTTTGTGCTTGGGAAAAAAAAATGTCCTGAGACTACCCTAACACACTCCCTTATTCCCTTTTTCTGTGTTTCTGCAGATAAGTTCAGACTTCTGATGGTCTTTTTCTTGCTAAAATACAGTTCTCAGGGCAAAAAGCACACATATTACATTTCCTATTTGCACTAAGCTTTCAGGAGACAAATACTTGTTGAACTGCAGGAATACAAGAATAGCAGAATAATTAAATGAGACTAATACATTAGTACTTCTCTGTTTATCTTCCAGACCATGCAGAACAATTCTGTTTCTTCAATCACAGGGGACTAGGTCATACTATTAAAGGAATAATTCTTTTCTATTTGCTCCACTGTCTATTTACAGCTGTAATAATTTGTTCACAGCACATAGAGGTCTTTATTACACCTATAGGACTATTTTCATCCAAGACCACTTAGATGGAAGAAATAGCAATGCAGAAAACCTTACTTTGTGTTGCTTGATAAGCATTTGTGATCCTGAGAGACACCTAAGCAATAACATTCCTTCTTTTGCCACTGCCTTTTGACATCTCATCACAATGAATTCAAGATTTAAAGCATATGGATATTGCTACTTTAATATGGATGTTTCCTATTTTGGATAGTCTAAAGGAAAGGATAGGGTTTGGGTAAACATTTAACAGCCAGCTGAGCTATTTCTTCTATGAAAAATAAGCAAATAGAGACTGCAGATATGTTTGTGACAGTAACCATCTCCATAACCTCACAGCCTGTAGCAGACTTGTTTCACTGCACAAGCTCAGAGCTAGAAATATATTGTTTCACCTGTAAAAGCAAAGGCAAATGTGGCCTGTGCCTTTGTGCTGCAGTTAAATGATACTGAAGATCAGACTACATGATACCTCTCTGTTTTAAGAGCTACAGAGCTGTAAAGCAATTGTCTTAGCTTTAATTCTGATGTCTGCCTGCCAAGAAGTTCACCTGCTGCATGGGCAAGCACATTGCCAGCAAGACAAGGGAGGTTCTCCTGCCACTGTGCCCAGCCCTGGTGAGGCCACACCTGGAGAACTCTGTTCAGTTCTGGGCTCCTCAGGACAAGAGCCATGGAGCTGCTGGAGTGACTCCAACAGAGGCTGCAAAGATGCTGAGGAGCTGGAGCAGCTCCCTGCTGAGGGAAGGCTGAGGGAGCTGGGCTTGGGTAGCCTGGAGAAGAGGAGGCTGAGAGGAGACCTCAGCAATGGGTAGAAGGATCTGAAGGGAGGGTGGCAAGAGGATGGAGCCAGGCTCTTCTCCATGGGGCCAAGCAATAGGACATGAGGCAACAGGTACAAACTGGAACCCAGGAAGTTCCACCAAACCATGAGGAAGAACTTCTTCACTGTGAGGGTGCCAGAGCCCTGGCCCAGGCTGTCCAGAGAGATTTTGGAGTCTCCTTCTGTGGAGAGATTCCAAACCCAGCCTGGTCTAGGTGACCCTGCTAGAGCAGGGAGATTGGACTGGATGACCTCTTGTTGTCCTTTCCAAGCCTAACCATTCTGTCAACAAGTGTCTGTGAAAGTTGAGCCTTGCTGACTTCACACTTCCTAACTGAGGCTGTTTCTAACAGCTGTGACCAGGTGAGAAAGGCAGTGTCTGGTAGGAAGGATCTCCTGGGTTCCTGAGACTCATCTATTTTCAGGATCTAAATTTAAACCACACCAAGCTTCAAACCAAGCAGGTCAGCAGGTTAGCATCCTTCCAGACTGTGTGAACACTGACACACAGCAGAGTGCATGCAGATTTTGGTAACACCTCCTTAAGAGGAGAGCTGAGTTGCTGTAATCATTGAGTGTGAATGGTCTTAAACTGATTCATGAATTCATTAATAATAAACCATATTAGCACATGCCCCAAATTAGGAGGCTTCATTTTCACCTGGGGCTGGGACATGCTAGGTGAATGCAAGCAGGGACTCAGTTGATGGAGACAAATAAATCAAAAATATTGCCCCTGTAACTCAAAAATGTTTCATTGCCTTTCCTTTGATCTCTCTACACAAAGCAGTATTCAGGTTGATTCTTGCAGCTTATCTCCAGCTCTACTTCCTTTCTTCAGAATCCTCAGAAGAGGGAAAGAAACAAAAGGCATGTGATAAGGAGAAACACTTCTTTTCTCAGAGGGAAGCATCTCAGCTAAGGAAGACATGGATCCACTTTCCCTTCTTTACCTGGGAGTTACTTCTCCACTTGTTCATACCTAGAGAGAAGAATGTGGCTGCAGGTGAAGGGAGACAGGAGCCCTGGTGGAGATGCTCTGCCCCCAGTGTACATCTCCACACCTGAGGAGAGTCCTTCTTGTTCTTCACTGCTGTCACACCTGGCACACTGTCACCTCCTTTGTAAGCCCTGAAAGAGATCGGGGGGGAGAACAAAGAAGGCTCTTGAAAGACTTTCTCNATGTGATAAGGAGAAACACTTCTTTTCTCAGAGGGAAGCATCTCAACTAAGGAAGACATGGATCCACTTTCCCTTCTTTACCTGGGAGTTACTTCTCCACTTGTTCATACCTAGAGAGATGAATGTGGCTGCAGGTGAAGGGAGACAGGAGCCCTGGTGGAGATGCTCTGCCCCCAGTGTACATCTCCACACCTGAGGAGAGTCCTTCTTGTTCTTCACTGCTGTCACACCTGGCACACTGTCACCTCCTTTGTAAGCCCTGAAAGAGATCGGGGTGGGGGGGAGAACAAAGAAGGCTCTTGAAAGACTTTCTTGTGTTTCAAAGGATACACAATTTGTCTCCCAAATAAAGGCAGGCAACTGCTGCTGCTCTCTGAAGCTGCTCCTCTGCCTCCCTCAGGAGGGGAAGAAGTAGACACTAAAGCCTTAAGTGTTATTTTGACTGCAGTTTAAAACAGCTACAGGGTAATTAGTCCAAACCATCACTGTGAGAAAGGACATACAGGAGTCAAATCACATCTGTTATTCACTGCCCAAGCCTAAATACATGGGCTGCAGCCAGGGGCTCAGAGCTCTCATGACAGTGGCTGGCAGGATCCTGGTGGGGGCCAAGAGCAATGGAACTCCTCTGCTTGGGGAGCAGCTTACTGCCATTGTAGTCATCTTTTCTTTTTCACTCCATACTGAACCACTCAGCAACTGGAATGAAAGGCAGATCCTGTGGGGACTATTCCTAGCACATCACAAACTGGAAGTTTGCCTTCATGGTTTCTTTCCTCTTCAGAGTGTGAATGGGTGCAGGATTTCTCAGGTTCTCTTAAGGTGTGCTGCTCTGGGATAGGTGTTAAATTCACTCTTGCAGAGCCAGTTTATGTCTTATATTAGATCCTCTATGCTTCTGTCTCAGTGATATGAACAGGATCACTCCAGCTGTAGCCAGCACAACTGTTTAGTGAAGTATGACTATATCTATGGACTTACAACAAGACAGAATTTCCCTGATGTGTATTAAGTTGTGTGTCCAGTGAGTGCACGTGCCTGCTGCCAGAGGGGAGAGTTGCAATCACCTTCTGTAAATACCTGCTCCATATTTATGTCTTTCATTTCTGGTGTTCTCCAGCTAGGAAGCTGTGAAATCCTTGGCATCCCAGACCATTTTTATTCCCTATAAAATGGGGAAGTGACTTTATTGGGAAAGTGAGCTGACCCCAGTGCAGTAAATCTGATTTCATGGCTGCTGATATATTTGTAGCCTAACCCATAATGGTCTCTATTACTTCAGTTCTGGATGTCTACTGAGCAGAGGTTGTTAATAACACTGAGCATCCAGAAGGTTTGATAGATTTGATGTGCATGACTGGAGAAGAGCATATGGCCAAGGAACTCATTTCCCTGGACCAACTCACAGGCAGAAAGGAGAGGGAACTGCACTGAGCTCCTCCTCACTCCTTTCCCCACAGCAAGGTCATCCCAGTGGGGCAGGGTCAAACATTTCATGCACAAACATGCCCATGTTGTTTGCAATTCAGTTGTAATTCTGTCTTTAAACATCTTTTCCACCAGAAATGCACCAGAGTGTTACCAGTCCTGCAGCCTCATCAGTGTACCTTGGTGTGAACCCTCAGCTTGAGTCAGCTCCTGTGCTCTCCAGGAGATATCTGTAGGTTTTACTCACCCCTGTTCTTCTCCCCCTGTTTTCCTAAGAGGATTTACTCTTGCTGCCCTTCTCCTCTTGCCCACATGCCTCCAGTTTTGTGCCAGTGGTTCTTTGAAACAGCACATGCCTCACATGCTTGGGGAACACCAAGGTGCTCTGAGCAGAACACACTTTGGAGGTAGGCACCAGTTCAGCTGAAGGCAGCAGAAATCCCTGTTGCCTTTCAGAACTTCAGTCAAGTTAAACAAAAAGATTCACCACGTTTCATGATCATGAAGAGGTGACACATCCCTGATTCATACTCACTCAAAGATTTGCTGTATTGTGACTAGGGCTCCTGGCTCTTGGGGGATTGCTGGCTACTCCCAATGAGATCTGCTGAGGAGTTTTCTTCTGTGGCATCTGACTCCTGTAGGAGTGCTTATGAAATCTGTGTTACTCAAACATAAGCCTGTGCAGGAGCTGCACCCTTAGAATGTCTAAGTTGGCATAACACCCAAAAAACCTATCATCTTGCCAGCTTTTGTTATTCACACTTTTGTTTTCCAGTAGGTATGGAGATGCACTGGCAATAAGCTCCTTCCCCAAGGGCTGGAGAAGCCAAAGAGGAGAGGTGTTAACTGGACCTTGTTCTCACCACCAAGGAGGACCTGATGGGGAATGTGAAGCTCAAGCACAGCTTTGGCTGCAAGTGACCATGAAATAGAGGAGTTCAAGATCTTTAGGGCAGTGAGGAGGATGCACAGTGAGTTCACTACTCTTGACTCCAGGAGAGAAGAATTTGGCCTCTTCAGGGATCTGTTTGGTAGAGATAAAGCCTGGACAAGCATGGGTGCCCTGGGCAACCTGCTCTAGTGGGTGGCATCCCTGCCCATGGCAGGGGGGGTGGAACTAGATGGTCTTTAGCATCCCTTCCAACCCAAACCATTCTATGATTCCAGTTTTTTATCCCTGGATCTCAATTTTTTAGGTCAGAAAAGAGAAAAAAGAGAGGGAATTCCCCTCAGAGGACATTAGAATGTCCAGAGCCTTGGCAGTTTTCATCCTCACTGTACCTGCCACAGACTTTAAAACTCTGAGCAGCTCCATGCAGGGCAACAACTGCACCTCAGTCCTGCTCCTGTCTTCCAAATTTCCCCTAAAAGCATTTCCATAGATCTCATCAAAGCTGAGGAGGCAAACTCTTCATCAGACAGAGTTTAAAAGAAGAGCAGAGTTTAATTTAGATTGATTGAGAACTCCTCTGTAAATGACTAGTTTAGGGTTAAAGAAGAGCTTTTCTGTTAAATCTGGATTTGTGCAAAATGAAGATCACAAAGGATGTGATAAAATGCTTTAGTATTTTGCATAATTTAGGAATATTTTAGCAGGGTCTTTACTGAACAGTAACTCTTATTCTGTGTTATTGGCTCGGAGAGTTCTTCTATTCAACTATTCACTATTAAAAGAATTCTTGATCAGGAATTGTTCATGTTCTAAACTCTCTCCCTTTGCCCATATTCTTGCTAGTTACAGCAGATTCTTGCTGGGGTTTTTTAGGGGGGAGGATTTTATATTCCTATTTATTTTTATTCATTTCTTTTCCAAGGGAAGCTTCTAAAAGAAAAAGTCCTTAGGCAAATACACAGTCACCACTTGATGGAGAAATTAGTAAGAATTGTCCTTGTCTTGAACAATTGAAGATGTCAGTAAATCATGCAGATTTTAAAGGCTGAAGGTATTCTGCCAGGAGGTTTGCTGACAGAGAACAAGAGTTTCAGGTGCATAAGTTGTTTTTCATTTTTAGTGGGCATCTTCATTAGCATTGTCATGGCAAAGACAACGTGAAGCCAATAAAAAGAGATCTGAGAATTGGTTAAAGCCAGGAATTTATTTACTTTTTTAGGGATTTGGGAGTCAGAGACTTGAGGATAACCAAGAGCAGATGCAGACCTTATTAGACAGATTGTAATTAATCTTGCATGAGTGCACAAAGTAGTCATGCCTCTTTGATTCCATGTCTTCTCCATGTGCCTGTGTGAAAGATGAGCACTGTCTCTGCCCCACCAGCCCTGGAGCAAGAGTAGGAAAGAGCTCATGGCCAGCAGTGCTGCTTGCTCTGGTAGAGGAAAGGTGGGCTGCAACTCTGCTTTAATGAGGACCAGCTGTTGGGCTGAAGCTGTCAGACATCCTTATCATCCAAAGTGTGTGGAAGTTGCTTCCTTAGGTTCATCTGTCCCACCAAGTCATCAGAGAATCAGAGAATGGTTTGGGTTGGAAAGGACCTTACAGATCATCTAGTTCCAACCCCCTGTCATGGGCAGGGATGCCACCCACTACAGCATGTTGTCCAGGGCCACATCCAGCCTGGCCTTGAACACTGCCAGGGCTGGGGCAGCCACAACCTCTCTGGGCAACCTGTTCCAGTGCCTCATCACCCTCTGAGGAGAGAATTTCTTCCTAACATCCCATCTAACTCCCTACTCCTTCAGTTTAAACCCTTCCCCTTGTCCTACTCCTATCTACCCATGTCAAAAGTCTCTCTCCCTCTTGTCTATGAGCTCCCTTCAGGTATTGAAAGGCCACAGTGAGGTGTCCCTGGAGTCTTCTCTTCTCCAGGCAGAACAACCCCAACTCTCTCAGCCTGTCCTCATAGGGGAGGTGCTCCAGCTCTTGGATCATCAGATCACATCTGACATCCCCCACACAGCTACAGCAGGCTGTGTGTTGCCATCCAGATCCAATGCCATGGCAGCCTTTCACCAGCCACACCCTTTACAACAAGCTTTTCATAAGGATTTTTGGTTTCAGACTGATATTAGTTCCCACTGAACAAGGTCAACAGAAACCATTGGACTTCTAGAAAGATCACTGCTCTTCACCACATGCCATAAGAATGAATCATCTCCAAGCTGCCTTCCCTTGCAGCAGCCTTCACTTATTGGGTGGCAAACTGCCTGCTCTTGTGTTGTTTAGATGTAGTATAGGGAATAAGTGTCAGAAAAGATGATTTTTACCAGGATAATTTAAATAGAACAACAACTGTTAGCTTGTTAGCAATAATTTCCCTTTTGGAGGCTGAACAACTAAGCATGATACCCTCAGGAAGCTTTCCAACCTGCTGGCACCTGCTTCATGCTTCAGCATCACGAGGTTTAGGCAGTTGGGCTCCTGGACTGCTGTCTCTGAGCTGGGGCTCATCCTTGCCAGGGATACCAGAACATCAAGAACATGTTTTCATCTTACTCAAGGTGTAATTCTTACTTTGATACCAAAGGCTAAGAAAGTACAGAAGAGGAAATGTTTCCTAGCCAACACCTTGGGCTTTTTTCTTTTTCTTTCCCCTCTGCTGTCTCTGGCTGGAGCTAATTCTCCCCTAAGTGTTTCATTTTTCAGCTGGACAAGCTGTTCTGAACTTTTCATATCAAATCTCTTGGATTTTCTGCAAGAGCCTGCTGGAAGGGGATTTCTGGGGGAAAAAAATAAAACCAAGAACATAGCCATTGCCTCTCTTTATCTCTTTATAATCACTCTGAATTTTTATGAGGGACACACTCATTGTCTCCTCCCAGAGGGGTCAAATAATTGCAGGAACATGAGTTTAATTAGCCCCCCCTTGCCTATTTACTGTTCTTTTTCCTTTTCAACCAAATCAGAACTGTAAACATGAAAATAAACAATTCTTGCTCAGTTTCTCATCCTAGTGTAACACAGTCCAAAACCACTTCTCAACTCCCACTCAGCATTCAGAAAACAGAGCATCTCACCCAGAGCACCTGCCACCCTGCAGGGTACTGCCATATGGGGGGATCTAGAGGATTCATCTAGAGAGAGATCAGCTAACAGGAGACAGGGGAGAATGTACCCTCTTCTTGGGGCTCTGCTTAAGCCACTGATCAGCACTGTGCAGGTATCTCCATGTTCCCTTCCTTGTCTTGCCTTTTAGTTTTTAATAATTGAAAAAGCACAAGTCAGATCTGTCAGAAGAAGGAAGGCTGCAGGGAGGATAAAGAGACTTGAGCAGGGATGTGGCACATTGCAGGGCTGCTGCTGCTGCTGTTTGTTTTCACCTTCCTAATCCAATCACAAGCCTTGGAAATGTCATTGCTTTAGGCATCTTGAGCATGTTCTGGCTTCAAAATCAAAAATCAACATTGAAATGTAGATTTTTTTTTTTCTTTTCTGCATCTTAGAAAACATGTTAAAAATTTTGGGGCAAGTTTAGTTTCCATTTCAATTAGCTTCTTTGTCCATGAAGTACTCAGGTGTCCAAGGTTATGATCCAAGCTCACCTACTGGAGTTCTGCAAACTTCTAAAGGTGATCCAGAGAAGACAGTGAATAATTGTTTCCTAAAGTGCAGCGTCAATGCCCTACCCCCTGTGTATTTGAGGAGCTGGCTGTGCTCTATGACAGCTCTAAAGTCTGGAGAGAAAGTCTCTATGAAACATGGGAAAATTCATGACTTTCTTCCTATGAATCATTTGATTCCTTGTCTTCATGCTGGAGAAAAAATAACCCAACCAACCCTGTTCCATTTTCTGAGCAGTAGCTGCCACCAAAACTGCCTTCCAAGGAGAATTCATTAAAGTTTTTCCTCACATGTATTCTAAAGAAAGTTCAGGAAATCATGCTGCTATACTTAGGGAGGATAACAGGAATGAATAGGAGTCTTCTTAATAATCTTCATATCTGTTGTGCATTAGCACAGGAACAATAGAGATCTCATATTTTGCAGCTGCTTGCTTTATTCTCTCTCCTCTCTGGGTATGTGACATGTCAGGGGTTTGAGTTTTGACATCTCAGCTGACTGTGATGACTACCTAAAGACTGCTCTAAATAATCAGAGTTATTGGAGTGGCTCTGGAAGTCAGAAGTGCATCCAGCTGCCCAGCTGGAGAATCCCTTGGAGTGGGGCTGTCTAACCTGTAGAAGATTAATGAATTCAAGTAATTTAAAAAGAAAAGGTAGGCACAGCCTCTGCTGCAGTCCCAAAGCTGCAGAAAGTTGTCAGCTGCAGCTGGCATTAACAGGGACTTGAGTTAATTGATTGGAATGGACAAGGCTCAACATGTGTCTTCAAATCTGGGAATAACTCTCTAGTGCTGTTCATCTTGGTAACAGAGAACTTCCCTGATCAGTCTGGGACTGCTAATAACTGCTATTTAATTCAAGTAAAGTTGTTATTGCTAGAATGTTCTGTTTCTAAATTCAAACAGCTTCAGTGGAGAGTGTGAAGCAGAGGTTCTCTTCCCCCTCTACTCTGCCCTAGAGAGGCCATAACTGGAGTATTGGGTCCAGTTCTGAGCTCCCCAGTTCCAGAGAGACAAGGAACTGCTGGAGAGAGTCCAGCAGAGGCTAGGAAGATGCTGAGGGACCTGGAGCAGCTCTGACAGGAGGAAAGGCTGAGAGCCCTGGGGCTGCTGAGCCTGGAGAAGAGCAGCCCCAGAGGGGAGCTGCTCAATGCTGAGCAAGAGCTGAAGGCTGGGGGCAAGAGGCTGGGGCCAGACTCTGCTCAGTGGTGCCCAGGGACAGGCTAGGGGACACCGGGCACCAACTGGAACCCAGGAGGTTCCATTTGAATGTGAATGGCATTGGAAGGGACCTCTGGGGATCATCCTGTCCAACCCCTCTGCTAAAGCAGGGTCACCCAGAGCAGCTTGCCCAGGACCACCTCCAGGTGCCTCTGCAGGAGACTCCACAGCCTCTCTGGGCAGCCTGGGCCAGGGCTCTGGCACCCTCACAGCAAAGAAGTTTCTCCTCCTGTTCAGAGGGAACCTCCTGTCTGCAGCTTCTACATCAGCAGCTTAGCATTAAGAATCCAGTGGCTTCACTGGTGAGCAGCCTGCCAGTGACAAGCAGGGAACAGGCAGGAGGCACTTTTAAATTCTTGCATCCTTGAGACACTTGTGATCTTTTTCATGTATCTTTTAGCCTATCTCTCTCTTCTTACATGAATAAAAGAAGTGGGAGGATGAAAAAGAGAACAGCAAGGGCTGGAGAATCTCATTATAAACACACAGAGCATCATCTGTAGGTGGTAGCCTAAAAATTGCAATCCATGTTCCTCCCTGTTACTGTATATAGCTGTGGCTGGTTGGTCAAAGTCTGCCACTACAGACACCAGGAAGGTAACCACATTGTTGAACATCATTATCCTGCTTGCTCCAACTGGGAACTCTGCCTTTGAAGCCCTTCAGTCTTTCTAGAGTGTTCTCTCTGAGTGTCTTGGGCTGGCTCAAGAATTAACTTACCAGTCTCTGGCTTTTGCAATCTCCTGCTCATTCCAGCTAAAGTTGCACTGGGAAGTTGTTGTTTGAGTTACTTTTTTCTTCTCTGCAGAGAAGGATCTGGGGTTCCTGGTGGACAAGAAGTTGTTCATGAGACAGTAATGTGCCCCTCTGGGCAAGAGGGCCAAAGGAGGGCTACAAAGATGCTGAGGAGCTGGAGCAGCTCCCTGCTGAGAGAAGGCTGAGGGAGCTGGCAGCCTGGAGAAGAGGAGGCTGAGAGGAGACCTCAGCAATGGAGAGAAGGATCTGAAGGGAGGGTGGCAAGAGGCTGGAGCCAGGCTCTTCTCCATGGGGCCAAGCAATAGGACAGGAGGCAACAGGCACAAACTGGAACTCAGGAGGTTCCACCCAGCCATGAGGAAGAACTTCTTCACTGTGAGGGTGACTGAGCACTGGAACAGGTTGTTCACAGAGGTAGGTTGTGGAGTCTCCTTCTCTGTAGATTCCAAACCCCAGCTGGACACAATCCTGAGTAATGTGCTGTAGGTGACCTTGCTAGAGCAGGGAAGTTGGACTGAATATCTCTGGTACTCCCTTCCCACCTTAACCATTCTGGGATTCTTTAGCTCTTCTCTCTGCCTGGCAGCTGTATGTCAGTCTGAATTCAGCTGTTTGTTTTAAATGCAGCCACCTGGGTGGTTTTGGTCTCTTTCTGCTCCCTGGCTTTCCAGAGCACTGTGAGATTTCCACATCCTGTTTCTCATTTTCAGGAATTAATTGTCCTGGCTCTCTCTGTTTTGCTTCACCAGCCTGGAGAACCTCCAGGGACATCCCATTTTCAGGAATAAGTTATGCAGACCTGCAAACTTAACTCTGCAAACAGTGTTTCACTGGTAGCTCAGGTAAGGATCAGAGCAACTCTATTAAAGCATGTTGCAAGTGCTGAAATATTCATCTATCAGCTCAAATAAAAGAAACCCTGAACTTTCCTCTATTACTTTGAGAATATCCAGGAGAATAGAGAGCTGCCTGACAAGAGATTTGTGCAATGAGGTATTGATTTTGAGGAAGTTTTTGCAAAGGAAAGGTTTATGAGATTCACAGCACTCTGGTCACTTCTGATGGCAGACAGAAATAGAGATCTGAGCTGAAGACCTGGTAGTATTGATCTAAAAAAGATCATTTTGATAGTGTGCCATTTCTGAAGCCAAAGAAAATATAGGTGTTGTTGCAAAGTGAAATACAAACCAATTTCAGAACCTTAAGAGCTCACACAATTGCCAGGTGGTTTGTTGCTAATGAGTTACAAGTCAAGAGGGACTCATGGGGTTACAAAGATTAGAATTATTGGGTTTTTTCTCATTTTTCATAACAAAATAAGTTCTCTGAGGAGGGAACTCCCCGAATGGCAACAAGCAGTGGTGTCATTTCTGCTACAGCAGTCACAGAACAGGGCTACTGATTCATCATCCTTCTTCTAAGGGCACCTTGGAGGCAGTGGAAGATTGCTTCACCTGCTCAAAGCATCCTGAAGTTCAAGGCTGGCTGTGGTCCTGGCCAAAACCTGCTGCTGCCCAGGAGAACAGGCCATTGGGGAGGCAGCATAGCAAGGGGGAACTGCTGTCTACTTCTCCTCTTTCTGGGAAGCCAGGCTGGCTGCTGCCATTGCCCCTGCAAATGCTTGGGTGGGAGGGTGTGCAAAATGTGTTGTCCTTGGGGGAAGATTGCACCAGGAGAGGTTTAGATTGGATATCAGGAACATTTTCTTCACTGAAAGAGCTATTAGGCATTGGCCCAGGCTGCCCAGGGCAGTGGTAGAGTCACCATCCCTGGGAGGGGTTCAACAAACATCTAGATGTGGTGCTGAGGGACATGGTTTAGTAGCAAGGGGGTGACAGGTTGATGGTTGGACTGGATGATCTTAGAGTCCTCTTCCAACCTTCATGACTGTGATTCTGTGAAGAGGAGGACAAAAGATGGGAGCACACTCAGGTTGGTTTTTACCTGCACTCCAGTGAGCCAGGTAGAGGAGGATGTTGACTGATTTGCAATTAGAATTGGGTTTTTTCGCCATTTATCAAGAGGTTTGATAATGGAGTTTACATAGGAATACAGAGAAATAATAAATGGAAAAGCAGTTACATCTGAATAAAAGCATCACAAACAAAAAATAAAAGTAAACCAGATCTGAACTCAGAATGAGTGGCTCAAGCTATTTCCAAATGAAACAGTCCTGGCAGTTCTCAGTATTTGTTTTTTCATCTGAATTTGATTTTCCTCTTTCAATTGCTCCACTGAGTTTATAGATTTACTTTCCCCCCAAACCTGAAACCATGTCCACACATCTCATTTTATAGATTTTCCTTTCAAATGGTTGTCTCTAGGCAGATTTAGTTGGTGATTGCTTGATGGACAAGCTTTGCTGCTGGTGTTGTAGGTTTATTTTTTTTTCTGAAGTCATTTTCATTTCCTTTATAACATTTTGAAATGTCATCTGATGTATTTGCTCTGATAAAAACAGAAGAAAATTAGTTGTCAACCAAGACTGGTGTAAACCAAAATAGAGAAGGCAGTTAGCCAGGACACCTGGGTAAGCTCAGTGACTTGGCCATGTTGACTAGCTGCTTTGGCATCAGAGAGGAAAGGCATTAACTAATGGCATGGTTTATACTTGCAAAGACAACTCTGTTGTGAAAGATAAAGGAGCAAGCTTGTGTTCCTCTTAGTCTTCAAAATGAGTGGGCCATGGCTTTAGTCAAAAGGTTCTGGTTTTATTCTCTCAGGCTTGGAGCTCTGCTCTGGGAAAGCTGCTTCAGACTGGAGCTTCCTCACAGTGCATCAGCCCCTGTACTGGAAACAGCTGTGATCACCTCATTACTGGAGGTAAATGTTAGCTTCTTGCCTTTGTGTCTGCTCACTCTGCTGGGGGGGAAAGCTCCAGCTGCTGAGGCTCAGCAAGACTGCCCAAGGACTGCACTTGGGAGATGTTCCTCCTCTCCTCAGAGCTCTGGGAAGCAGTCAAAGCACCTCCAATAAAATCACATGCCAGGCTTCTGGTTTTGCATAAAGGGGGTGAGTTCAGATAAGAGTAAAGGAATAACAGATAAGAAAAAAGGATAAGGATTCCTACAGCCTTTAATTTCCTTTCTTTTTTTTTTTTTTTCCTTGTCCAAACTGTTGCTAAATTTAATATTCATTAAAACCCAACCTAGAGGAAGAGTCTGGTAGATTTTTTCCTACATTGTATTGCTTGAGCCTTCAAAAATTGGTCTGGACCAAGCCCTCTAGTAAAGAAGTATAATTTATATTGATAGAGGGACAAAGATTGAAGATATTCCTGTCCCCATCCTAGCTCATGTGTATTCCCTATGGCTCCAACACCATCTCACACTGGGTAGCATCTCAGACATCACCACAAGGAGTTTGCCACCATCATGGCTTGATAACATGTCTTTCCAGTCTTTGATTTCTAAATACTAAGGAAAAAACCTTTATTCCCTGCTTCTCTTCTCCTATGTAATGAACCAGAGACCTATTTTGCCTTATTTGTGTTGAGGGAAATGCCCTAATACTACTAAAGTCTTGCAATGCAGTAGTGTTGGCTACATGAGTAAAGTATGAGTAGTGATACTTGGGTTCTTTGATGAGGATTTCCTGCAGTAGGAGAGCCAGCTTTTAGAGACCCTTGGTCCTTGGCTGCTAGCTCTTGTTCACAGCTAGTTCTTGCTCTTCAGTTTACTGAAGGGAGGCTGCAGTGAGTCACGTTGGGGCTGGGCAGGGTTAAGAAGGACCTGGGAACATGTGGCTGCAGTAGGAATGGCTGAAGGAAGAGGATGGAGAGATTGTTGCTTAGATGAGGTTGTTGCTTGTTAAGCTTGTTAAGCTACAGCTTGAGGTGTAATTGAACTGTTTGGAAAGCAAATTATCCAGGGGCTGGAGGAGCAGTAGAGCAGGATAGTCTGCAGAAAAACACATCCTTATTTATGGGGCTAGAGGTTAGTTAAGAGCTACTTTGGCAGCAAATGAAGCAAAATGGTGCTCTGAAGAATGAGTAGAGGAGATGTTAATGAAATATTAAATCATTGCCAGAAAAAAAGGATCCATCACTGTGGATAGTATTTATGGCACAGATAAATGATATATCCTTCTAGAAAACAGAATGAGAAAGCAGCAATTGAAGGAGGTGCCTTGAGGACTGCAGATACAGATAGTGCTGGTAGAAATTGGATAGGATCTTGTGTGTGGATAATTAGCATCAGTGCATTCCACACAGAAGTACATTTACTGTTAATCATATGTCTCTGGCATTCAATTTTAGCTATTTCTTCATCTGCCTGAGAATTATTTACCAAGTATAGGCTGGTATTTCATGCACAGGCTGAAGATGACAGGAATTTCAGTTCAGGGCGTGGTATGAGCAAGACAGGAGATGTCTTTCAAACATTTCCTCAAGGAGCCAGGGAGCAGTTATCAGATTCACTGTCCCTTAAAAAGAACAATTTAGTGAATAACACTTAAAATCATCCTTTATAAAACACTCATTTTTTGGTGGGGTGAACAGCTCTGTGAGTGTAACTGGGTGGAATTCACCAGCAGGTGCATAATTCTCACTCTACATCCCATGGTGACTTTGTGTGTGGTAAATGGCATGCAGAAAATGAATTAAAAGGGAAGAAAATGGAATTGTATTAGAACTGAAGTGTAACTACAGCATCCCAAACCCACTGTCTGAAATGATAGCTCCCTGCTCTGTATGTTACAAGACTTAAGACAATCCAGGTTAAGTCACCTTGACAAATGATTTCCAAGTCTCTGTTTTATGTAAATCAGATCCTCCTCTGGGCTCAGCAACAGTCACACATTTTAATATGCTGAGTAGGTTGGAGTTTGTTCATTTTCTTTGCTTAAACCAGAGGCTGGAGCTGTTGGTGAGTCCTGCAGGAGTATATTAGGCATTTGTTTTCCCTGCTCATTTTAAAATGACTTTTAAATACAAACACAGAAGTGAGGTAGGGCTCTGGGAACTGTGCAAGGACTGATCAGCTCTCACCAAATAGCTTCTGGCAACCTGGTACATGCTCAATGACAAAGCAGCAGCAGGCACCAGCATCCTATCTCTGCACCTAGTGGTTCAGAGCATCTGGAGGCACTGACTAGTTTGGTTCACTGAGGTTTAGTTCAACCAATTCTGGCTATGAGCAGTGGAGAATACTTTACATGGACACATCTTAAGGCATTCAGAGCTTCAGACAGTGACCACCTTAAGCTAGGTAGCCATGTCCCAAAAGTTAGTCCCTTTAGAACCAGTACTAGGCTGGTGAGGGACGTTTTTGGAAGTGTTTTATAGTCAATAGTAACAGGGAGCCTTCAAAATCACTAGTTAGTGGTTAACATCCAGGAGTTAACTCTTTTTAAGGGTTATTTCTTGAATTTCCAAGTCCTTACTGCCCAGCCTTCCCAGAAAGATGTTGGTTTGGAGCTCTACAGCAGCAGACATTGCAAAGTAGATGTTGTAGAGAGTGAGAAGATCTCCCCTGAGCCTCCTTCTCCAGGCTAACCAACCCCAGTTCCCTCAGCTGCTCCTCACAACACTTGTGCTCTAGACCCTTCACCAGCTTCATTGCCCTTCTCTGGACACACTCCAGTACCTCAATGTCCTTCTTGGAGTAAGAGGCCCAAAACTGACCCCAGGATTTGAGGTGCAGGCTCCTGCCTAGGAGGAAGACTAACAAATTAACGGTGTGAACAATGACGTGCCAAAGGCCAGACAGATCCCCTGGACCTGTCTCTGTATTGGGACAGACTTAGTCAAAGACTGCAGTGGAGGAGATGCCAGAATGACAGGCACCAGAAAGGACATCCAAGGCAGTGAATATGCTCAAGTTTGGGCTGGATAAATCACTTCCCCACTGAGGTTCAGTGGGTTAGGCATAGCTCAGGATGGGAAAAACAAGGTCCAAACCTTAGATAGCTGTTCAAGAAACCTTAGAAAAACAGGTGAACTCCAAGTGTTCAGAGATGGTCTCCTTTTCAGTGGGGATGATGGATTCTTTGATGTGTTGATGACATTTACAGTGTCAGATGACTGTTGCATTTTCTCTCCTGGCTTCTGCTGTGTATCTGCTGAGATACATGAAGATAATTGGCAAATACCTTCTAAAAGCAAGGTGATATACAAATATATGTGAATCACCAACCCACACACAATCCATCAACAGGATAGTGTTGTGTGGGATCATTTTTCAAAAGCTGCTGTACTTCACAGATATCAAATTATCATGACAGCTCAAGGGGAAAAAAAAAAAAGGTTTGGTCAAGGTTGTGGCCAGTTTCAGATAGGTCTTTTACTCCAATGCTTGTCTTTTCAGTTTTAGTTTCATATCCCTGTTATAATAGTACTGTATATTAATGCAAATGATGATAAGGTCTGTGGAAACATCAGCCTGTCAATGGAATCTTGATAGCTCTGCTCCAAGAGAGAGATGATGACCAGATCATATGATGTTCCTCAAGAATTTGACCAGTCTTTGCAGTAAAGAATGGATCTTCTGCATGGAATACTGGAGAGCAACCCTAAGAAATGAGAAACAATTTCTTTTTGCAGTTATGTTTACAGTCCTACTGAACTTCTTGACAAGGTTGCTACAAGGGCAGAGTTCAAAAGCAGAAATTCTGTGAAAGCCAAGAGCCTTTTGCTGTCACAGTGTGGGAAATGTAGAGTGAACAAACAGTTTCTTTTGTTTTCTTTTTTTGTAAAGAGCTCAGAACACCTGAAGAGTTGTTTATGTTTTCCTCAGACTCTATATGTTAATCTGAGATTTTATGTCTTGAAATGTTTGCTGATGATCAGAATTAACTCTCAGGGTGCTGTGAGCTCCTGTGACAGACCAAAGCTGGACCTCACCATGACAGTGGAGTGGAAGTTTGTGCAGGATGCCAGTATGAGATCCAAACTGACCTGTATGACTAGCCAAAGAAAAGTCACACCTGGAAGATGGTCATTTAGACTTCTGTGCTGTGCCTCAGAGATAAATTCCCTTTCTGTTGCTTATATTGAATTGCTCCCTTACAAGACAAGTTCAGATGCCTTCTGATGCTGAGTATCTTAATGGCTTGATTTGCATCTACTGAGAATGGAGACCATCAATGAATTTCACATAGCTTTCCTAGAAGAGCCTGTTCTGTTGTCTACATCAATCCCAAATGTGATTAATGGACAGAAATAAATCTTCCAGTACATTCACCTCCTCATGATCATGTGTTACAAGTTGTTTACTGAACAAAGTTCTTTCTATTGCTGCTCTTCAGCTATGGAGAAGGACCCTCCTCAAGATGCCATGGCATCTGTTGGGTTGTGCAAAACCCTACATGCTTTTATTTTTGTCATAGAGCTGCCTGCAGAATGTTGATTTTATTTGCATCTCAAAACATGACAAGTGTTGCTTCATGAAGTGGTGATGCTTTCAATGTTGATTTGTAGCCTTCTGCCTATGTGAACAGTGTGTGTGTGAATAGGCTGCTGAAGACATGCTGAATTAAAAGGTACTTATAACAATAGATATATGAGGTACTTGTACTAATATATATATATATATATATATATATATAAATCCCCCCCAAACCCCATCTGGTTGTGGCCAGGTTTGTCAGGACAAAGCACCATCTTCTCTTCTGCTTAAGATGGAAGATGATTTGTTTCTGAGCCCTTTGCACTATTGCATTCAGAGGCATCCAAAAGGTGAGGTCACCTCCAGCAGCTGAGAGCCAGTTCCTGGGGGAGATGATGTGTCAGCAGCACATACTTGTGAGCCATGCTTCTCCTGCTCACCACCTGTCCAGCACAAGCAAGAGGGTGAAAGAAGTTGATGTGTTGTCACTTAAAAAGTGCAGTGAGCAGCCACAGCACACACTGAAACTTGGCTTCTCTGGAAGCCTTTTTATAACTAATGAGCTACTTCAAATACCTTGAGTGTGGAGAGATGCAGTTTACCTCCAGACCCTTTCTGCTTACTATATTGTTAATGTCATTGATAGTATCTAGTGAAGAAAATGTGTGCTGGATCTTCAGAGGTTGTTTTAGCAGGATGTAGCTTTCAAATTTCTCTTGGAAAGAAGTAATTCAATCTCCTCTGCTAGGCTGGGGGATGGAAGGATGCAGGAAGATTTGTGAGCAGCAATTTCAAGCTCTGAAAACTCATGGCTTTATAAAAGACTCTCTTTACATTTGGCCAGGAATAAGTACTGAATTATTAGTGACAGTACAGAATTACAGATTTCTTTCTTATTTCTTTTAAATGTATTGCTTTCAAATCAGCACTGTCAAAGGACACAGAACACTGATTTCCTTTCCAAAACACTAAAGAACTGTCACTGGAAGGCACAATGCAATCTTTGCTGTGTGCACATCTTTATTTCTTTAGGAATGAAAAGGCTTCTCCAATTCACCTCTCACAGAAAGTGATTAGTGGGAGTTTCTCACCCACAATATTCAAAATAATGTCACTTCTGACACAGTATGTAAAAACTGACAAACATGTTGAGTAAACTCAATATTTGGAAACAGAGATCTATTTCTTTTGGTACAGGGGTTGGTGATATCCCAGTATTCCAGCATGGAAGTGACTCAATATTCCAGATGTGGCCTCACCAGGGTAGAGTAAAGGGGGAGAAGAACCTCTCTTGACCTACTAACCACTCCCCTCCTGGCCACAAGAACACACTGCTGGCTCATGGTCATCCTTCCATCCACCAGGACCCCCAGATCCCTTTCCCCTTCACTTCTCTCCAACAGCTCAGCCTCCAACCTATACTCATACATGGGGTTGGTCTCTCCCAGGTGCAAGACTTGACACTTGGCCTTATTGAATCTCATTAAATTCCCCCCTGCCCAACTCTCCAGCCTAAGTCTGGCTGAATGGCAGCACAACCCTGTGGTGTGTCAGCCATTCCACCCAGTTTAGTGTCAGCAGCAAACTTGCTGAGAGCACACTCTGTTCCCTCAGCCAGGTCATTAATGAATAGATTGAAAAGTACTGGTCCCAGTACTGACCCCTGAGGGACTCCACTAGACACAGGCCTCCAACTAGACTTCATCCCATTGACCACAACTCTCTGGCTTCTGTCCTTCAACCAGTTCACAGTCCACCTCACTACCCACTACTCTTGGGTCATCCTTTTGCAGGCAGCAAGGGGGCATGGCATCCCCTCCTTCTCGTGCAGCCCTCACCTGCTGCCCCTCTCTTAGGGATGGCAGAGCCTGGCTGCACCTCTCTATCTCCCTTTCACCCTCTTCTATAGTCTGTAACCTCACGACTTCTTCCTTCAGCTTAGCCACCACACTGAACAGATCATTCACCTGTTCACATCTGACACAGGTGTTCTCTCTGCTACCTTCCATTGCAAATGCCAGGCTCTGGCACTCTCCACAGCCAAGGACCTGGGCACCAACATGTTTGTGTGGAGCCTCAGCCTGTCTGCCCACAGTATTTCTGACAGCAGCCCTCAGCCGAGTTACAACCATGCCCAGAGATTTACAGGAGACTGAGCTCACAGACAGCAGCCACACACCCAGCTGACTCACCTCAGACAGCAGCCACACACCCAGATGCCTCACCTCTCTCCTTGACCCACCTTTTTCTGGTGCAGAGAGGTCAGAGACCCCTGCCCTCCTGGGCTGTTTAAATACCCCGGGGGGACTGCACTCTTCCCCCAGCCACTCCTGCCTCTCCCACAGTGAAGCAGCCTGCTGGCTCTTGCACATAATCTAGCATGCAGTCCCCAAACTTAGCTGTTGACAGGAGAGAAAAACTTCCCTGAAGTTCCAAACCACAGGAATGTGCACAGCCTAGATCTGACTCCAGTCTCAGTGTAGTTTTACCCTCTTGGGTCTCTTCACACTCTTGATGTCACCCAGAGGACTCCCAGGTTTCACCAGGTTATGCCAGTAAGTGAAATGAAAAGGTTGGTCAGCATTGAAATCCAAGGCACACATGGGGTTGAAACTGGTGAGGGATGGGAAGAGCAACAAGAACATTTTAGATTGGTTACTAGGAAAAATGTCTCCCCTGAAAGAGTGGTTATGCATTGGCCCAGGCTGCCCAGAGCAGTGGTGGAGTATTTCTGAAGGAAGCAGATGAGGTAACACCATGTTCTCCTTGTTTCCATGTTCTGTTTGGAGAAGAGGAACCAGAAGCATTCAGTATCTGTATGAAAGCCTCTGAGGAACTCTCCTCACTCTGCAATGACTGTGCAAATCCTTAGCTTGTTCCAGCAGGTGCTTGGGAAGCAACACACCCAGCAAAATTTTCCTGACCTCAGTCCCATACACCATATCTAATTACTAATTAGCCTTTTAGTTGGAGATAGGCACAGAAACACACTGGGAAAAAGGCAGAAGGTTCACACAAGTCTTTCCTCTCTTGGTCCTGGGCAGCAGGTTGATTACAAGGAGTCCAGCTCAGAATGACTGCCTGGTGGCAGATTCTTGGAGGTCAGGAAAGTTTTTGTGGGTGTGTTGCTTCCCAAGCACCTGCTGGAACAAGCTAAGGATTTGCACAGTCATTGGAGAGTGAGGAGAGCTCCTCAGAGGCTTTCATACAGATACTGAATGATTCTGGTCCCTCTTCTCCAAACAGAACATGGAAACCAAGGAGAACATGGTGATACCTCCTCCAAAAACCAAGAAAAACATAAGATGATGTTCTAGTGGTGATCAAAGTCACATTAACACTTTCATTTGTCAAGGGAGGTCTGGCTGCTTTTGCCCTTTAGATAAAGATGAATAAGAACTCGAGTTCCACATTTGATTAAATAGAGGAATGGAATTGTTTTGTTCCCTGGCTGAGGAGGACAGCTGGAGTGTAAAACAGGGCAGGTGACAGGGGCTGAGGAGAGAACTTGTTAAAATGACTTCAAAGTCAGAATCCAACCTGTAAGTAAGAGCCATGTGATGTAAAGAAATCACAGCTCTGTGGCACATTTGATTGTGGCACTGCTATTGGGTATAAAACAGCAATTAACTGGCTGGAAAGCAGCTGCTTGCCTGTCTATAAGACATCTGGCCCTTTTCCTCAGCTCAGGAAGAACTTGCTCCTACAGCCAACTGTTGTGTTTCAGGGACCTGGTTTATTTTCCAGTACAAAATGTAAGTGCAATGTGACACAAAGCCATTTCCCCTTTAAATTGCTTGGAATGTTTAGGTTCCTTTTAATTGTTATTTTTATGTTATCTCTACTGCAGAAACCTCTGCTTCCTCTGCCACCCTTTCCTGCTGCCCTTTCTATTTGCCCTAGTCAGGCTGGCTTGACCATTATATTTGGCACAGATTCTATGCCTTTAAAAGCTCCCTGAGTTTGGCTTAATGATGCTTTGATGATTTCACTCTGGTTGGGGATAGAGGATGTTCACTGTTCCTTTATGAGCCATCTGAATGCTGGGGACTCAGGAGGCTGTAGCTCCCCTTGGGAGGATTTCACTGCTGTCATTGCTGTCTCCTGGTGCCCTCTGCTAACCTCCAGCCAGAGGGTTGGTTTCTTTATACCTTTCCTGATTCCTCACCCTTCTGAGGGATGCTGAAGCATCCAGAAAGATGATGTTGAGGCCTTCATTTCAGAGACACACCGTATGGCAAAGCTAGAGCTCACAAGCTAAACAACTTCTTTCTTTTTTAAGAAATATAGGAAACACAATTTCCTTTTTAATATGAGATAAAGGGAATTTTCTTCTCTGTCTGTCTGAAAACCACTGGGCTAGTTGAAAAGCCAAAAAACCCCTTCAGCTTCTATTTTCTGGCTTCCTTTTCCTGTCCTCAATTTTTTCATAAAGCACATCACTGGCAGAAAAGGAAACAACCTAAAGATCACAAGTGATGTGAGGAGCAGCTAAGGGAACTGGGGGTGCTTATCTGGAGAAGAAGAGGCTCAGGGGAGACCTTATCTCTATCTACAACTCCCTGAAAGGAGGTTGGAGCCAGGTGGGGTTTAGTCTCCCAGGTGACTAGTGATAGGACAGGAGGAAATGGCCTCAAGTTGCACCAGGGGAGGTCCAGGCTGGATAATAGGAAGAATTTCTTGACTGCAATAGTGGTTAGACCAGGCTGCCCAGGGCAGTGGTGGAGTCACCATCCCTGGAAGGGTTCAGAAAACATCTAGATGTGGCACTTTGTGACATGATTTATTGGCATGGTGGTGTTGGGCTGGTGGTTGGACTTGTTGATCTTAGAGGTCTCTTCCAACCTTAAGGATTCTGTGATTTAACTACAACATGGGTAAGCAGACTGTGTACTTGCAAAGCAACCCCCTGAGGCTGAAGGGCACATGCATCCCAGAACCTGCACCAAACTCACTTTTAGCAATGCTAAAATGAAGGCCACCACAGACCTTAGTGAATTCACACCTAAGCTGTCACTTCCCATTTTCCATTCATGGTAGCAAAGGCATCCACAGGCTGAGACACCAGATCTATATAAGGAATTATTCAGGTGTGCTGTATTCATTTATAGAGTTTCCTTCAGAGTGAGAGAGCAGCTGTAGCTAGAACAGAAAGAAAAATTTCTCCTTTCACAGCATGTTTACCTTGGAAACTCTCTCCTTGCTTCTGGTGCAATGGGAGGAGCTTTCACAGTAGGCAATTAATTGGAGTCCAAATCCTCATCCCCTTTTAGCTAAGAAATATGTCTCTTCAACTGCTTTGGACAAAAAGTGCCCTTTTGTCCTTTAGAAAGATCCCTAATCTGATTGGGTGGTGTTTCTGTGGTAGACTTGCTCTTGAATTTATTCAGATCCTCCCCTTTGGGAGGAAATAAGCCAGAGGAGTTGGCTTGGGACATTCATTAAAGCCTACTCCCAGCCATGTTTTCTATGAAAAATGGCTTTGCTGCTGAGAATGATTGGTATGTCAAGAATTTCATTTCAGGCACCACTTTGTTATTAGAACAAGCTTCTGTTGTCTACATGGGTTTTGTTCAGGAAGATGTGAAGCAAGATAAGGAGAGAGCATCCCTCCAGTGGCCTTATCTGCTCTGCAATGCTTCTATTGGAAGCAGAGATAATCATTCTAATATTTTTTTTCATTTCCTTGGGTGCTGCTTCTCACTCACATCTTATAATGGGTCCTCATGCCTCTGCTGCTGCTTCTCTGGGGGCTAGAACAATAATCACAGGGCTTTGTTTTGCAGTGAGCAAGCTACTTGTTTATTGAAACCTTAGAACTGGATGCCTTAAAGGTGATCTTTAAAACCATTTGTTTTTTGGCCTTTTTGTGTTTCCTGGGTAAAACATCAAGACTAGCACATTAAACCATGCTTTTTCTTATTGTTTTGTACCTCATTAAAACTCAGCAGGTCCCTTTCTCCCATCTGTCCTTTTGAACCAATACCACTTTCTGAAGAGAGAGGAAGGGATGGGGGGGGGCTGAAGTGGGTCACAGCCTTTCCTGACATCACCATCAGCATCCTCTCCAGCTGCCCCAAGAACCAAACCATCCATACATGGGAGGAAAAGGAGAATCTGATTAAAGCCAAAAGAAACAAACCAGACTGATAGGCTTCCAGTAGGTTCCTGTGGCTTCCAGTTTGTTTTGTTCTTGTTTATATCCTGTCCCCCCCCCCTTGCCCTTCTAGAAACACCATGATTATGTTTGCTAGTTAGTATTTATTGTTATTATTAATAATATATCTCTTTTCTTGTACACTGATAAGCAAGCTGAAATCAATACAACTCTGCAGCAATCAACTCTGCAGGATCATAGGTTCCTCTGGGTAGCAGATGCATGTTTCTCTCCATCTTGGAAGATATCTGCCATCCTTTATTACTACAGTGACTATTTTTACCCAGCCTTTACTTCCTGAGCAGCAACCACATTTCCAGAGTCTGTTTGCATATGCCAGCAGCAGATAACAGTTAACACATGAAGCAACTGAGGCAGCTAAGGAGCAGGGGTAAAGCACTGGGTGGTGTTTGCTCTCTCATTTCTTGATTTCTTGCTTTCTGCCCCCTCCTGACCAAAAAAAAAACAACCCCAAAATCATCCAAAAAAAGAACAAAAAAGCCACAAACAAACTAAACAAAAGCCCAACAAAACAAAAAACCAAATCAAATCAACCAAATAGACACAAACAAGAAACAAAACCAACCACAACCTCAAAACCAGAAGATGAAAGTGTGTGACACCTGCTAGGAGGTGAACCACCTGATCATTCTATGCTGCCTCTGAGGATGGGCTCCTCCCAAGATGGTGACAGCTGTTGGAAGTGAAGCATCACACTTCATCCCCTGGTCACCTGAGGTCTCTCTCTGGGTCTGCTGAGACCTTTACAACAGCAACAAGTGGTTTTCTTACTGCACCTTTTGCCTTGCCTAGTGCAGAGTGCACAAACCAGAGTGCAGCCAAGAGCAGGCAAAATACCTGCAGCTTCTTAAAAGCCAGCAATAGTTTGGGTATCACTGGACAAAGCATCCTAGAAGCAAAGGAAGTAAAAGAATGATGACTAGGAAGCTGGGGTGACCTTGCCACCCAGGATCTCCCCTCAGGTCAGTGTTACTCACAGCAGGGAAGGGCAGCATCCACGCTTACAGGACATGGTCACTGACTCATGCTGAGACTAAGATCATGGAGTCATTCTGGGTGGAGAAGACCTCTGAGACCATGGATTCCAACCATCCACCCAACACCACCATGCTCATCACTACACCATGGCCCCAAGCACCACATCTCCATGTCTTTTGAAGACTTCCAGGGATGGTGACTCCACCACTGCCTGGGCCAATGCCTGATAGCCCTGTGAGGGAAGAAACTTCCCAACATCCACCAACAAGCAATCTTCTGCACACCAACTAAGGGCATGTTTCAAACACTCCTCTACCCTATCTCTAACCAACAGGATCCTGTAGTTTCCCACCACTTCCCTGCCTGCCAGGCTCTGAGTATCAGCAGTAGGTAAAGTGGACTCACAGCAGCTCAAGCATTTAAAGGATCTGCAATAATTCAGATGAAATGTGTTACCCTTTACAGTTGTGCTTGGTTCTGTAAAGCTCACCTCTCTTCTGTCCTCAACCAGTTTTCCTTGCTTCTGTTTTTACTTTAACCTCCACCAAACTAAAATAATTAATGACAAAATAAATATGGGGAAAGTAAGGGCTTTCATGTGCCAAAGATCACTAAATGACTGAGGTCAGAAGTGGCCTCTGGAGACCATCTAGTTCAACTTGCTCCTCAAGCAGGGTCACCCAGATCAGGTTGCCCAGGACCATGTGCAGGTGGCTTTTGAATATTTCTGAGGATGGAGACTCCACAGCCTCTCTAGGCAACCTGTGGCAGTGCTCAGTCACCCTCACAGTCAAAACATGTTTCCTGATGTTTGGATGAAGTCTCCTGTGTTCCAGTTTGTGCCCATTGCCTCTTTTCCTACCAGTTCAAGAGGATGTCATAGCCTGCAGTGAACCAAGCTAATCCATGTCTTTCACTGTAGTACCCAACTAAAGAATGCAGGATGTGACAAAAGCCTTGGCTCATCTCTGGAGAAGAGGTGAAAAGGCATGAAGAAACCTCTTCAGCACTGTCAGCCACTCATGGATGCAGGGCTTGGCACTGGACATGTCTTTAATTCCAAAGATGTAAAATATTCCCTTCAGTCACCTCAACAAGCATCTTTCTTCCAGCATTTAGTCTGCAAACCCACAAATCTCAGCAGCAAGCACCACATAAATCTTTAAAAGTGAGCAGTAGGTAGAACTTGCTGCTTGTAATTCTCTTTCAACCTCTGCTGAGCTGCTGTCCTTTAAATTGCTGCCACAGCTACTTCATTTTCCTCCCCAGCATTAGCAGTTGCCCAGGTTTTATTCTAATTGTTATTCATCAACTTTTCCTTCTTGCTTGGATGGTGAAAGGTAATAACCACGGCAGAGTGATGCTGCAACCCCAGAAGTGGGGTTGGTGATATGAGAGGTCCAGGATGGGCTACAACAGCCCAGACTAGCAGGGAAATATCCAGGTGAGCAAGAGCTGAGAGAAGAGGGCAGGGAGGGGAGGGCAGGGATTGCTACCCATGGCAATGGGAGGTGGTGATCCTCCCTTATTGCTTCTCCTGCCTGTCACAGCTGCAAGCCTGGACAGGGATGTGACCAGACCATGCCATGTTCCTGCCACTCAGATGGAGAATGTTGCAACTTCCAGCTAGAACACTGACCTCAGGATATGAGAACACACACAACCCCAGGCTGTACACTGCCATGGTCCTACAGGCACCTGTAAAGTCCTTACAAGCCTGGACAAAGAAAACTCCACACCCTCCTCCCTCTCTGTACCCATCCTGCTCTTACAAGGAGCTGGAGGGTCCCCAGAGCCATGTGGCTCCTCACCACCCACCTTCTCTGCATGAAACATCTCAGTGTGAAGTTTCTGATTCATGAACCCATTGGCTGCTCCTGGTTGGTGTTGTCTTTTTATAGGAAACCCTTGGGGGCTTTTGCATGAAGATGACATGAGCCTAAATTTCTTAAGCAAACATCTCCCACTCTCCACCTTTTCCAGCCAGACCAGCTCCTTGAGGACAAGCACTCACCTTGCAGTATCTTCCACCCCAATCCCAACTCTCCCTTTGGGACATATCTTTCCAATTATCTGCTGGTAGCTGATAACAAAACTGCTTTTTCTCCCATCATTCCTGAGTCTTCCTGGCCATTCCCTGGTGTTTCATGCTCATTTTCTGATGATAAGGACATGGTGTGGACTCTGGCCCAACTCACTCCAGGCTGTTTCTGGAAGGCCTGCCTAAAGATGGAAAATGGGCAGGGTTTTTTCTGCTTTTTGCATGAATGCAGACCAAAAATTACCACCATCCCCCCCTTTCTTTAGAGGGGATGTTTGATAAATAGCTGAAGGCAGGTAACACAGCTGAGAACAGATGCTCTAACAAAGGCAGGGATCTAAGGTTTCCTTGGAGGCCTAAGGGACAGCATATTGACCTGACCTGATTGGTATTGTTATTTGCCATCCCTAGTTGTTTTTATGACTGGAGGCCCCAACTCAGGTTAAGGTTTCATCCCTTTTTATACTACAAGAAGTATAAAAGAAGATCACCCTTTCTCATGGCAGCTGGATCTGGTAGATAAACAGAGGACTCACACTAATGGTAACACACAGAAAGATGTTCACAATGGTCCTTAAAACCAACCCCTACCATGGCAGACTGCAGGCTTCATTTTGGAGGAATAAGAAGGTGGCTCTAAAGAATAAACAGTCCTTATGGCAGCTTATCCTTTCACTAAATTCACCAAGATTCCTGGCTGCAAACCCAGAGCTCTTGGCAAGCTAGCACCAGGAGCTACATGTAGTTGAAGCTACAGAATTAGAAGCAACATGTCAGTCAAAATATTTGCTTTCATTGCATCAATACTGCTAATTCCCTCTGAAACACTTTTAACCACATCCTTTCAGATTTGATTTCCTGAACTGAGCTGCTTGTCTTCTTCTCCCCACCCCCAAGCAGGTAAATGAGAACATTATTTGTTTATGGGGTAACCAATCTACCGACTTGGACTCACTTTCTTTACAAAATGACATTGATGCAAAGAGTGAAGTCTCAAGAAATAAGCCCCAAGACTTCTGCCCATCCATCCACACCAGTAAGGAGTTACCTTTCTTTGACTTGCCCATGGTGGATCAGTGCTGGGAGGAAGAGGAGGCACCCAGCTGCTCCCAGTTCCTTTAATTCCCTATCACTGATGAGCAGCTTCCTGTGGTTCTTAAGGAAGACTGAAGTGAGGCTTCTAATTGCAATGCAGAACTCATTATCTGCTCTTCCTACAGACCACCACAAGCTAGGCAGGAAAGGCCAATGTCAAATCATCTGGGGAACTGAACAGAACACCAAGAGTAGGAACAGTTTTCCTTTCAATCCTCAGAATACATAGGAGGTTTTCAATTTGTAGAGCAGTGTCTTAAAATCAGTCTGCTAGGAAAATAAAATTGCTTTGTTACACTCTTTGTGCTTTTCTTCCTTATCCAAGGGTCTTCTGACAGCCACCTAAGAGCAGCTACCTTTTCAGAAGTCCCTTCTTCTCCTCAGGGCAGATAATTGGAAGCATCTGCTCCATTCTCAGTGTGCACTCCCAGGCCTAGGGTTGAAAACTGTGATGGCAGCATATTCAAACATCTCTCCATCTCTCCAGCTTCAACATCATTTCCTAGCTCTGATCATGTACTGGAGCATGGAGTTGGTTATTTGAAGTCAACCCAAGGCATTCTGTGATGATATATTCTGCTTCCCAGGAAGGTCTGACATCATGTCCACTTGGCTATCTGAGCTCCATTAAAGGACCTTCTTTCCATCAAAAGAAACTACATCAGTCTACAGAATGAGTAGAAAACTGTGTTCATCACAGCATCTTTTTTATTTCATACTCTTTCTGTGTTACCCACAGTTACTGTCCTTTGTCCAGCTCCAGCTCTTGCTTTCCTTGCTGGACATTTAATAAGATTTTCCATTCTGAACTTTCTCTGCAATTGGATGGTTTGGCTTTATTTTTGTATTTGTAAAAAAGCAGAAGCAGGTCTAGCAGCCTCTCTTGTGAGAAGTAGGTTAGCACTCAATTAAGGTACTTGGAACTTCAGTGCACCAGGCTCTCTAATGGCCTCTGCAATTTGAATACAGCCAAGTGGCGAAGACAATTAAGATACCAGGTTGCTAGGACCTGGCATCAGCTGTGTTCAAAGCTGATGGACAAAAAGAAGCAGAAGATCAAGAATTGCACTTGTTACTTATCCCCAAGCCTGCTAGTTTCTTTTTTTCACTGCTCTTCTCTTTACTAATGGTTGGCAAGATCAGACGAGAGGTACCCAGCTAACGTGGAGAAAATGTCAGCATACCCCAAGCAGAGCATTTAGTAGCTAAATGGCTTTCCTTGAGTAACAACTCACACTTGTGAATTAATCATGCTGCAGCAGCCTCTCTCTAGGCTAACTCAACACACCACTTTAACTCATTTTCCGTGTTTTGCATGTGGAAACATTAAATTTAGGTCAATATTTTCTGTAAACTCAATAAATTATTCACCCAGTCAATTATTTTCTCCAGATCTTTTGTACCACAGATTTTCTACCTCATGCCATGGAACCACCTTAGCATTCAAGGAAAGAAAGCATTTCTATCTGCAAAGGAACTGTGCAGATATGCATCTTAATTCTGAATTTGGCATCACTAGGTATAGCATAGCAGGAGGGAAGCGAATTTCACCCCACCACACATTTGATTATCTCCAGACTGAGAGGTGCTTGTGTCTCTATCAGCTTGCTCAGGAAGTCAAGAAGGTGAAAATCCTCCATTAATGCAAGAAAATTTGTATATTCCTAGAAGCAAGTCATTAAGCAATTTCCCTGTCATTGGCTGAGAACTAATAGAACTTCTCATCACTTGCCTGGTCTTGTAAATCAAACTGTGCTCATGAGGATTTAGCCAGTTGTGTATTTTTAACTGATTTCCATTCTGATTTTTGCAGCTTGCATGAAGGATCATCAAATTTCATACTAAAGTGAAAAAAAGAAAACAGAAGTAAAACCAGATAACAGTCTCCTGTCTTTGTTAGATTTCAAGGCTTTTGACAGAAGTGAACTGTGAGGAAAAGCTGAATGAAAGCCATGGACATCTGACAGGCAAAGTTGAATAAGCAGTTCTAAAAATAAGGGCTGAGCAGATGAAAGGCAAGAACAGGAGCAGGATGCAAAGGGATGGTCTGGAGAGCAGAGGGGGAGCTCTGCCAGCATGGGGAGGAGCCAAGTTAGACACACCATCATCAAAAATTCACAGGAGATCAAGAGCTAAAAGGAAATCTCCCAGTAAAAACCCTGTCAGACCTGACATGCTCAACATGCTGCTCTTTGCCAAGCCAACCCCAGCAGATGTGCTGCTGAGGAAAGGCTTTGACCGAGCTGCTGCCATCAAAGTTTCCATCCTGTTGGCCAGATGATGCTCATTGTCTGTGGCAGGTGTTGTTGAAGCTGGCCAAGGTGTCCCACTCTGCCTGTCAAATTGGCCTTCCCTTCTCCCTGAAGTGCTCCTTTTGCTTTTCATCACTGCCACAGCCACCCTCCCAAAACAGGGCCTTTTCCTCAGCTGCTCTCTCGGTGGAAACTCGGCAGTGTCAGGCACAGAGACAGAACCTCTGCTCCCACTCTCCTCCAAAACATAAACCTCTCTCCTTCCTTGCTGCCCTGACCTGCTAATGGTGGTGGTGGGAGGAGTAAAGCATTAGCACTGCTCCACTGGAGTTTGGATTTGAAATGTTCATTAAAGCTGTAATTATTAATAGGTATTAAAAAAGAAAAGTCACTGGTGTCATGCATTATTTTTTTCACAGCTTGAGCTCTGATGACTAAGGAACAGGCAGAAAGGAGAAACTGTTCTCACAGTGTCACACTTGGATGTGTTTAATCAGAACTTTTTATCTTTGAGTTGAACAAACCATGCTGAAGAGCTCTGCTTTGAATGGGTTCTCCAGTTCTGTTGACTGATGGAGAGAGAAAAGAGGTCAGGCAACGATTGTGTCCGAGTAAAATTAGATGCTGCTGAAAACAGGATCAAGGACTTTCTTGGTTCTGAGGCTTTTTCCCAAGCCATTGACTGTCTGGGGTTATCTGGTTGCATGCTCTTTTGCAGCATCAATGCAAGCATTGTGCTTTGTTGGCATAGCTTACCCCTCTGTGAGTAGCTAATGAGAGCACATTTCTCATGGGCAGGATGAGCCTGTGCTGTCTGAAGCCAGATGTGTGCTGGTGAAGGCTGTGGTGATCAGCAGTGGCTCAATGTACAGCACACTTTGGATTTGAACTTCACTGCTAACAACACTAATGTCTGTGATGTTTTCCATTAACCCACTCAGGTTTTGGGAGAGGGAACCAGTAACTGGAAGCTATTTCTCTCCTGAAGACCTAAGGACACGAGTACGTGGAATCATAGAATAATTTAGGTTGGAAAGAACCTCTAAGATCATTGAGTCCTCCTTTACCAGGGGGAAATAGTGAACAAGAAACAGACAAAGAGAAAACATATCCTGGAGAGAAAGAGAGAGGGAGAGGGAAGGAGCAGAAGAGGAGAAGGAAATGGCAATAGAATCAGCACTGCAGAGATGGAACTGTTCCAAGTCTGGAGAGGGCAATTGGTCATTGAAGTTGGTCTGGGGTTTGTCAGGAGCACAGAGCCTAACCCACCATTCTCTGAGGGGACACTGACTGCATTCTTAGAAAAGTCAGCATTTTCCTTCAGAAAACTTCTCCAGATGCTCTTGGGTGTTGAAGAATAGGAGCCTTGCCAAAAAAAGAGCCTAGTGTTCCTTGTTATTCCTGGCCTCTGACTCCTCAGAATATCAGCTGTCATCTATCAAATCATTTATATTTTGTCTGAATGTGACTTCTTTTGACTGGGATTTTTCCCTTTCTCTCCAGCTGCTTTTACACCTTTTTCCCCTTCACATTGAAGCCAAAAAGTTGTCTGCTGTTGTTTCAGCACAAGCTCCCTTTATGTTTCTCCTTCCCTTTCAGCAGTGTGCTTTATTTAACAGGAGACTTTTCCAACAGGGCTGAGGGTCAGACTTTCAGCTTTCACTTAACTTTCACTTAAGAGCTGTGTGTTTGAACTGAACATCCATCCAGGCATCTCTAAAGGTTCCCTGTCCCACAGCTTCAGCAGCCTCAGCATGGCCATGCCACACAACTCATTCCTGCCTTACAGAGACCTCACCTGCAGTGTTGCAGTCAGCTCTGGAGTCCTCAGCACAGGAGAGACATGGACCTGGTGGAGTGGGTCCAGAGAAGGTCACAAAAATGATCTGAAAGTGGAACCCCTCTGCTGTGAGAACAGGCTAAGAGAGTTGGGGTTGTTGAGCCAGGAGAAGAGAAGATGCCAGGGAGAGCTTACTGCAGCCTTGCAGTACTTAAAGGGCCTAGAAGAAAGATGGAGATAAACTGTTTAGTTGAGCCTGTTGTGACAGGACAAGGGGTGATGACTTCAAACTAAAAGAGGGAGACTTAAAATGGATATAAAGAAGAAATTTTTCACCATCAGGATCATGAAACACTGTCCCAGGCTGCCCAGAGAGGTGGGAGATGTCCTATCTCTGGAGCCACTCCAGGTCAGGTTGTCTGGGGCTCTGAGCAACCTGCTCTAGTTGCAGATGTCCCTGCTGACTGCAGGGGGGTTGGACTAGATGACTAGATCCCTTCCAAACCATTGTATGGTTCACTTTCCAATCTCTCATTCTGGTCTTGAAGGTAGCTCAGCAGCTGTGGTCTTTAACCATGCCTGAGCAGCTTTCTTACCTGTGACTAGATACCTGTGAAGGTCCCTGTATGTCCCCAGCAGACTAACTCTCAGTGCCTAGTTCACAGTTCTTGACTACTTACATTATCATTTCTCTGGAGACTGAAAGTGAAAATCACTATTGGCAGATCAGGAGCCAAGTCACCACCATTAAAGCAAAAAGAGATTTTGAGTCCCAAATTCAATGCCTGAATGAAGTGCAGCTCTGGGAAGTTTTCTTTGCCACTTCCTAAAAAACCACAGTCAGGATTTGTATGTTCTGCAGTGGACACTGTCCAGGACAGGTTTGTTATCACATCTTCTGGGTTTCTCTCCATTGTTGCTGCTCCCCCTGTAAAATGAGTAAACTCAATGTAAACTTATTTTGCATAATGTGTCCACAAATAAAAGCAAAACCTGAGTGTTCTATAAATCATCTGACATCCCAGCAGTCTGCTGTTCTCTGGCTTCAGATGACTCATTGTCAGATTCATTTGTTAGCTTGTTCATCTATTAAATGTAACCTGCTCTATAACAAGTGACCCATTGCATTTGCACTTCTAATTTTGCCTTTTTGGAGCCCCCTAGTCCACCTTTATTCTAGTCCATGTGCCAGAGGTTAATCTCTTACAATCTCAGCAGAACTGGGCCACAGTGAGTGCTAAATGAGCAAAGCAATTAGAATTGTGCAGCTTGATCACATTTCTTCTCCTAACTTCCTATAAAGGAAAACTTTACTCAAAGGTTTCCAGTTCTGAGCTAATGAAAGTCATTCCCAAATTAAAATGACTCTGAAGTTATGGGTAACAAGACAACTACCATAGAACTCTGTAGAAATGTAAATTTTCAAGTTATTTGTTGAAATTGGAAGACCTCCTGCTTGCATACAGACACAGAATACAAGCACAAAGCACATTCTTATAGCAGATACCATTGCTGATCAATACATCTTGATTAGCAATCATCAAATTGATCATCAATGCCATAACAACACTTCAATAATGGTTCAGGACTGTTGATGTCTAGCAAGCTCTACAACTGCTTGAATATTTTACAGCAGTTGTATTGCATTGATTTCTTCCAGGGGTTGTTCTCCTCCTTGTAGAGCTTGTGGATCTACTCCAGGTCTTGAGCTATTTGTGTTCAATGCATTTCAAGACCTCTCTGCCTCTCATTCTACACACTGGTGGTTTTCTCCTCTTCCCTCTCTCCTTCACGAAGGCCAGTGTAGAGAAATGATTTCTGAGTCCATAAAGGCTGTGTAAAATGTCTGAATGACAAAGTAATGAGCACTCTTTGTGGCTGGAGTCAGCACAAGTGTTTATTGCTAAGCAACAAAGACTGATGTCAAGGAGTTTTGCCAAATGCAGATGGTGTGTAGGTTTGTTGAAAAAAAAATACATATCAAATCAGTCTAACATAACTCTTTACAGAGGATTCTAATGTGCTAGAAGTAAAATACACTCAGCTGGTCAGAGTGAAGGGCCCCACAGAGAGGAATGAGGTTAGTGTCATTGTGGTTTCTGCTGGCTTGGACCGTGTTTCAGGGAGCTGCTCATCCATGAGGGTGTTCCTCATCTATCTCAGCAAGAGTCAAGGAAGGAAAGACATCTGCAAAAAGCTTCCTTAAAGAGTTTGCCCTCCTAAAAGTTGCCATTCATAATGTTCTGGAGAACAAAGGAAGGACATAATCCATCTAACCTGCTTGGCTGGGAGGTGGTGTTTGGAAGTACAAACTTTCTGGCCACTTTAGTCTGTAAGGAGGTAAACAAGTTTTAGTCCTGTTCAGCAAATGTCTTTGTGTTCTCTCTCTCTGAACAGCTCCCAGGTAGGACTGGTGGGGGACACTGATGATTATGTCACTGCAAAGTTGACTGTGTGCCCGATGGGCAATGGCCACCACTCCTTTTATCCCTCCCTGAGACCAGATCTGCCACAGTGAAGAACATGCTCACTTAGCTGCTTGGAGCACCCCAAGGAAAACATGGTCATCTTCCTGCATAGCCTTTGGGCAGAGCTCACTCTCAAAGGCAGATGCAAAGTTACCTTATTCCCATGGAGAGAAGACAGAAGCAGACCTTAGTCCCAAGCTGTGAGAAGTCCTGTTGCTCTGCAGGGGAGGTGAGTTTGGTCTGAAGAAGGTGTAACCAAATGGCTGTTGGTTAGCACTTCAGGACTATGCTGGAGGGAATCAAATCTGGTTCAGTCAAACTGCTAAAATCAAAGAATCACAGAATGGTTAAGGTGGGAAGGGAGCACCAGAGGTCATCTAAGTCCAACCTCCCTCCTCTTGCAAGGTCATCCAGAGCACATTACTCTGGATTGTGTCCAGCTGGAGTTTGGAATCTCTACAGAGAAGGAGACTCTACAACCTACCTCTGTGAACAACCTGTTCCAGTGCTCAGTCACCCTCACAGTGAAGAAGTTCTTCCTCATGGTTAGGTGGAACTTCCTGGGTTCCAGTTTCTGCCTCTTGCCTCATGCCCTATTGCTTGGCCCCACGGAGAAGAGCCTGGCTCCAGCCTCTTGCCACCCTCCCTTCAGATCCTTCTCTCCATTGCTGAGGTCTCCTCTCAGCCTCCTCTTCTCCAGGCTACCCAAGCCCAGCTCCCTCAGCCTTCCCTCAGCAGGGAGCTGCTCCAGCTCCTCAGCATCTTTGCAGCCTCTGCTGGAGTCACTCCAGCAGCTCCATGTCTCTTGTCCTGAGTAACCCAGAACTGAATAGAGTTCTCCAGGTGGGGCCTCCTCAGGGCTGAGTAGAGCAGGAGAAGAACCTCCCTTGACCTGCCGGCAATGCTCTCTACCAATAGCTATGTTCGTGCAGGACCTGGAGTAGCAACCTGTAGTAGGGCAAGTAGAGGAAATAGTGTGATGATGGCAAAAAAAAATGAAGTAAAACCACCCAGAGAAACCTCCAACCCAAAAAGTGGCTTAATTTGCTTCAAAGTAAGGATGCTGCACCTCAGGCAACTCATTAAACAAGTCTCTTGTGTCTGAGTGAAAAATGTTAACGTGTATGAAAATCACTGCCTTAGCCTGAGTGAGAGAAAGATCAGCCAGAGCTCATGTGGGGCTCAGCTGGGAAAGGAATTATCTGACTTGAAGCTATTTTTATTTCTCTTAGCTGCATTGGGCAATCAGCCCCATAGAGTATCACCCAGCCACAGCAGAAGGACAGGAGTGGCTGCTTAGAATTAGGTAAATTCACTTAATAATGCTACCAATTAAAAAATTAATGGGTTTTGAATAGTAATTGTGTTTGGAAAAGGGTTTAGGAGAGACTGGCATTTATTATGGTTTTCTATGTGCCTCTCTGCTTTGCTGTCTTGTTGGTGTTTGGGGTTTTGGAGGGCTTTGGATCTCAAAGTTCAGCTTTGCTGCTTGTAAATGTTCACAAGCTAGAGAGAGTAAGTGATTTTTCAGAGCTGGAGTTATTCTTGGGCCCTTTTGCCCACATGAGATGTTTCTGCTCTCTGACCAAGCAAGAAACCAGTACAAATGGGGAACTGGTGAAAGGGATGGTGACAGACACACACTAACTGATACCACCTGAGAATGGGCTTCTTGGGCTTCTTGGGTTTGGAGGTATCTCCAGGAACCCTCAACCACTCAAATATTTAGGATATAGAGAGATATCAGCTGGGGAATGCAATTTTAATTGGAATTTCAGCTGCTTAATCAAGAAGTTCTTTAGGGATGTTTGGGCTGAGGGGAAACTCCTGATGTTTCACACACTCCTATTCAAGATGCTTTTCCTCCTGCTCACCAGACATCAGCACAAAGCCATAAACCTCTGTTTTCTCCATCTCTAATGCACTGCTGAGCTATCTAGCACTCCTGTCATTTACTCTTAAAAGCTATTAATGCACTTGGTAAAGAAGACAAATGAAATATGAAATCTTGTCAAGCCTCCTGAAAGCTGCAGTCAGGCTTTTTTAATAAATGTTTTCCAGAAAGTCAGGTTTGCCTCTGATAAATGCACTTTTCCACCTGTAGATTCAGCACTTAGGAAAATCTGTTGACAGCAGCTGGATTCTGAACTCTTTATTTGTCTGCAAAGCAGCCAGAGTAGATGCAGAGGTAACATAAACTTCTCCACTCCATGGAAGTTCTTTGCCCTTGAACTGGTCAGACCTTCTGTAGATGTGAGAGGACACAGTCCACATCCCTTCAGCTCTCAGCCTTTCTGCTGAGCTTGGCAGCAAGGACTTGAATTAGTGTCCAAATAGGATGGTGAGTATTAAATAGTTAGCACTGGGGGCTTGGGGCTTGAATTCCCTCACACCACCTGGATGGCCAGACCATAGAGGGTCCTCTGACCCAACAAGTAGGTGCTAGGTGTCCTTAAGCAAAGGAATGACTCCACCCAGCCAGGTCTGGAGACACCACCTGCTTCACCACCTCCAGCTCTGGGTATCCCAGCTCATCTGTGGTGGGCCAACAGCATCAAGATACCTGCAGTGGGCAGAACTTCAGCCTAAGCCTCCACTTCCTAAACCCCAGGAGATTTCTGCAGCCATGGACCTCCTTGTGACACTTGAGTTTCTCACCCAGCATGTCCAGTGTGCTCTCTGATTCCAGCTCCTTCTGACTGTGAGAGGGCTGGAGGCCAAAGGGGTGGCCAGCATGGAGCAAACTCTTTGCAGTCAAGGGCTCAGAGAGCCTGTTGTCACACAAGGTGCCTCCTAGTGTCCCCTGACTATGGTCCTTGGCTGAAGTCAGTGAAATGACAGCTATCTAAGATGTTAGCTGCCTTTAAACTCCACCCTTATCTAATCAAATCTCTTTGCATCTGTGGGATGTTATTGCCCCACAGCTCCTGACCTCTGAGCAGAGACTGCTGCTCTCTTCCAACCAGCAGCACACATAGCAAAGACCCCAGGAAGATCAGATGTTCCCCTCCCAGTAAGGTAGAGCCTGGAAAATTCCACTGGGCATGGAAAGAGCCAATTGCAGGGAATATCTTCCATATGTATTCATTGAGAAGATTGCTGGTATATTATAGTGGCCTTAGAATAATCTAACCTATTGAAAAACATTAAACTCTGATGAGCTCTTAAGGCCCTGCTGCTGCTTTGGTATATGCATCTCCTGGCTGCCAGCCAGAAGGGTTGAAAGGCTGTGAAATGATCCCATTCTGGGGTGGAGATGGAGAAACTGGAAAGCCTTGTTTGATTCTGACTCTTCTTGCCCAGGACACGTCCCACCCCTGATCCCATTAATCAAGAAGCTCCAATGCACACTGTAGGGTGATGAAAGATGAAGACATCTGCCTTGGAGACAACAGGGAAGTTCATTGGAGAAGACAGCTCTTAGCTGCTCCTGGCTGTGGCCCCAGGAGGCTTCTGGTAAATCTGATTTCAGAATGCAAAGCTTCAGCTATCTCAAGAAGGACCAAATGAAAGTGTATTGATTTGGTTCTTTGGCTCTGCTGGGTGTCAAGATGTCTGCTAACTCACTGACAAATTCATATCTTGTCTTCTTGGAGAGGTGGAGGAAGATAATAAGTCTCAGAGGATCCCTTTCAGAACAAGCATGTTTTCTCTCTGTTTTCTTAGAGAGGGGAACAAGGAAGATGAAGGAGAAGCAGACAGGATTTTAGTTCAGGAAACTCTCAGAATTATGTCATCTGAAAACTCAATAACTTTGGTAACTTTCTACTGGACCATTGATGTTTGCTGTCAGGCCCATGAGCTCCCACAGCCAATGTTAGTGCTGTGGGAGACTGAGAGGAATGAAGGCAGGATGGCACATCAATGTCAGTGATACCTAAGCATCACTCACAGCAGACATTTTCCACTCTTTTTTACTGAAATCTTCCTCTTGGCAGAGCTCTAGAGATCTTCTTTGACACACAGGTCAGCTTCTGGAGGAAATAAAACACCAGAAAGAGAGGTGGGTGGGAGTCTTGATCTTTCTGGTGGTGAAAGTTAGGCTCCTGAAATGCCAGAGAAACTGAAATGCCAAATTTTTGACTGATTTTTAAAAACAGATTCTGGGCCTTGAAAACTTTTGAATTCAATCCCATCAAAAGGTCAACAGAGTTGAACTGCTCTTTAAAAACAGAGAGAGAAAGGACAGAAACTGTTAATGGGTTTTCTACACCTCCACAGGATTCAGCCTGTAAGAATATGCATTTTGCTTAATAATTAGGCAGCTATTTCATACTTCTGTAAGTTGTTTGTATGCTGCCATGCAGGAGTGGGTTTAAAGCTGATCTCTCTGTGTGTGTCTGTGATTTTTCTGTGTCTTCTCTACTTTCTCAACACGCAAAATTTAGTCCCTCTGAAGCTGGGGCAAGAAGCTGCCCCCACTGCAAGAAACTGAACTACAGAATCCCAGATCCCAGCATGGTTGGGGCTGGAAGGGAGCTCTGGGGATCATCCAGTCCAACCCCCCTGCTCCAGCAGGGTCACCTGTAGCAGGGTGCCCAGGGTCACCTCCAGCTGCCTTGGGAATCTCTCCCCAGAAGGAGACTTCACAGCCTCTCTGGGCAGCCTGGGCCAGGGCTCCAACACCCTCACAGCAAAGAAGCTTTTCCTGATGTTCAGGTGTTAGAAAAAACTCCAGAGAAAAACCAAAACCCCAGAATCTTAATATGCCTTTAATGATCTGAACTCCCCTCTGACAGTAGCATGCAGACAAAAACAGCAGACAGATGATGGTACAAAGCTCTGAACAACATCAGTAAACTCCCAGCACAAAAAAAAACCCCAAATACCAAAAAAAACCCCCAACCAACCAACAACAACAACAAAAAACCCACCAAAAAGCCCCAAGCAAGCAAAAACCCAAAGCAGCAACTCTATTAACAATGAACACTATTCAGTGGGGTAATTCCAGTACCTTATTTCCTGAACTGCATGCCTGATGCCTGCCAGCTCTGCAGAACACCTCCATGTGAGAGAGGAATAAAAGACAGGAGATAAAGCACCCAGTTCAGACCAAAGTTCTTACAGAGGAGTAGCTGGTTATGTACTTGCCTGGAGTTGTCTCAGCTAAGCAAGCTTGGTGAGATGCTCTCATGCTCTTTGCTGAGCCCAGGAATGCCTTACATTGTGAGAGAACTTGGTTTCTGTGTTTTCCACTCTGTTTGTGGTGCCACAACACCAGACTACTGTCTGCCTTTCCAGAAATACCCAAATCACTGAAGTCCATCACTGCTCTGTGTCCTTCTTGGATGTACCTGTGCAGTGGGAGACTGCTAGCCAGGCTCAGCAGAAGCTTGTTGGGGTCCCATCACCCCAAAGTGATAAATCCCAACTGTGTCTGCTTTCAGCCAAGAACCTATTTGTCATGGTTAGATATTTATATCAGACATGTTTGGCATAGGCTTAGTGTTAGAGAAGAGAAAGTAAATTTAAGATACATTTTACCATGTCAGGGTCAAAAAGAGAGGAGGAATAGGGAGAGCTCCCCCCACAATTATAGAAGCAAGGAGTTGTTAATTAGCTAGTCAAGGACTTTACTCCAGCAAGAGACATTTGCATCTCCAAGGAGCTGAAGTAAAAATACTTATTTTAATTGAGAAGAATGATCAGATGATGTCTTAGATAATGAGGCAAAAGAATAAGCTTCAGGAAGGAAGATGAGATCTGTCTGAGCTCCCCAGCATATTTCAGAGGAGAAATTTCTTAGAAGAGATAAAACTTTGTCCCAAGGGAATAAAAAGTAAGGATATGCCATGGGACCAGCTCACTCCTCAGAGTATGCTGAGGCCTGCTCTGCTGGCCATGTTCCAGCTCTCTGCTGGGAGTCCTAAGCACCACCTTGGTCCCATTTGAAGCTGTAGAGATGTGCCCTTAAGCTCAGACAGATTAAGCAAGGGCAAGGCAGAGAAGGTCACCAAAAAGGCAATACCCTCACAAACATCAGCATTGACAAGCCCAGGACCATAGAAACCCACCAGGGTTCTGTCTCTCCTGAGAAATCAATCATTTGTGGGGTGACAAATACTGCTGGGCTGAGAAAAAGCCACTTTCTGGAGCAGCAGGCACCAGCCCCATTCCTCCTTTTCCCCCAGGAGGAGGAGAAGAACCAAGCCCTAAGCCCAGAGCTGTCTTGCTATTGCTTCTCAGGCTCCATCCAACTTCCAGAGTGGAAGAAACCAAGTTCTGCTCACTCAGCCTTGGGATGTCCAAATTAACATCTGCCTACTCGACTAATGAGCCTCCAGCTGATGATTGAAAATGCACCAGGCATCCCTAGTTTCTCATTAAAGAGCCTGCTTTTGCAGATCTCAAACCATTTATGCAGCTCTTGTCTGAATGGGCTTCAGCTCCTCAGCATGCTTTTGAAGCACAAGCTTTCTTCCAGCAGCAGCACCACTAATTCTGCAGGCAGGGTCATGCCTGCCCCTCTGCTCCTCCTCTGCCCATAGAACCAAAGACACTTTGCTTTCACTTTACAAGAGGATTATCTCCTTTGTCTTAGGTATCAGAAAAGGCAACCATGCTTATTTTGGTTATTTGTTGATGTCTCACTTTCTTAAGTGCCACCTCAATATGGGAAATGACAGAGTGGTTAAGGCTGGAAGGGACCAGAGGTCATCTAAGTCCAACCTTCCTCCTCTAGCAGGGTCTCCTACAGCACATTACTCTGGATAGTGGCCAGCTGGGGTTGGAATCTCTCCAGAGAAGGAGACTCCACAACCTACCTCTGTGAACAACCTGTTCCAGTGCTCAGTCACCCTCACAGTGAAGTTCTTCCTCATGGTTAGGTGGCACTTCCTGGGTTCCAGTTTGTGTCTCCTGCCTCATGCCCTATTGCTTGGCACCATGGGGAAGAGCCTGGCTCCATCCTCTTGCCACCCTCCCTTCAGATCCTTCTACCCATTGCTGAGGTCTCCTCTCAGCCTCCTCTTCTCCAGGCTACCCAAGCCCACCTCCCTCAGCCTTCCCTCAGCAGGGAGCTGCTCCAGCTCCTCAGCATCTTTGTAGCTCTCTGTTGGACTTTCTCCTGGAGCTCCAAGTCTCTCTTGTCCTGAGGAGCCCAGAACTGAACAGAGTTCCCAGGGCTGAGCAGAGGGGAAGGAGAATCTCCCTTGTCCTGCTGGCAATGTTCTTGCCAATACACCCCAGGAAACCGTTGACCTTCTTGGGCACAGGGACACATTGCTAGCTCATGGACAGCTTGTTGCCCACAGGGATCCCCAGGTCCTTCTCTGCAGAGCTGCTTTCCATTAGGTCAGTCCCCAGCCCCTACTGGTGCATGGAGTCATGTCAGTAGCTAAGAGCTAGGATAGCAGGAGGCAGAGCTTGAAGGCATCTAGCTGAGTTCTTCAGGTTAAGGACAATAAAGCTTGCACAGTGCACACAGTGCTGTCTGTGGGGGTCTTTGTGTCAGCTCCAGAGCTTGCTTTGGGACATGAGAGGCTCTTTAGAATATCTCAGGAGTCAGAGAAAGGACAGAGATGGTTAAAAGCAATTAGGAACTTCCCCACTCTTCAGGAACTCGACAAGTTTCTTGGAGCACAGCAAAGCTCCCAGTAGGAACTGCTCTCTTCTGCCTGGGAATGGATTTATGACTAGCTCTGTAACATTGGCTGCAGCAGGTCAGAGGAATAAGAGCTATCTGTAAGGAGAGCCCTGATGTTCTGCCTTATCTTTACTTACTGTTCCTTGTGCTCAGGCAGTGTCTTCCCAAAATACTGCATGACAACTCCAGGAAAGCAGCTCTGGTGACTGTGGGAAGGATGTGCCTTTGGAGCTCTATAGACACATCCTGAAGTCAGCAACTGCAGATAGCTGCTGCTTTGGGGTTTTTTTCCCTATCTAATTATCCATGAATTCTAAATTTAATCCCCATCAAATATTTTCAGATACTGATTAGCTCTCCTTGAAAACAATTTAAATGAAAACTGAGCCTAAACTCATACCCCTGGGCCCTGGGCAGGTGTCCTCTTACAGAACTGGTTTAGGAATATCCTTCCTTGGTGATTTAAGTTGACCCAGATGGCTCTCTGCTGAAAGAGACACCCTGGTCACACTTGGACTGACATTGTCTATTGTGTGACAAGTAACAGCCACCACATCCCACTCCTTGGGGTGTAGTGATCAAGACCTCTCCCAGAACCAGTAACCATCAGGTTGTCCAACACTTTAAGTCTTCTCTTATTACTTGTCTTCACCGGCACAAATTCACAGCCATCAGAGCTCCACTGCCCTCCAGCAGCTCTCAGTGTTCAGTCTTTACCCTGGTTTAAGCACATGATGTCTTCCCAGTGACACAAGTCAAGCTTTCCAGTGTCCCAGTCCAAGGAGCTCTTTCCCTGGGTGAGCCTTCCAAATCCAGATGGTGAATGGAAACATGAGACAAAAAGTCAAAACCAACATTCTATTAAACAGGGGGATAAAAACATATGTAAGAAAAAGAAGAGCTCAGCTGAAAGAAGGTTCTTCATTATTAGGCATAATTCCAACTCAAAGTGAAGTGAGAGAAGATTTCACTTAGGGGTTGCAAACAGATCCAAAGAAAGGACTCAGCCAGGGGTAAATGTAATCAAAGAGAGATCAGAAAAAGGTGAACTACAAGTATTGATATTAAAAAAAAAGAAAGAAAACCCCAAATTGTGGCAGCCATCTGTTGCTTGCACCTAACTCAGAGGCTGATTCATGGGCAGAGGTGCATTCAGGCAAGAGTTGTCACCCTTCCCTGTCTATATCATGTTCTTCTAGAACATGAAACCTTCACTGTAGACTTTTTACCTTCCACAGATCTTCTGCCACAGTTTTTTTTGGGGTGGTGTAGCAGCTAGGAAAACCTGAGTGCTGTCAATGCATTCCAACCCAGGGAGTGAAGGTGAAGAGTGGTAGAACATGGGGAGAAGAACAAGAATTCCTTTCCCTGGGGCAGGAGGTCTCAGCAGTTCTGTTGAGAGGTTGCCTCAGGCTCAATTTCAGCATGTTAAAGAAGGCTGAAATTCCTGAAACATCTTCTTCTGTGCAGTGAGGACAGGAAAATGAGCTGCTAAGCTGCTCACAGAGGTCAGGCAGCAGACATGCATTTATCTAGCTCTTGTTTCTTTTGAGGGAAACATCATGAAACAAGTGTTCAGCTATTCAAGCATGTGGCTGACACTGACCATCAGCTGTCCTTCAGAGAGTCACCCTGCCCTGCCTCTGCCAAATGCTGACTAAATGAAGGCAGAAAATTTGTCTATACCTTCCTTATTCCTGGTCTGCTTGCCAAGCTCTTCCCCAAATCCCTGTGCCTCTCTCTTGGGAAACAGGAGCTGGTTGGAACTCTTCCATAGCACCAGCAGGAGCCATCTCAGACACCATGATGAACCAACATGGCCTAACCATGGCAGGGGACATGAAAGTAGCCCACTCAGCCCCACTCCTGCCTCTGCTAGAGTTTCAGAGGAACTTCCCAGCCTTGTGGGGGGCTCCTTGGCTCTGTGGAGCAGATCACCAACTCTGGAGAGTTGTATCTCCTCACTGCCTCCAGCAGCCTTTTTGTGCATTGCATGAAAGCAACATTGCAGTGATTGCAGGTGTTCAAGGGGGTCAGCACTTGCCAACAGGGACACAGCAGTCCTGAAAATCTGGACTTCTTTATTAATCTAGTGGAGCAGGGAGTGGAAAGTCTTGAGCTAAACCAGTCTTTTAGCCCTGAAAGTTTTCCCTGGGACTTAGAAGCACTCCTGTTGATAACTGCAGGTCCCTCAGACAAAGAGCTACTGCCACAGTCAGACAATCTCTTAGAGTAGATAGAACTATGTTAGGAAGAATTTCTTCACCAGGAGGGTTCTCAGGGACTGGCCCAGGCTGCCCAGGGAGGTGGTGGAGCCACCATCCCTGGAAGCATTCAGAAAATGTGTAGCTGTGGTGCCTGGGGCCATGGTTTAGTAGTGTGGGTGGAGGAGAACACTTAGGGTTGCTTCAAAAGCACAAAGAATTCCATTTTTTTCCTCATAAAACTAATCTGCAGCTCTACAAACCCCAGTGCTGCTGCTCTGCAGAGGAACCACTGCTCCATTAGCTGCAAAGGCAAACACTGCATGGCTCTTTCTCCTGTGGTTCCAACAATGGGTCTCAGCTCTTCTCCTTTAAGCAGGAGTGTTGTCTCCAGGCAGGTCAAGGATTTAACCCACATATATCACTCAGGCAAAAATCCCACATGTAAAGGAAGTTAAAGGAGTGTGATAAACCTCCTCTTCTTAAATGAACTAGTAAACTATGAGCTTCAAAAGAGCCTGGTGGAATCCCTTTAGGATCTCACCCTAAGCCTGATGAAGGGAACTCAATTATATCTGCTGAGGAAGCTCTCCCAATGTTTTGGGTGCTGTAACTGAAGTGTGGCTGAAAGCTGTCACTCAGGCAGGAGTCAGTTCCCTGCTCCTGTAGCAAAGTGGGAAACTCTCAGTAGTACCAACTCTGACTGAATTGACATAAACACCACAGGTTGGAAGGCTACTTGGTCAAGAGCATCATCCTACAGGGTCTGGAGGCCCAACTGCTTCCTCTGGAGGCTGAGTTATAGCAGTGTCAACTTAAGAACCAGTGAGAAGGTCTGTGATTTAATTAAAGAGAGGAGAGTTAAAATCCTTCCTTCATAAAGGAAAGCTGATCCCCTCTAATTGTGGAGAGATGAGCACTGTTACAGAGAGGCAGGGCTGAGCCCTCTTGCCTTATCCTACCCTGGAGTCCCCAGCTCTGGGGAACTGCAGGATGGTTATTTTTATTTTTCATCTATTCAGTTCTCCTCTCTGGGTAGAGATCTGCTTAATCACCCAGAGCATCAGGAGCTGGGCCCTGGATTTTCAAAGCAGTCTGCCAGAAACCTCATTTGCTGGATACCCACTCTGCAAGACCTGAGGTGATGCTTCCTTTGAAGGCAACCCTTATTGTACCATTCAGGGTTCATTTTTAGCTGCAGCTTAACACCTAAGAGAGGAGTCATGGCCCAGAAACTAGCAGAATAGCCAAGGGTCTTCAATCCTCTTTGCCCAATGCAGAAGTAGGGCAGGATGGGCTGGAATCAGCATCCCTCAGTACAACCAGAGACAAGAAAAGCATCACAAATGCTTCCTGGGGATTTTCAGGCACAGGGGAATCAGACAGAGCAGAAATGCAGTGAGAAATGTGTTGTTTCCTCTAATAATGGCTGTACTCTCAGTGGGGACTCTGCCTGCTGTCCCTTGCCTTGCTGCTGAGTTGTCCTCACATGATATGAAGAGGAAGCCTCCAGCACCATCTCAGCTACCTGGGCAGCTAGAATGCAGGATTGCTTATGCCCAAAAGAGGCTTCAGACAAGCTCTGGTGATACTCTTTGTTTCCCTGGAGGTTTTCAAGCTCTGCTGTATCACTTCTGAGGCAGGTTTGATCTCCTCACAGCGTGCAGGAGCCAGGACACAGGGGGGTACAAGGTGAAGCCACACTGTCTTCTGCCTTGTCTATATGCAGTCCTCTCTCTGCTCTTTTTAACTGCAGTTGCTTTCACAGAACAATGTCCCCAGTGTGGCTAAAAGCAGTATTTTTGTGACTTCCTTGTGCACCCATAGCTGGGATTAGGACATGATTTTCATTATTCTGTTATATTTTTTTGCCCTTCTCAGCATCACTGCTCTTTGCTCACTGATTTTCCAGCCTCTCTGGTGGGAATGTTGGGCAGTGTTTGTCTCATAGGCATCTGTGGGACTTGGCTGTTGTCAGTGCTTCTCCCCAGGGTTTCTGTGAGGCCCCAAAACCACAGACTTTAGAGACCACCTCTTGTTTAAAAACAAGGAAGTTATTGCTCACTGGATTCAGTTGTCTGTAAATATGTTGCTCAGAAGTCTCTGAGTGCACTGCCTAGGCACCAACACTTGCCCAGTACCTTACTCTTGAGCTCATAAGGAACTAATGGCAGCTCCAGCTATACAGGTATATGAATGAAAGAGATTGATTAACTTACCTAATGACTCCTTCAGTCAGCTCTTCCATTACTGTGGAATTCACCAAAGTGCAGAAAGGTTGCATGCAGGCATCTCAAATCTCTATCTGCTGTGGAAGATCTGAACTTGGGTTATACAAGATGTAGCTCTAACAGCCAGGTGTGTTCCAGTCTGTGCCTGTTGTCTCATGTCATTGAGAGGAGCCTGGCTCCATCCTTGTGCCACCCTCCCTTCAGATCCTCCTATCCATTGCTGAGGTCTCCTCTCAGCCTCATCCAGGCTACCCAAGGCCAGGTCCCTCAGCCTTTCCTCAGCAGAGAGCTGCTCCAGCTCCTCAGCATCTTTGTAGCTCTCACTGGACTCCCTCCAGGAGCTCCAAGTCTCTCTTGCCCTGAGGAGCCCAGAACTGAGCACACCTCCAGGTGGGACCAAACCAGTCTTGAATCCTTCTGGACTCATCTAAATGCAGAGTTTTGGCATGAACCTTGTGGATCAGAGGGAACCATCCCAGCACAAGCTTAGCACTGATGCTTCCAAACAGTTGCTTAGCTTCTGCTGCCCAAATATCTGCCTGGTTTGTATGTCTGTGCTGGTTTGTGGCTTGGCTTATGGCTTAGCTGTGTCCTCTCTAGATTTCCCTAGGAACTGAGCTCAGGGGAGGATAGGAAATGGACATTGCTTGCTTTTGCACTAGTTCTCTTACATGTACTGATCCTAAGTGTCCTTCTGAAAACACTTTCTCCTCATAGCAGGGACTGGATTGTAGAGGGCTGGGTCCAAAGGAGATTCCTGTTCCAAACACAGCAGCAGGTAGAAAAGAGCACAGAGGAACTGAAATCTACAGGAGGAAGAGTGAATGAGCTTGGGAAGTGTGTGCCTTGATGTAAGAGCAGGTATGGATGTGTTAATAAATAGTAATTTGGACATATCTGGGAATATCAAGATTTTTAGGAACCAATATGAGGGCAGCAGGACCCCTGAGGTCTATGGGTGGAAGGAAACTTCACATTTCATTTCCATTTCTCTGGATTCTGGAAATGTATTTATTATTTTCTACCCTAACTGTTCCAGAAATCTAATATAACCTCATTATTGCCTACAGTTTCCAAGTCTTGCTTTTCCCTTTTCTGCTACTTTTTTCCTTGGTTCTGTATAAGGCAAGAAATGCCAAAAAATGGGTTTATTTTACATAACCTTCCCCTGTTGCTCTCTTTCTTATTTTCCTACAACCATTCAGCCTAGAAACCAGAAGTTATGATCACTCAGTGAAAGCCCTGCAGCCATGAACTCTCTCTGCTTTGTAGCCTTCAAAGTATTATCTGTATAAAGACAATAAAAAAAGTCTTGTTCCTCTAGAAGGATGGCTGCAAGGAGTTTGATCTGGGAGAAGAACAGCAAAGATTTTCTTTCTCCAGCCTTTGAAAATGACTCAGGTGAGAGATTTTGATCTCTGTATTGTAAATTTGATATCCTGTGGATCTCCTCTTCCCCTGCTGAGTTGCTTCTTTTATGACATCTTCCAGGCTTAATATGTTAATTGATTCCAAAAGCTTCATTTTCTGCTTGCTTTTCTATATGGGCTTAAATGTTTCCTGCTCATCATCATCACCAGTCAGACTCAGTGCTGTAGGAGAGGTCACCTAAACTGCAGCTGTGTTTTGTTTAGCTGTTAATTGTTGAAATAGCAGAGAAACTCTAAATACCAGCCACAAACCTCCCTGTCTTGATGTAGAGAGGGGTTGAAGGCTGTATCTCAAATCCATGTGGTTCCCCTAAAGGTAACAGTGTCCCCAACACACGAAAAACAAGTTAGCATTTACTTCATTGCATAAATGCACCCCTGTAATTTCCCTAGGCAGGGTTCTTCTCACCTCCCTGCTGAGATCCTCAGACCAAGAGGAGTAGTAACCCTGTGGTATTTCTCCTTACACCCAGCTGAAGGCTTGGAGATTTTGGAGGAATTCCTTGCCCTCTTGCTTTGCTCCAGGCTGTTCTTCAGCCTCTGCTACATTTCAATTTGAAAGGGATTTCAGCCTTTGGATACAGCATTGCCCCCAGCCATGCTGCTCACCCTTCCTTGCTGCTGCAGATCACACTCTTTGTTCCTCAGTGTTACTACTGCTTGTTTTTTCCACTTTATTTGCTGAAAGAATAGCTTTAGACTGCAGGCAGAGTCTGTACTCCTGACAAGATCCAGTCCTGGCTGACCAAGAGAGCATGGGAGCAGCAGCTGTGACTCAGAAAGCCATGGGAGTGCCCTGCTGATGGAAGACACATGATGTGACACTTGTCACAACGACATTATCTGACAATGCCTGAATCCCCTGCAACAACTAAATAGGTAAGAGGAAGGTTTGCTGCTTCTGCAACCAATAGAAACAGCATGGGCTTAAGTACCTTGGAGGTGCAGGGTCATGAGGAGGTTCCTGTGACAAGCTGAAATCAAGAGGCAGGGTCCACAGGAGCGCAGAAACAAGGTGGAGAGAAAGGACAGCCTCTCCTGCTGCAAACTGCAGATGCTTCATCCTTCCAGAGGCAGAATGCAGTAACCATTGATGATCTTAGAGGTCTTTTCCAACCTAAACAATTCCAATTCTGTAATGGTTGGTTTTGATGATCTTAAAGGTCTTTTCTAACCTATATGATTGTATGATTCTATGACCAGGCAGGGGAGCGGAGAGGCAGGAGGGCAACATCCTTAGACTCTCCAGAGTGAGTCAGAACCTCACCATCACATCCCTGAATCCTAACATCTTTTAAAACCCAAGTTCCACCAGGACACACTCTGCCAGTCACAAAGAAGAGGAGCTCACATGGGCCATCCTTCATGTCCTAAAACACACTGCATGAATCTTGGCACAGTTACATTTCCTGGCACTGAGTGATGTTTGCCCTACATTTCTTCTCTTTCCCTGCAAGCAGATGCATGTCCTCACTATCTCCCTCCCTGTGGGAATGCTTTGCTGAACTAGATGCTGCTGCTCAGGTAGCACAAGGCCTTTAAACTAGCAGACATCTCAGCAGGGCTCCAGTTAGCTTCCTCTCCTTTGGCCCCAAGTCACCCAGCACAGCTTTCCTATCCAATTCCCAACCCCGAGCACAGTTACCTGGAGGCTTGGTTTGTTCAGAACGTTCAGAGCCTTGCCATAAACTTGGAAGGATAATTTCTTGATCAATTAGCTTCTCAGCAAAACCTCCCCAGCATGGGGAGCCAGGAGTATTTATTTGCTGCCAGTCACTAAAGAGGAAGATGAACCCCAGCAGTGGGTAAGGACCAGGAAAGTCCAACTCCTGAACCTTATGCTCTCCAAGTCATGTCACTGGAAAACTGACAGAAGAGTCAACTCTCTCTGGAAATGCTGAGAACATTCATTCTGCAGCCTTATTTTCCATCTTTTAAGACATCTATGAAGCCCAGTGATTTCACTGAGAATTTGTGGTAAACAACATTCATTCTACAAGCCTGGAGAGTGGCAAACAAGAATAGGTTAAGCATTGTTTGCTTCTATCATCCTTTTTTCAGCCTAGGTACTCCCCAAAAAATGAATCTTAACAGGAATATAGGCACTTCAATCAAATAAGACAGTGTTTCAGAAAACTCCTCTAATCACATTTGGTTTTACTAATTTAAGAGGGTTCTTGCTAGACACATAGTATCCTAGTTCTCTTTTTTTAGAGGCATGCAATTTTGAGGCAGGCCTTCTGGATTTCTTCAAACTACTGCAAATGTTCATTTTCCACTCCTTTAAGTGGTATCTTGCAGACTTCTTTCCTGCCCATGACCACATCTTCCTCTTTACAGTTAATGGGAGTTTCAGAGGCACAGAGGGTCAGGTCCTTCCTTTACTATTCCATTGGGTAAATAAACTCTTATTACTTCAATGACTGAAGAACAGGTAGATAAATCATGCAAGATTTTCCCAGTCTTTTTAGCATCCTCCATCTAGAATACATGCAGACAGGTTTAAAGAAACATTGGTTACAGCATCCACCAGGTGCCAAAATAAGTTTCCTTTGCTTTTAGTGGAGTAAGAAAAAGAGTTGTAAAAAGCCACTTAGAAATTTAATCTGGGATTAGATGAAAATAGTAATAGAATTATGTCTAACAGCACTGGTTAGGATGAAAGCAAAGCTGCCTGTTATAAACCTGACCACTGGTGGAAGCTTGCACTTTTAGCCTTCATCAGCTGCTTTCTTGAGTGACTCATCAAATCAGCGTTACCTCCAAAGAAAAGCAGGTAACCCCAGAAATGCTCCTTTCAGTCAGACAATCGCTACCACTCTTGAGAACACAGTAAAGCATTTTATTGTTTATACTCATTTTCATTTACACATAGGAGGAACAATCAATCACAGCAGGTGGATCATATCCTGCAACTGCTGAATAGGCATGGACCTGTCTTACAGTCTGACCAGGGAAAAGAAAACTAAGAATAAAAAATATAGGGTGGGGGAAGGAGGGAGGAGAGTAATTTCACTAACATCGGTAAATTCATGGTTGATGGGGCTTTATTTTGCAGGTGATCTAGCTCTTCTGAAAGAGCAAACTGCTTCACTTCTTTACAAAATACACTCAATAATGTAATTACTTAAGAGAATCCTAAATTTTGCAGTGGTTCATGCGGTAAGGGTGTGCAACCGACACAACATGGAGAACATGGTTACAACATCAAACTGCTACTTCTATTCCCAGTTGGTTTATGGTCATTGGACTTCTTGGTTTCTGCTCTGGAGTTATGGAGTAGAAGCAAGAAGTATTCTACTTTATCAAGGCAACTAGGAGGACAGACTAGAGAGATGCAGTGCAGTTGAAGAGGTCTACAACTCTTGTTTCTACAGCATTTGCATTAGCTACTGGTGTGGAATACAAACAGGACTTTTGCACACTGTCACTTCTGGCCTGGGTTCAGCTTGAAGGAGTCATTTACAGAACTGACTGCCATGCTCCTATTTCAAAAGATGCTTGGGTTGTTTGTTTGGTTTTTTCTCCTCTTGGCCTCCTAAGTGAAGGGAGCAACTCCCTTTCCACTGGAAAGAAAGAAATTACAGGTGTGCAGAAGTACAACTACGCTACCAACACAGACAGAGACAACTGTGCTCTTGTGCACACCCCTACAACCGGCCCGAGGACGAATTAAGAAGTTAAAGCCTGCAAAATAAATGGAGTTTACTCTCAAAACTTTTTTTCTTCCATCCAGGTGAATTATAGACCTTGATTCAAGGCTGCCCTCTTTTAGTTTGGCAACTGATCTGTGTGCCTATGGGAACAGCATCTCTGCCAGAGTCATTGCACTGGAATGCAGAGCTGAGCAGTTTGGTGGCAGCATGTGTTGACGGGGTTTGGTTTTGTTTTGGTTTTTCTGCAGCATCATGAGTCTGGCAACTGGGCTTGGGGAAGTTTCAAGCAGTGGGTCTTTACAATAGCAACTTGATTCTGCAGACAAAAACAAACAAACAAACAAACAAACAAGCAAAAGATTGGCAGAATTATTAAAGTAGCACAACAAAGGCAGGACGTCGGCATGGGGCTGAACTGTTTCCTGGCAGCTGCTTTTTTGTCAGAGGGGAGGAAAGGCAGAGCTTTTCTGCAGTCGAAGAGCATCACTAAGGTGTTGGGAGCCTTTCCCAGGGGCTACAAGGCAGATTTCCTTGCAGGATGCCTGCACCCGGCCGGCTCCACTCCCAGCAGGGGCAGCCAGAGCCCTGAGGAGCCCAGGAACTAGGCTCAACTTTACAACCAGCCTTAATTTGGGACCTCTCCTACCTTCTTTCCTTTCCCAAAACAACCCGTCGCTGGCACCGGGACTGTATCCTGCTCCCTCCCATGGGGGTTGCACCTCCGGCTGCATCCCTCCCACTGCCGGAGGTGGCACTGAGGAATGACACCGTGGGGGTGGGACCGAACCTGCCCTGCTCGGTGGGGTTGGAGCGGAGCGAACCGAACCGGTGGGGTGGGACCGACCCTGCCCCGGGGATGCTCAGCCGCCGGCTTGGCAAGCCAAGTGCTGTTTTAGCACTAATTGGTCTGAAGACAGATATTAGCATACGAAATGGCTGCAGACCGGTTTAATAGCAGGAATAAAAAGCAGATTGCCGTGAGTCACTGCCAGGGAGCTGGGGGGTGGGGGGTGACACACACACACACACATACAGAGACATACAGAGTGAAATGTCAGGAGCGTGCAGCATCGCTGTTGTTCGCTGCCGCTTGCAATGGGGCTGAGCACCGGCCAGGAGGGTGCTGTGCCGTCCAGACCTCTCTGCTCACCACGGCTTGGGTTGGCTTTCCACGGCTCGCAAGAAGCCTTGCACAGCATCCTTTCCTCCTTTCCTTTTTCCTTTCATTCCTTCCTCCCTCCCTCTTTCCTTCCCTCCCTCCTGGCTTGCCCCCACCCCTCCAAACAGACTAGAAAGCAGCTGCCCCTCCCCAAGCTGGGATGGAAAAGCTGCTTTTAGGGGTCGTACCTCCTCCTTCCCTCCCCATTCGCAATCCCCTATCACCCCTCCCTAAGACATCCCGCCCCGAGCACGGCCACTCCGCCGTGGTCCCTACCTGTGGCATGGGGCAGGGGCGTGCGTGGGGACAGCCCCAGGGGGACAAACACATCGCATTCCAAACATCTCAGCCTGTGCATCGGAAACGTATGAGTTTGTGGAAAGCTTGCTTGAAGTCTTCGTTCGACATAGTATAGATGACGGGGTTGATGAGGGAGTTGAGATATCCAAGCCACGTGAAAAAGTCAAAGATGGCCATGTGGAACCAGCAAGCGTCCTTGCAAATAGGTAACACCAGGCTGATGATGAAAAAGGGCAGCCAACAGACGATGAAGGCTCCTAAAATAATCCCTAAAGTCTTTGTAGCTTTCCGCTCTCTAGCGGCCGTCAGCTTTTTCTTCTCCAGCAGAGCATCCGAGACTTTCACCTTCACCTGGTTCATGTAGACGGGAGATCCCGTCTCGCTGGAGCCCTCGGGGGCCTTGGAGTTGATGGACGTGACGGAGGAGGTCGAGCCCGGGGAGTCTGTGATTAGCTGTGCCCGAGTTAGTCTTTTCCCTGCTTTCTTTGGCGTCTGCTTCAAAATCCGTGACCGGGCTTCCACGTAGATCCTCCCGTAGAGGGCAATCAGCAGCAGGGTGGGGAAGTAGAAGGCTCCCACCGTGGAGTACACGGTGTAGAGGACGTGGTCCGTGTTCACCACGCAGTGCGAGACCTCCTCGGCCTTCGCCTGCCTCCAAAACAAGGGGGGCATGGAGATGCAGATGGAGAAGACCCACACCAGGGCGATCATGCCCGCTGCCCGCTTTGGAGTCCGTTTCGTAGAGTACTCAACGGCGTCGGTGATGGCCCAGTAGCGGTCCAGGGCGATGACACAGAGGTGCAGGATGGACGCCGTGCAACAGGTGATGTCCGAGGACAGCCAGATGTCGCAGACGATCTGACCCAGCGTCCACTTACCGGTCACAGTGTACATGGTGCTGATGGGCATGACCAGGATGGAGACCAGGAGGTCGGTGACGGCCAGCGAGGCGATCAGGTAGTTGGCCGGCGTGTGGAGTTTCCTCGTCTGGTAGACGGTGGCGATGACAAAGGCGTTGGAGAGCACCGTGGCCAAAGTGAGGAGCGCCAGGACCACGGCGAGGATGATCTTCCCGGACAGAGGGGTGGCATCTTGGTAGCTCCCTTCCTCCGCGCTGCAGTTCCGCCCGTGGTAAGACTCGTTGGCGGGGAGCAACGGCTCCTGGCAGGGACCTCCCGGCTCCATCCCTCCTCTCCCACCGGGATCGGGAGCGGCACTCCAGGGGCCGTTATCCCACCAGCACGCCGTCGGTACCGGGGGAGGGATGCAGCATCTCCTCTCCGGCACCACCTCCCCGCCCGCTCTTCCGGGAGCACCGGAGCCTCGCTCTCCTCGACCGACCGAGCAAGACTAAACCGGGGCTTAGGTGAACACTCTCTCCCTTCCAGCTCATCGCCCCGGGCACGGAGCTCCCGCTCCCGCCGGCCCTAGGCGCGGCCCCGCCGCCCTCCGCCCCGCACCCGGTCTCGACGGCGGCGGCGGCGGCAGCGACATGCCCGCGGGAGGTGGGCTTATCCCGTCGCCCCCTATCTCCCTTCCCCCCTTCCCCTTTCCCCGGGGGGCTGCCAGGGCAGCGGAGCAGCCCCCGCCGGGCCCTGCCTTCACACGCAGCTCGCCGCAGCAAGTTCGCAGCCGCGGCGGGTGCGGGAGGAGCAGCGGCGAGAGGAGGAGGAGGAGGAAGAGGAGGAGGAGAAGGAAGAGGAGGAGGAGGGTCTGCGGGAGGCAGGTGGGGAGACCACCTCCCATGGCGCCCCGCTGTGAGCCATGCTGTCGGGGCTCAGCCTCCTCGGCCCGGCGCGGGCAGGGGCTGCTCTGAGGGAGCGGAGAGCATCCTCCGCCCCTTATATAGCTGGAGAGGAGAGAAGAGGCTCCGCCGGCAACGAGCAACCGGTGCCGCTCCCGGGCGGGCTGCCCGCCTGGACAAGGAGGAGGAGCTGCCTCCTCCCTCCCTTCTTCCCTCCCTGCCTTCCTTCTTCCCTCCTTGCCTCTTTCCCTCCCTTCCTCCCTTTTTCCCTTCTTCTCTCCCTCCCTCCCTCCCTTTCCCACCCGACGACCCTGCCCCGCGTTCCGCCCCTATACCGCCGTTTCCCCTTCCCCTGCCCCCGCAGGCAGCGGGGGGAACCCAGTCTCGGTCCCCGCCCCAGCCCCAGCCCCACCGCAGCAGTTTCCCTGCCCTCTCTCGCAGCCCGGCGCGGGGGTAACCACGACTCTAGGGGATGAAGATCCCTCCCTAGTCCCTCGCCTGTCCCCATCCCTTCCCATTCCGTGGCTCCATTCCTTCCCATCCCATGGCCCCACCCTTTTCCATCCCTTGGCCCCATCCTTTTCCGTTCTGTCTCCCCATACCTTCCCATCCCTTGGCCTAATTCTTTCCCATTCTGTGGCTTCATCCCTTCCTATCCCATGGTCCCATATCTTCCCATCCCGTCACCCCATCCCATCCCATTCTGTGGCCCCATCCCATCCCATCCCATCCCTTTCTGTGGCCCCATCCCATCCTATCCTATTTGACCCCATCCCATCCCATTCTATGGCCCCACCCTATCCCATCCCCTGGCCCCATCTCACCCCTTCCCATCCCCTAGACCCATCCCATTTGTTCCCATCCCATGGCCCCATCCTTTCCTTGTTCTTTTCCCGGTGTGCTTGGAAACACACACTGGTCGTTGAAGAGCCCTGTTGTGGCTCTCAGGACCCCTGGGTGCTGGGGAGGTAGGAGCAGGAGGTGCACCAGCAGCATACATTTATTTCTCCATGTCCTGCAGCTCCTACCGGTGCTTGTTCTCTGCAGCCACAGGAAAGTTGGGCACACCAAGGGAAATGTGAGCTTGGTAGGATAAATAACACCTGGGTCAGGGTAATTCTGAACTCAGTGAATTGTCCAGGACATCTCCCAAGGAAGCCACGACAAACCCAGTAAAGAGGAGTGGAGGATTTAAATCTGCAGGTATGTGTGTGTATGCCTGCACATGCTGCTACCTGCTGAAGCTCCCTGTGAGCTCCCAGCTCTCTGCTCCTGGATATCTCCTCCTGGCTGGGTTCCTCTGTGGCAGGAAGGAAACCAGTTGCCCTTTGCCCCTGATCTTCCTGGGCCATGCTGACACCACACTGGGATGAGCAGTGCATCATTCTGCCTGGGATGTAGTGAGAAACCTCTTGGACATCCTTAAGCAAAAGTTAGTGGCCCACCTGAGAGGATGGACAGCAAGAGGAGGCTAGAGAGGATCCAGAGTGGCCCAGAGGGTTGAGGAAACTCTGGGAAGAGAAGCAGGGAGAGCTAGGGATGCACAGCAGCTTGGGAAAAGCCAGAGCCTTGCAGAGACAACCCTATTGCAAGGTGCCCTGATCTGGGGATGTGCTAGCACCCACAGGTCCCCTAAGATCAAAAAAAGCAGTGACACAGCTTGAGATGTTGCTAAATGGGTTCCAGATCTGCTCTTTAGTTAGGTTCTCTCAAGAAGTGAGGTGGGGAGTAGTCTGCCTTGAATTAATTGAAGTATGGTAGTCAAGGTTTGCCTACGTGCACTGAACTGACAGATAGAATGTCAGTAACCTTTCCTGATTTCCCAAAAGGGCTTAGGATAGGATGTAATCTGGTGCCATGTCTTTATTTTGTGCTATCTCCCTGTGCTTAGTGGAGCCTGGTAATTGGGGGGGCCCCCCTAGGCTTTACTGCATTACAAATAGTAATACTGCTCTATCTACGTTCTCCTGGCCTCTTTGATGGGCAGAGGTTTCCCAATCCTAGTTTCTAACACCTTGTACTATTGTTTCCACTCCTGCTCCACATTTCTGCCTTAATTTAGTCATGCTTCGGTTGCTCTCAAGCCTCCATAGCTTCCTAAACATGGCTATGGATCTGAGACACATTTAAATTTAAAACACCAATAATACCAAGAGGAGATCCCAGTCCTCTGAGGATAATGTTCTAGCCATAGCTGCTGCCATCAGCCATGTCCTGTAATGCAGACAAGTGCTATGTGAATGAGCAATGAGTTCTGGCCACCCTACTAATGTCACTGTTTACCCTCATGATCAGATGTTTGTGTTCTCTGCACAGCTTTTGCTGCTGCTCTCCTCCATTAATTCTGGGTTATTATTCATCAGTACTCATCATTCTTTGCATCCCTCTTTGTCTTGGCAAGAAGATGCCCTTCTCCTCCCTTGTTTGTTTTCTTCTGTTGTGATCACTTGTTTTTCACTCAGAGAGTACTGTTGCCAGTGGTCAGGAAAACATTCATGGAATTCTAGACTCAGAGAATCATTATGTTTGGAAAAGACCTCTGAGATCACTGAGTCCAACTGTCAACCATTCACTCAGGGCATGCCAGGTCTAGCTGTGGTGACTGCAGTTGACTTCCCACAAGGATTGTCTGGTCCTCCTGGGCAGGTGCAGTAAGAGTTCTTCATGCTCTTCCCTTGGGCTTCAGTCTTGGGCAAGGACTAGCTGCAGCAAGGCAGTAAAGCTTCCTAATAGTGCTGCATGTTGTGGACCTGCTGCTGTGCATCACTGCAGAAGAACCCAGCACTGGAGCTGCTGCTCTCTGTAGGCTGTGCATGCTGGTTCTCAGGATGTGTCAGAGCAAGAGGTGCTCAAGTTTTAAAAACTTACTTTCCTGACTGCCCAGGCAGGCTGCACATAGCCCTGTGCCAGGCCTAGGCTCCCATGGGCCAAGGCTTGATGAAGGCAGGAACCAGGTTCTCCCTAGATCTAGAGTCTTGGAGTGCCAGTCAGAAGCATACTGTGAATCATATGTATTATCACATGAATGATCACATCTCACTGCTCTGCTGTCACCATGAAGCTTACATTTCACTCTTCACCTTCCCCTCTCCTAACTGGATCTGAAAAGGTGTTTATGGGAAGAGATCCTATTTCCTGAAGCTTTTGGCTTCTGTGAAGAGGCAGGCATGAAATTAACTTAATTCTGCTGGTGTAAGACTGTTAATACTTCTTATATCCAGATTCTGATGTACTAAAGTAGCCAAATATAGAAACTGCAATGAAAACCAAGCCTATTGCTGGTTTATTGCATCACAAACACCCCATGTGTGGCATAAATATCAATGCCTTATAAATAAATTAGAGAGAGAAGACACATAGAAACGAGCCTAAGTACCAGAATGCAAAAGTCCTCATAGAATCATTATGGTTGGAAAAGCCCTCTGAGATCATGGAGTCCAACCATCTACCTAACACTGCCATGCTGACCACTAAACCATGGCCCTGAGCACCACACCCACACAGTGTTTGGATAGTGATTCCTACAGCCAGCTCTATCCTGACCACAAATAATGCTGAGAGGGTTTTGAGTCATTTAAGTCTATTTGACCACAGTGTGCAAGATAAACTTCACCTCTGCCCTTGCCTCAGGTGGCAAGTTGTGTGTGTAATGCCATCTGTAGCCTCCTGCCCTGGGATGAGATCTCCTCCTCACCTTTTAAACAGTGAACTTCCAAGTCCTCCTGTCAGCAGAGATAACCTTCACTGCATAGATCAATGCAGTGGAGTTTGGTTGAGTTTGCCAAGAGATAAATAAGGCCAATGTATGTGTGAAGTTTCTCTATATTAACTTTGAAATATAGCTGAGGCCATTCCAATGCCAACACTTGGCAATCACTAGTCAAAACAGAGACATGCAGCTTGAGTTGCTGGAATTTAATTACAAGGAGCAGTTGAGCCTGGCTTTGATTTTGACTCTAAGGACTCAGAAAAGGAAACAAGCTCAACAAGTACAAATATGCACCAAGTTCCTCGACCCAAGGGAATAAAGTCAGATCTAGTTGTCTGCTTGTTCTTTATCCTGGTCAGGCACAGTTGCTGAAAAAATGCACTCACACACCCTCTGAAAAGTATTCAATTACTCTTTAAGTAGGGAACTGATGTCAATCAAAAGGAACCTCCATCCTCCCTTACATTTTCTCTACCATTTCATAGCCAGAGCCTGCACCCATCCTGCCACATTCCAGTTCATGGGGGCAGCAGATGAGGCTGGTGACTGTTCCTCATTCATCTGCAAGGGGTTTGCTCTTTAATGATGCTCCTGGAGATGCTCCACAAGAAACCACTTCAATCCTGCCCCACGTCCTCTCCTTCCATGCTGCTCATTATCCTCCTGCTTGGTTACAAGGCAGAAGAAATGACTGCTTGTTTGAAAAGGGGCTGTTGCCTCCTTGGTATTGTGGTTTCTGAGGTTGCTGGAGCCTCTAGTTCCCACTAAAATCAGTGCAAATGCCTTTGCTGCTGCCAGAGGGCCTGGCTGAAGAGTCATCCCTGCAGTTCAGGCTGTCTCCAGCTGTACACCTGAGAGGGTTTTAACCCCTGTGATGAAATACAGAGAGTGAGGCATGGGAAAGAGCTGTGACAGCACAATGTAAAGGTCCAGTTGCTACCAGGACTGAAAGTCAATGGCAAACCCCTTCACTCCTGCCTCTCACCTAAGGGGAAAGAAGATCACCTGTTCAGCAAGAAGGCAAAGGAGCCTGTGTTTAGACTCTGTAGGGATCCAGCTGAAGAAAGTCTCATATTCTATGTTCAGACTTGACAGAAGCTAAATCTTCCACTTTCAGCTGTGCATCTATATCTGGTCTAAAGCTCTGGCCCACTTCAGGATGCTCAAATCTTCCTTTCTGCTTTAGAGGATGAAATCTGTAAGGGTTCCCTTTCAGGATCCAGAGTTGGTTTCAAATGAGTCCCAAATATCAAGTTTTCAGAAATGAAACATTGAATTATGTGTCAAAAAAAAAAAGAGGCAAAAGTCTGCACACATTTTAAAGCAACTAGCTCCTGGTGCAGAGAGCTTGCTGGAAACTTGTGCAATGCAGTGAATCACAGGAAAGAAGAAAAACTGCTGAGAATTAAGAATCAGACCTTTTCCTTGTGAAATCAGCATGTCAGTGGTGACTTGAGGGGAGCCACGAAGATTTCTTCCTCCTAAAGGTCTGGTTCCTCTGCATGGCTAATTAATATTTATCTAGGAGAGAAGGTAACATATGCTAAGCCCACTGCCACTATTTATAAGCATGCTCTAGCCTTCTTTGTTCCCAGAGGTAATCAGAAGCTAGGAGCTTTTGCTGGCATGCAGATTTGGGCTGCTAATTTCATAAAACACATTATCCATTAATTTGAGTCCTTTCAGGATGCCAGTGTTTACTAGTTGACAGTTTCTTCTGCAGTCTGAGGCTTAATTGCAAAATTTACTTGTCTGTGCTGCTTAGCAAGAGGCTTGGAGAAGAGATGTGCACAACATGCTGGCTTCAGGAGAGGAAGACATTTGGAAGGCCACAAAGGTCTTGTAGGTCAGACTTTCATCAGCAAGACTAAAGCATTAGTGAAGGACTGTGGCATCCTTCAAATGCCAGAGCTTTGCAAGGTCAGGAAGCCCTTTGAGGGATGTGGGAGACATGCAGCTACCCTCAGCAGCACTTTGCAAGGTAGAGCACAACTGAAGAGCTCATTCTGGTGGCAAGAGTTTCTGTAAGCCAACTAAATCCAACATAACCTGGTCTCGGAGTGAGTATGTTAGGAACTTGTTGGTCTGGATGCTGCAAAGTGTGAAATCCACTCTACCAAAGAATACTCAAGGCAGCAAAGGCCATTGGTGTCACCACTGCTCTGTGTGTAGCTCTGTCTTTAAAGAAGAAAACAAAGACCCTGAGCAGCAAAAGGCTCAAAAGAAGCAGGTAAATAAAACTGTGTCTCTTTAAGGTTCTGCCAAACAGGAGCCAGCTGGAGGTCCCAGAGGCTGGGAGCAGAGCTGTGTCTCATCTGGCTTGGGTAAAAGTAACCAAGTAAAAGTACAGAGCCAGATCAGCAGCTCAGGGCAGCACTGACCCAATGATTTAAGGAAGCTGTAGCCAATGCCATAGAAGGATCCAGCCTGTTACTATTGTTCCATCTGTCTGTTATCCAAAGATTGTCATTCCAAAGAAGAGCAATGAAGCTGGGGAAGGGTCTAGAGCACAAGTGTTGTGAGGAGCTGCTGAGGGAACTGGGGTTGGTCAGTCTGGAGGAGGCTCAGGGGAGACCTTCTCACTCTCTACAGCTCCCTGAAAGGGGGTTGGAGCCAGGTGAGAGTTTGTCTCTTCTCCCAGGTCACTAGTGATAGGACAAGAGAAAATGGCTTCAAGTTCTGCTAAGGGAGGTTCAGATTAGACATTAGGAAAAACTTCTTGACTGAAAGAGTTGTTAGGCATTGGCCCAGGCTGCCCAGGGCAGTGGTGGAGTCACCATCCCTGGAGGGGTTTAACGTGTAGATGTGTCACTTGGTGATGTGACTTAGTGGCATGGGGGTGTTGAGTTGATGATTGGACATGATGATCTTGGAGGTCTATTCCAGCCTTAATGATTCAATGATTCTATGATTGTTTAACTGATAGGTCTCCTAGAAGCCTGTAAAACTGCATTTCTTCATGTCCAGTGTGTGTGTGTGTGTGAGGGGGAAGGAAATACCTAACTGCAGGGCATAGCTGTGATCTCTATTTAGAAAGGTACATTTTATTTTTCATTACAGGAAGAAGTCTTCACCTCTTTGTGCATCCCTTCCCTCATCTCTGTCCTCCACTAATACCTCACTAACAAGCACATTTTCTTTCCATGACTTTCAAATCCTTTGGTAGTTTATCTGCTTCTCATCACATATTCAGGTCAATTACTGCCTCCCACTAGCCTCTGATGCTAGCTCCTCCCAGAGTCTTATCTGATTTCAATCAGACATCTTCATGCCTTCTCAGGCTTGAGAGAAGCTTCCTGTAACAGGCACAGATATCCTCATTATCTTACCTGAAACCTCTCCTTTGCTGTGGTGCCTCCAACCCACACTTGGCAAGAGTCAGGCTATGGATTAGGCTATGGCTGCCACCCATGTGTCCTCCTGGTAGTGTTTGCTTTGTCCACGTTCTCCCACCTGTATGCTACTGCTGGTGCTAATCCTTTGGAAGAGACATCATGGGTTTGCTCTAAGTGCTTGCAGAGCCTTGAAAATCACTGTGAGGGTTCTCATCCTGGGCTGTGAGCAGCTTCCTGCAAACTGCTTGTGAGTCAGTGGTAGCTATTAACAGCATCCTCTCTTGTGTTGGTTTTTTCCATCTGCAGAGTTCAGAAACCACTTTGCCAGTGATCCCAAAGCCATCCAAGTCATGTCCTTGGCTCCATGTGACTGAGCCACATCAACTGCCATGATCAGTGCAGCAGGGAGTTCAGAAGAAGATCAGCCAGACCCTACCAAATGTAAAAATTCCTCATTTTTTTTTGTTGGAGGAAAACTGGGATGTTTTGTTCTTTTTCAAAGATAAGAACTGTCTCTTATTTACCTTATAGAAGTAGCCAGAGATAAAAGAAAGTGAGAGAGCAGACTATGAAAATGCAATGTGCACCTCCTTCTTCACTTCTATTGCAGCTCTGAATTCTGAGCTGTGGAGATGAAAGGAGAGATAAACAGAGATTAAAAATGAATATATATATATAAAAACCCCCAAACCTGCTGGAAAAGATGTTCCCAAAGACTGAGGGTTTGGGAAGCAGAGAACATGATTTTCCTTTCACTTCTGCATCTGCTCTTTGTCTGTTCTGAGAGATCAAATTCTCCAAAATCTCTCCAGATGAGAATTTCTCACTTCAAGATGGGTTATAAAGAGTTAATTATCAAGATGTTAATTTGCTCTTGCCTTCTGCTGTGCTGGCCCAGCAGTGGCCTTTGGACCAGTGGTGACAAACCCACTAATGTAGGTTGCTTTTCTACTTGATTCACTATGGATCTGGCAAGATCTCAGCAGTAAGAGACCTTGAAGAGCTTTGGATAATGACAAAGTCCTTGACCAACATCTCTAACTTCTCTCCATGACCATTGCCTACACCAGGGACACTTTGTAAACTCCTGCAAAATGACTTTTTGGTTTCATCTTCTCAGCAAGAGCTGTAAGATTTCAGGAGTTCTTTTATCCAAAAACCCCAGTGTTTTGGTTGCATTGTTCAGTCTTTGTCATTTTGATTTGCTTTAAGCACAGAAAGTCCTCTGGGGCATTGGCCTCTGAGGAGCAGAGGAACGTGGGCAGAAGATGACAGCCTATGGGTCAGCCAGATGTTGACAGTCTGATATTATCTGGCTGGAGCAGTAGGAAGAGAGAGACTCCTGGGAACTGATGGTTGTGTGCTCTCCTGTTCTTGTATGTGTTACATGGCAATGATTAGAGCATGTTCAGATATTCTCCTTTCCTTCATGAAAGCTTGGTTTGGAGATTTGAAGCATCTTTTAAAACCTTTTCTCAGTACTTCCCTCCTTTTCCTGGGCCCAATTCTCCTCTCATTTAACAGGGTCAAACTGCTGTTTCCCAAAGAGTCATCCAAGCCTTTAGTCAGGAAAACACCCTTCAAATCATCAAGTCCAACCCTTAACCCTTTTCAACTCCTCTGACTTTCCTGGAAGCATCAGCACTTCCCATTGAATTGCCTATCAGACTTAGCAAAGGCCAGAGAAATGAAAACAATGAAATGCCTTGGATGTCTGATCAGAAGCACATTGAATGTGACCTTGGAAAGGGAGCCCTGGATGAAATGGTTCTGGAGCTCTTTTGAGAAGAGCCTGCATTTTGATAGATGAAGTTTCTACCTCTTGACAGATGTGAAGCTAAAGGGCACAATTTCCCTCCCTGTAATTTAAAGAACACCTGCTGGGCACTGGAAGATGAGGAAAAGCAATAGGGGAATTTGAGGATATTTATTCATCTGGTTTAGATAATTTGAGTTTTTTCATCTTGACAATAGTGGATTAGAGAAGCAGGAGCTTCACTAAATGATACAATATTCAGATGGAGGTGATTTGTAAATGGATGATATCTCTCTGTAGGAAAAGTTTGTGTGGGTTACTCTGAAAGCCAGGACTGTGAAAGTATAGAAAATGAACAACAAATGATCTCAGGGACCAGAAAACAATTTTGAGAAAATAAGGACCAAACCCTGCTATCATTTAAGTAATCTAACTATGTACATTTGCAGTTCAATTCCACCTACACTACTTACCTGCTGGATAGCATTTTCTGACTAGCTGAAACTTGGTAAAGAACTTGAGCATCCACCCAGTGCAAGTAAAGAAAAAAAATAAGTTTTGGGATAACAGCAATACCCTGACAGGCAATTTTTTCTTAGGCTGGAGCCAAACTGAAGTTAGCATGAGGGGGGATGAGATTGTTAGGGGCTGAGAGAACCAATGGGGGAAAACCCAAAAGGACTAAAACTGAAGGTCATGTGTAACTAGGCTGGTGGAAATTGTGCCTGGAGAGGTTTGGATGAAGACAAAGCCCTTGACCAACATGTTTAACATTTATCCATAACCATAACTGATACACAGGAGAAAGAAAGTGGTTAGGTCCTCCTAGGATACAAACCTTCCTTACCTACCCATGACCAAAGGTCACAAAATGATGAACATGAGCCTGGGCAACCTGCTCTGGGTGACACTGCTTTAGCAGGGGGTTGAGACTAGATGGTCCCAAGAGGTTTCTTCCAACCCTTCCATGCTGGGATTCTGTAATCTATTGTTCATCATCATATATGAGAGATATATATATATACACACTTCTTGGTGTAAGAAGGAAATGGGAAATTGCAGGCAGGAAGTTTCTTACAACACATTTGGAAAACTTTTTAGTTGAGGGTGAGAAGAACAAAGCTCTGAAGCTTCCAGGAGAAACAGAAAGCAGGACTATCCAGTGTGTAATATATACAGAAACCAGAACACAGTAGAAAAACAGCTGCACATTTTATTTTGATGCATGCATAGATAGCACAGCTGTTCACTGCCCAACAGTAGGTGTGCTCTACCATTTGATAAACTCATCAGGGAAAGCAAGGTTGGGACAATTTCAAAGGGAAGCTGCATCCACTTCTGCTCCCTTGGCAAGGCAAAGCCCCAGGGTGACCTGACACAGCGCTGGCACAGGTCTGCTCCTCAGGGCAGGGCAACCTGGATGACTTCCAGAGCATCCTTCTCCAGACTGCACTTCTACCTTTGCATTAATGCAGCAGGACTTTTGGACAGAGCCAGGAGGGATTGATAAATAGTAATGACTGAATATTGGAAAGGTGGCTATCAAGGAATGAAGAATTTATCAACCTTGCTATAGACTGGATGCTCTAAGTGTTGCATATGGCTGGGAGTGGGGAGAAGCACCATTTGGGTTAGAATCCCAGCAGGATTTGGATCCTGCCTGGTTGTGCCACTGGCCACCCTGACTCTGGAAATGTGCTGCTTGGCTTTCAGAGTGGATTGCTGTAAAATCAGAGGAATTAGAGAAAGTAGGGATCAGACCAATGAAGTAAGAGATAGCAGAGGTTGGCAGGAATGTGGAAGAGCCTAGCAGAGAAGAGGAAAACAGGAAAATTTTGCCCTTGCTAGAAAGGAAAACTGATGGCCTAAAGCTAATCTCTTCAGATTATTGATCAAGGCAAGTTTTTGCCTTAGCATGTATGAAAGCAAAGTGTTACAATCCTGTTACTGTTCTTGTTGTTCCTATTAATTAGCCAGTACAACTCCATAATGATTATTTTTCTGCTAAGCAAACCCTGTGGATCCTATGATCTTTATAAGAATTTCCTTTTAGCCAGAACACTCAGTGGCTCCTTTTCTCACATTACTTTTTTCCCCATGTTAATAGAAGATTTATATGACAGGACAGCTCTTACTAATCTTAGGATTTAATAAGAGGTTCAATTGCAGAGGCATTTTTCTGAAGAGCAGGAGGATATTTACTGGCTCCTCAAACAGGCACCAGGAATTTTATATGGAGAGGTTTGTAGCTGGAGATTAATGTGGGGTTTAAAGGACACCTGACCACTTCAGCAGAAGTGGGTTTGTAACAGTCAGAGTGCTGAAGTGAAGAATAGGGAATTACTGCATTCTGTTGAAATGTCAGTCTTTGGTAAGCTTGGAAATGAGGCTGTAGTAACACATCTGGGTTCAGCTTCTCTCTGATAACCACCTCCCTGCTGGGTGAGGTCACTCTGTGGTGCGGCGTGGGTTTGTGCAAAATCCCAAACCTCTTCACCCTGCCTGGTCCCTCATTAATCAGAAGAAAAGACTCACAATTTCACTCTAATAAGATGAATTTGAGGGTGAAGAATCCACCTGGAGAGCCTGGTCTGTGCTGATGAGTGCTGTTAGATGCACTACAGCATCACAGGGGCAGGAGAGAGGATTTGGTGTTGCCCATGTCTCTCTCTGCTGCAGCAAGAGCCAGGGAGGGTGGGTAACCTCTTTGCTTCTACAGCTAACTACTTGCAGCATGCATTAGATTTTCCCTATAAAAACACCTCTTTTGCCAGAATGGCATAGAAGATCCTAATGTAAATGAGGTTCAAACCCATCCTGCCCACGACAGTGATGCTAATTTGCTACAAAAGGAAGTGTTGCTGTTCACCCCTGGGGAGATATATCCATCTTGAAAGCACTGTGGGGAGAGGATGCTGAAGCAATTGGCTTTAAGAAACAGGGGAAAAGAGATGTATTTTTATAAGTTAGTGTTAATGTGGGCACTAGGCTTTGGCTGCAGCTCTACAAAATCTGGATGTATCCCTCATCAAGGAAAAGGATGGACTCTTTATTTCTTGTCACCAAACCTGACACCAGAAGAGTCATTAAATGAATTGTGATTAGAGTTTCCTAGATCTAAACTGGAAAGGCAAAAGCCCCTGCAGAACCCTACTTATGGGAGCCATAGAAACCTGATCTTATAGCCAGCAAATTCTCCAGAGGTGGTTTTGTTTGCCAGCTGCCATTCTTCCCCCTTCCTTCTGCAATGCCAGTTGCCAAATCAGCACTGTATGGATTCTATAGGCAGAACTAATGCACAGCTCAGCCATCTAGTGTTTTGTCAATATGTGCTGCCTTGGGATCCTTGCCTCTCAGAGCAGACAACTGAACAGATTTCCCTCCACGTGAACAGGAGTTTCTGTAAACCTGCAGCCTCTTCTCCTCCATCTCCTCCCTTCTACCATGTGCTGTTTTCCTGCAAACTCCTCCCTCCCCCAGTTGTCCCACCAGCAGTTTCCTCTCAGCTACAATCTCCCTGTTTCACCTTTCAGCTTCCATTTCTCATTCTTTTTCTTCCCTGTCTTGGTTTTTTCCCCAACTCACTCTGCTGCCTTTATGAAAGGTCTCCTTGGCACATGTCCACCATGTTCTTGAACTCTGCATCCTTTCCTGTCACAGCCTCCTTCCTCTCCCTCTTCATCCCTCCACACACTCAGAAATCAATCAGCACTGATTACCTGGTACAACATCTACAGGGGGTTCAGAGCTGTAGTTTTGAAAGGAAATAATTGTGGAGGAATTCAGCCTTCAAAGGGAGGGTCTCATTCTGTTGGATCAATTGGGACTGCCAATGCTGGAGTAACTTACTGTTCTCTGAAATGAATGCTCCCACCAGTCAATAGCTGAATAACTCAGACCTTGCAGAACATGTTTCATTTCAAGCCAGGAAAATGCCTGCTTTGTCCTCTCTGCACAAAACTCAATGGCATCCACAAAAGCAAGGGAGGAACTGTTGTTATTTTAATTCTGGTTATCACTGGCAGACAAAGCACTGGAGGAACCTGCAGGTTTGTGTTCACAATCTAGCATTTCCAAATAACTATCACAGAAATTTATTTAAATGCTTAATCAGCCTCCAGCCCCAAAATAATAAGATGTTAAGCCAAGGAATCTTTGGGGTCACATTGATTTCTGGAATAGTTGATGCATTCCTTGTGATCACAGCAAGCAAACAGGATTGCTTTCCAGCTGCTGTTGGTGGAGATCAGCTCAGCAAGAGTTGGTACTGGTCACTCTCCTGGGCTGTGCCAGAAGAGGGGTGACCAGCAGCTGGAGGGAGGTGGGTTTGCCCTTCTACTCTGCCTTCCTGAGACCCCACCTGGAGAACTGTGTCCTGCTCTGGAGCTCTCAGAACAATAAAGACATGGATCTGTTGGAGCAGGTGCAGAGGAGGCCATGAAGATGATCAGGGTGCTGGAGCACCTCCACTATGAGGACAGGCTGAGAGAGTTGGAGTTGTTCAGCCTGGAGAAGAGAAGGCTTCAGAGAGACCTTATTGTGGCCTTTCAGTTCTTAAAGGGAGCTTCTAAGAAAGAGAGAGAAAGATTTTGGACACAGGTAGATAGTGATAGGACAAGGGGGAAGGGTTTAAACTGAAAAAGGGGAGTTAGGTGAGATGTTAGGAAGAAATTCTTCCCCCAGAGGCTGGTGGAGCACTGGAACAGGCTCCCCAGGGCAGGAGTCACAGCACCAACACTGACAAGATTCCAGAAGCATTTGGCCAAGGCCCTCAGGCACATGGTGTTATTTTTGGGGTTGTTCTGTGCAGAGACAGAAGTTGGACTCCTTGATCCTTGTGGGTAATTCCAGCTCAGGAGAGTCTATGATTCTGCAATTTCCCTGTTATCATACCCATTAGAAGCATTTAAAAACCCCCACAATCTTTGGATTGCAGTTTGCAAAAACAACAGTTGGTGGCACTTTGAAACAATTTTTATTTCTAAATGTGCATTTGCTGCTGGTAGGTGTGCAGGAGAATTCCATGAATCTATTAAATCCCTGGTCTACTGTGATTCAAATGATGATAAGGACACAGAACTCACCAGCTGCCTCCTGCAGGGTGCCCAGGCAGCCTGCTCAAACTGCATCTGAGCAGCCACCTTTGGAAAAGCAAAGGCAAGTGCTCAGGGAGATTAACTCTTCTGAAAAGGATGTCCAAGAGAAGCTACCAGGAGAGACAGGAATGCCAAAGGAAGCAGAGAATGTCACTGCCAAGTGTGTGGTTTACTCCAGAGAGATGCCTGCAGTGGTGTGACATCCCTGGGAACACCTTGCCTTCCCCCAGTTTACAAACTGAAGGGTTTTTGGGCATGGCACTGATGTGCATAGCATGCAACCTGTCCATAGGGTTCTCTTTTTAAGCAGCACCCCCTAGGTAAACAGACATTTCCCCATGATGCCTCAAGAAGTGTGAGGGAGAAGAACAGAGGCTGCCATGGCCCACCCAGAAGAATCCAGCATTTCTCCAGGGTGTTTCTATCACTCCAGTGCAATTCCATCACCTCCACAGGAACTGCAGCATGTCTGATAGCCCAGAGGAAAACCTGGGAATTACTGGGGAAAATGGATGGGCTGAAAGCATCCTTTCTATCTTATCACATACCTTGTCTGAACATGTGACATTTAAAGGAGCTGACAAGCAAAACCTCTTTCTTTAGAGATCATATATAGAATGAGAGAATCATCATGGTTGGAGAAGACCTCTGGGATCATGGAGTCCAACCATCCACTCAACACTGCCATGCTCACCACTAACCCATGGCCCCAAGCACCACATCTCCATGGTTTATGAGCACTTCCAGGCATGGTGACTCCACCACCTCCCTGGGCAGCCTGGGCCAATGCCTGAGAACCCTCTGGGGGAAGAAATTCTTCTTAATATCCAATCTGAACCTCCCCTGGTGCAACTTGAAGCCATTATATTCAGTAGACTGGATCCCTCTCACCATCCTTTCTTCCTTCTTTGTCTTTGTCCCTTCCCTTCCTCTCCTTCCTTCCTCCCAAGGCCAGATGCCAGCAATGCTGGTGAGGCAATATCTCAGCTATCAGCTTCAACTGTCAAGCTGCCTTCCACCTGCTTCCTTTCAGAGAGCTCAGAGGTGAGAAACCTGGGAGGTGTTTTACCTGGGGAGGCTTGGTTTGCACTATGCCTTGTGCCACATTCCTCTGGATTTTAATCAACAAGCCTAAAAATCAGGCATTTCAGGGGCATAAGAGTCTCCATTTCCTTTCCACACTTTGGTATCTAGCTGATAAGTAACATGTGGCTCTGCATTTACTAAACCAGAGAAACCTGATTAAGTTGCTGTTCACTTCTGCTGTTGTTTGTCTCATCAGGCATTAAGGGGCACATTAAATGTGTAAATTAAATTTTATAAGAAAAAAGAGGTGAAATGTGGTATCCTTTGACTTGTTAACAGAGAAATGCTGCACAGCAGCTCTCCTAAGCAGTACAGCAAGTGTCATTAAGGACTGTGGATGAGGGGAGAAGTACAATTATCCTTTGGGAGGTGAAGTGCATTGGGCAACTGAGCATCTCCTGCAAGGACAATCTTTGGCATTGGATTTTTGGCTTCAGTACAAAAGCATCTTTTCCATCCTCACATTTTTTGCAGAATTAACACTTAATTTGCTCAGATATCTCCTTAACTGCTCTGTTCTCACTCTGAAAATATCTATTTAAACTCTGTTGCATCCTCCCAGTAACCTGTTCTGACAGATATCTCCCTGGCCAGGTGATAGCAGAGATCTGCTTGGCTTTGCAGCTCTCAGAGTGAAATGCAGTTATTTTTCCATTTCACCATGGCTCCAGCTGCCAAGGCCAGCATCTTCATTACCCCACTCCAGCATGCATGCAAGCTACATCCATTATTTATAGGCAAATATCTACCAATGACTATCTGCATGTCATTAGATGAATTTGCCTACGTGCTCCTTCAGAAGTAGGTTGTCACTACATGACCTCAGCTAACCAGTTGCAGTGCTGCTGGTGCATCTCTGCAGCATGGCTCAAAAAGACATGAAAACAACTTCATGGAATATTTCTTTCCAGGTAACACTATGCAACACAGTTATGAGTCTGAAAGTATTAAAAGCTGAACCCCTAGGTGATATGTTTTTATCACTTGCTGTTTGGAAGCCAATCTTAGTTGTCAGTTAATGACAAGGAAACAAGCCACCAGTGATGTCCCACAACAACCCAATGATGTAACACAACCCAAAGCAATAACTGGTTCCTATAGGTGATTACCCACTGAAAAACCAGAAAAGCTTCTTCCAATACAGAAAACTACAGGTAAAGTGGAGAACCTGGGCTTAGAAAACATACCCACAGAATCCCAGCATAGTAGGGTTTGGAAGGGACCTGTCCTTGTCCATGGGGTTATTCCTCCCCAGTTGCAGAACTCTACACTTGCATTTGTTGAACTTCATGAGGTTCCTTTCCTCCAACTCAGCCTCTCCAGGTCTGCTGAATGGCAACACATCCTGATAGGGTGTCAGCCACTCCTCCCAGTGCTGGGTGATCAAAAAGTACTCTCAGGTCCTGCTGTCTCATCTGCCAAGTATCTCCTACCTGGGGAAGCAGTGACCCTGCCACTGAGGGCTGCTCATACAAGGAAGGGGTGATGCGGTCTCCACTAGTCTCTTGTCTATCCAAACCCAAAACAAGCAAGCAAACAAGTCATTGGGATAGGAGGCTCTTCTACAAAAAACCCAGATAAACAATGCTGTGATTTCTGTTGTCACTCTTGAGGCCAAAAGGTCATCAAAAGGAGCATTTAACTTCTCCAAACAGGCACAGGCTGTTGCAGACACTGTCAGACTTTCTATTTCGCTTGTCCTTCTAGATGAGGCAGTCACTCCAAAGTGGGATCAATGACTCCCATCAGTACCTGGCCTAAGACTGAAAGGTCATATATCCCTGTCCCCCTGCACTGGGGTGATTTGCAAACAGACATTCCTTCTGTTGGGTTCCCAGAGGATTCCAGAGGGACAGGAATGTCACTGCTGGCCAGGCACAAAACATCAGAGCCCACACTTACTGTTGGAAGAGGAATGAGCTGTTCTTAATATCAAACCCAGGCACCAGGGGCTGGGGAGGGAAGGGGTGAGGGAAGCTAACAGCAGAGTGAGGCAATGCCTTTGAGCTGCTGCTCCTCAAGGCTGAGCAATGACATTAGAAGGTTGCAGCTCTTTCCAGCACCTAAAACAATAAGTTGATGTTTTCCAGAGGAACTGATGCTTGAGTATTTGTGAAAATCTCCTCATAAACATCCCTGCAGGAGCCAGGAGCTACCAACAGCTTGGCTGTCACTTAGCTGTTGACACAAAAGCTCAAGTCACCCAGCAGGTTGTGTCTTGGTGTGAGGCAGGGCACCTTCCTCCTCCAGGGCCATGGCCAGACCCTCTGGTGTCCTAGATGTGGGAATTACTGATGTCATCAAAGGTTAATAGCCAAAGGAATCATCTCATTTGTTAGCACCCCAACTGACAAGTTGTTAATAGCATCCCAGGAGAGCTTGCCAGCTTGATCTACTGAAAATGCAAGGAAATCATGTTCCTGCCTCTTCATGAAACAGAGGAAGCTTTGTAATAAACCAAATGCTTGGCAGCACTGTCTAATGAGAGAGGGCATCTTGGTATTGTATATAGTGTCCAGGTATGGAATACAGCAGTTTTGAAGGGTGGTAGAGATTTTCAGGAGAATGGCATGCATAAATATAGAGATAGAGAGAGATACAGAGAGATATCTAGGGATATAGATATATATCTATACAGGTATATAAATATAGAGAGATAGAGATATATAGGTGTATAGCTATATAGAGAGGTAGATAGGTATAGAGTTGTAGATATATAGATATATAGGTATATAGATAAGAAGATATATAGGTAGATAGATATATAGGTAGGTAGATATATAAATATACAGAAAGCTCTGCTCTTTGATTAGGTTAAATTGACTCATGCTCAAAGGGAAAACAAAATATTTGTTTACAGGTGAAGATAAAAAATGAAATTCAATTAAGCTTCAGCAAATGGGATGGATTTCAAGGGCTGTGAAATCAGCTCAAAAGGAAACATTGCATTCTGAATGTTTTATTAATAATTATAATTGTTTTACTTAGAGCATAGCTGGGCTGGTGGCATTTGTTGTTTTGTTTTAGCAAGGCATTTGGTTTCTCAATTGTCTATGGACAAACATTGCTCTCAGTGAAGTCAACATGAGCATAGCATCAGGAAGGAATCTATAACAGAACATTCCCCTTCACTGAATGCCATGAAATGTTTATTAGCTGATGCAGCCACAGTGTGCAAGCAGATCCATCTGGTTGTCACTGGGATGGAGATGCACCAGAGGACAGGCAGTGAATCTGGCTGGTTGTCCTGCTCCAGATTCCTCACTAAACATTTCTTCTGTGATGCACCTTCATGGTACCATGTTCCCACTTCAGAATATTCTCTTATGCATTACTAACCACTCCAGACCAACCTGAATACTGAAATATATCTCACCAGCACACCTGTGACCAGTTTTCTTCAATGAGTGTGAGATGTTGTTAAAGCAACAGCAACTCTTCTGCACTTCTGCAGGAATTGTATCTCTCTTTATATTCATTGTGGGTAAATAGAGCTGTGATGTCCTGCAAATAAAGAATGAGGGTGGCAAATCCATCAGCTGAATCCTTAGCTCACAGGCATTGCTATGTTCCAACATCAGAATCATAGGGTCACAGAATGGGTTGGGTTGGAAGAGACCTTCAAGATCACCTAGTTTTAACTCCCTTCCATGGGCAGGGATGCCACCCACTGGAGCAGGTTGTCCAGGGTAATGTAAGATGATATAAGTTAAGAAGATATAATGTAATGTAATATAATACAATATACTATCATGTAATCTAATATAAATAATGTAATCTACTGTGAGCTGGACTTACTTCTACTCAAAAGATACAAATGAAAAATAGATGTAAAAGAGAGCAGATATTGGAAATGAGGTTTAAAGCTTGTACACATCTTTTTCAGGTTGAGGATTGCACCATTAAAAACATCCCAATAACTCCAAATCATATTCCTATTTTTGAGACAAAAATCCCTGAATTGATGAAGACTTATACAGCCTAAATTTTCCAGTAGAAGCCAATCTGAGATGACACTAGCTGATACTAGAGTGTGTTTCCTGTATTGTGTGGGGGTTGTGGAGTCTCCTCTGGAGATATTCCCCAGGCAGCTGGAGGTGACCGTGGGCAACTTGCTGGGGGTGACCCTGCTGGAGCAGCAGGATTGGACTAGATGATGCCCAGAGGTCCCTTCCAACCTCCACCATGCTGGGAGTCTGTAAACACCTGAGAGGGTTTGTAATCTCACACTGTCCTCCAAAACACAAGTTCTTGACAATGCAGCTATTATCAAAGCCTTCAGCAAAGGTCTTGATTTCCAAACAAATGGACGGAATTCTGCATCTGCAACCCAGTCTTAGTCCAAGATGTTGACTCAAGTTAACATTCTGAATGTCTGATTTTGTCACTGTGCACATCTTAAAATGTGAAGATCAGTTTTGATAAACAAAAATCCAACTGTCTCCAGAACTGAGTAAGTGATCCCAAATTGAGGTTTGAATAATTCAGCAACTTCAAAAAGAAACTGATTTTTCTTGCCAGCTATGGAAAATCCTTATGTACCATAAATCTAACCCTCCCCCCAAGGGAATTTTCCACAAATACAATATCATATATCTCTGGAAAAAACAAATTTCACCATTGTACCCACACGTGGTTTGAAGAAGTTAGAGGTAACAACTTCTTATTTAATCATGAAACATTCATGGCAATTTTAACTACAAAGAGCCCACTCTTACTCCATAACCATTAAAATGCAGTCACCTATTCAATAATGCAGAATTGTTGTGTATTAAAAATTTAAATCTATAAATATTAATGGAGCCCAGGTCAGTCTCTTAACCAACAGAGGTAGTTGCACACACAGTGATCATTGGAAGCCTGAAGGGCTGCACGTTTGTTATGTCACGGAGCAAAAGGGAGACAGAAAAAGCAGTTGTCTGATAAAGGAAATAGTGAATTCTTTATTTATTTTTTTTATCAGGTGAAGGATAAGGACAAGAAATCCTCTATTAATCTTCCCCCATTAATCTGTGGTTGTCCTTTGGGAAGAAAATGTTCCTGTTTCGATCTAACAGCTCAACGTGCTGGAGCCAGCTTTGCAAGGGCATGGAAGAAAGGTGTTTAGAAGGAGCAGCAGCCAAAGTCACCTTCTGCTGCCTTACTCCTTTCCACCACTTTGAGCATACCAAGAGGTCAGAAACACCATGCTGCTTTCCAAGGGATTGAAAGGACCCAGCCAGGGTATGCCAAAGGTTCCAGTACCAGCTTAGAGGTGATTGCCATGCAGGGGAGCAGGAGGAAACTAGAGCCTCTATTTCATTGTGTTAGTTTGTCTTTTGGCTAAGGACAAACACGTTTCTTAGAGTGTGCCCCCACCAAAATGCAGCCTAACACATGAAGAGCATTTAGTGGAGACAGCAGTCTCCAAATCTGTGTAGACTTGTGAGCAAGGGTCACACATTATGTTGATCATAGAATCATGATGGTTGGAAAAGTCCTCTGAGATCATGGAGTCCAACCACCCACCCAACACCGCCATGCTCCTCACTAAACCATGGCCCCAACCACCACATCTAGAGGAACACTTCCAGGGATGGTGATTCCACCACCTGCCTGGGCCAATGCCCTGGGAACCCTCTTGGGTAAAATGCTTCTGTGTGGCTTTATCTTCTGAGCTGGTGTGATCTCTTCTCAGCATCTGCTCTGGCTCTGCAGAGTGGCTGGGCAGTGAAACCATGCCTTTGGTTTCACAAGCTCCAGCTGTGTATTTCACCAGAAAGCAACCTCTGCATGAAAAGACTGGATTGATAGTGAGGGAAAGACAGGGAATGAAGAGGCATTATGCAGCATGCTATAAACACTGAGACATTTTCTTTGGAAGCAGACAGGAGAAGAATGTGTTTACACACATGTCCTGGATACAGAGGCAGAAATGCTGAAACTTCTGCATTTGAACACATATCACAGCAACAAAGGAGAGATTCTGTGTGAGGAACATCAGTAGTTGACTGGAGAATAGCTTTTATTTACAACTTCTCTGCAGTCCCAGTGATTTACAGGATTCCATTTCTACCTTGCATGCTGTTGGCTGGGAGCACTGAACATTGATTGGAAACTGGTAACACTTCTTTATCTGAGGGGTTTTGTGCAGAAGTCTTGAGACTCAGAGTGTATCTAATGCTTTTGGAGAGACAAAAGTCTAACCTGTGCTTCATCGTGAATGAAGGACAGCAGGAAGGCAAAAAGAGTTGCCATCATTTAAACATATCTGTGTGATCTATGTACATAGCAGTTCCTCAAGCTTCTGTCTTCAGGATTCTATCACTTCAATGACTTATTATCTCAAAGTGCAGGACAAAAGGGCTTGACTGAAGACATTTAAGCTGATAGAAAGTCTAACCAATTTGAAAATGCTCAGAATAAGCCTTGCTACTGGCTGCTAATATTATAGACCCACAGAAAGTCAGAGCAGGAAAGTCCTTCATGGGATTATTTAGCCACTTAAAGAGAATCAGGAGCTGCCACTGAGTTCAGAAATCTCATCCTAGGAAATACAGTTCCTGGTGTTAAAAATGACTCCTTTTAAACATGATTTGGAGGTTTGGGGGGGTGTTGTTTGTTTGTTTGTATGGGTTTTTGTTTGGTTTGTATTCTACAGAAGCACATTTTTATCTCATTGTTGATTTTTGCCATTTCCTGGGCTGCACAGTGGATGCAATGTTCTCCCAGATGTCAGGTTGCTCCAGTCAGCATTATTTTTTCCCTTCTAGCTGACTGTAACCTTTGAGGGTGCCCCAGGGTGACAGCAGAGCTCTGCTTCCCAGGACACTCCTTTACCCCCTCCAGCTGAATCCAGCCTCTGAATGTCCTGGTTTTGCTCATGTCTATGTCCTTCCACTTAACAGATGTGCTAATGAGAGGGGAAAAAACAGTAAATGGTACTGTGCTGACTGGTTAAAAAATGGCAGTTTGAGTGCTCAGTGATCCCTCTTGCCTTCTGTGTCATTTCTTCAGAGAACAAAAGCTTTGCTCTTTGTTGGTTAATCTACCTTGGAGTTTAAACACACCATAAAGCAGATTGGCTTCCAAGGGTACAGAGTCTTCCATTTATCTCCCTCTTGCCATTCCAGTGATGTTTTCACCTGCCTCTGCAGTATCATTGCTGGGATCTCTGGAAGATTGTTGGGAAGCTTGTATCAGGGCTTTGTTTATTGCACTGCTTTTCCTAGCTCTCAAGTGCATCTTCATGCCCCAGCTGCTGCTGCTGGATGTTGGTTGCTTTGAACATCTCTGGCTTTGTAAAAAGGCCAGGCTGGATGTGGCCCTGGGCAAGCTGCTCTGGTGGTGACATCCCTGCCCATGGCAGGGGAGTTGGAGCTAGCTGATCTTTGAGGTCCTTTCCAACCCAAATCACTCTGTGACTCTGACCATTTCAGAGCTGTGTAGCCTTAAAGATACAGCAGTGTATTTGGCTTGTGATACATTTTTTGGTCTAGTCATCCAGATCTCAGACATTTTTGACTCATACTGCATTTGGTGTCATTGTTACTCACTTCTAAATAATTGGCTTCAGTTTCTAATTGCAGCCTCATTACAAGTCTGTGGTTGAATGAAAATATATGGACATGCAGCTAGAAGCTGTTAACTGATCCCTTTGTGATCTGAGGAGCAGCATCCTCAGGCAAGGATAAGCAGCATTTTGTCACTCTGAAGCCTTTAAGGAAAAGACCTGAGTAAGCAATTAGCAGCCAAAAGCTGCCACTTTCCTTAGTGCATGGACTGGAAGGATTTGGGAGGTTTGGGTTATTTTTAGAGGGGGGAAAGTAGGTGCTGTTGGGTATGATGGTTGCCTGGGAACACATCTAGGATGACAAGATAACAGGGTCAGTGATGTAGGCTTATTTCTTCTGTAATATAGAAAATAAACAAACAAATAAATAAAACTTAAACACAGAGAATAGAAATAAATCTAAACAAGCCCCAAAGAGCCAAGAAACAAACCCCAAAGAGCCAAGAAACAAACCCAAAGCTACTCCAGCAAACTGTTGCTTGGCAAGTTCTGTTTTTCCAGTGTTTTGGGAGCAGCTCAGTGATGCCAGCCTTTCAGAAATGATATGTTCTAGAAATGGGAAGCCTGGAGTAGCAGCTTGTTAGTCATTGCTTTTGTTGTCTCCATAATGAAGCCAGTTTTGCCTTTGGGCTTGGATTAGATTTATTTTTGTTTGCCTTGCCTGTTAGTTTACAAATACAGAAGCAGCTTTGGATGCTCCTCTGTATGCTCTTCTGCTTTAATAAGTATTTGTTGGTATTTCTTTTGTAATGTCTTTGGACTTGATCCTAGGAGTATAACTCACCCTGAAAGCAGCATGCATTTAATACCATCACTCCTCTCTTCAGCCACCACCTTTCCTCACCAGCAGTGGTGGAATGAGGTCCCACACAAGAGCAGGCTGCTGAGCTTTTCTAAGCACGTGGACTTAAATCTATATTTAGTATTCAGTTGCTGAAAAAGGATCTTCATTTGCACAGCCATTGGGTACCTACAATGAACATTGCTTGTCATGGGCATTTCTGGTCCTCAGAAGGTCTTGATTTAGGCAGCATTTAACAATTTGGCACCAAAATATGCTTGAAATTGTTGGTTAGCAAATACACTTGTCATGGCTGTGTTCCTAAGACCACTTTGTTTTCCTCTGAATATGTCCTACCTTCCTGCCAAACCCCTTCTCCAGCTACATAAGTCACTTTGCAAGTGATTTCTCAGAGGTTCAACCTCCTCCTTTGAAGTCTTTTATGTTCCCCCAAATCTTCTACTTCACTGTCAGGGATCAGGAACTCACAGAATCATTGTGGTTGGAAAAGACCTCTTAGACCATGGAGTCCAACCACCCACCCAGCACTAACCCATGTCCCCAAGCACCACATCTACATGGGTTTTGAACTCTCCCAGGGATGGTGACTCCTCCTTATAGCTTGTTTGTGGCTAAGTTTCTTTAAAGCTCTGCTGTAAACAGGAACCAATAGTGATTGATGATGAACCACAGTGGCCCCTGAGTTTCTTATGCAGTAAAATTAATCTTTGGGTGTTTTGTATGCTTGGACTGAGCCTGTGACCTCACAGCTGTGACCTGTGCTGAAGCACAGTGTAATGAATCATCAAGGAGTTTGTCATAGTCTTCAGGGGAGAAGATTATCTTTTGTTAGCCTCTGGACTCTCTTTATGAGGAACTGAGGGAGCCCTGCCCACTGCTGGGGCTTACCCAGCTTTGCCTGTGGCTTTGGTTTGATTGGTTTGGGGTTTTATTTGTTTATTGGTTTGTTTCTTTTCTTTTCTTTTTCTCCCAGCAGCATCCTTTAAGGTCTCATGTCTAATATTATTTCTTAATTAAAATAGACAGGAGACTCTCCTCCCTTCTTTCTATCTCCACCAGACAGAAAAGCAAGAAGGAAGTTTTTTCTCTAGAGTATTCTGACTCTTTTAATTACCTTCTAGGATCTGATTTAGGTTTTTCTTGTTGCTCAAAGTAATTTTTCTTGCCAGCAATTAAAGACAACATGTTGTACAACAAACTGTTCCAAACACTGGGGAAACCTCAGCAAAATAGTTTCCATGGTGCATAACTGTTGCTTAGTGAGGAAAATAAGACAAGGGTAGCCAAGAGCAGCAAGACAGAGGACACTTGAGGTTCTGGCTTTCCAACTGCCTCTTCAGCCACACTGGCCAGACCCTCCAGCCACCCTGCTGATGGGCTCTGCCACAGCATGGATGGGCTACCTTACCAAAGGGAATTTGTTCAAGAGTCTCAGCCTGAAGGCCAGATTATGATGTGATTCTCTTTCCTTTCTACTTTGACACTTATGATGAATAAAAGATGCTGCAAGCATGATTTATGAAGGGGTAGATATACAGAACTCTGTCCTTCAAAGTTCATCTTTCTCCTCCTAGCTCTTCTTTCTTCTCTTACCTCACTGCTTGCATGCAGGGGGATTTCACTGTTCCCTGAAAAGAACATTCCTGAGCCTCTTTGGTGTTATTCTAAAGCTCCACAGGGCCACCCAGAAGGTGGAAGCTGGGTACTGGCCATCCTCAAGCTGCAGCTCAGGGAATCACACTTGAAACTAGTGAACTGTGTTGTTGCAACACCTGAAAGCTACAAACACTATTTCTTGCTTCTGCTGTCCAGGGGATGAAGGTATGAGGGCAACCTCTCTGCAGGGTGATCTACATGTGGGACAGAGTCACTTAGAAAGCTGTGCAAGAACTGAAGAATTTTAGTTTTCTCTGGGTGAACTTTCAGCTTGGACATGATTTCCTTCCAAGCCTGGGCTTAGGATTTCTAGATCCTTGTTTAAAAAACACATTCCTCCTCCTCCTCCAAATCTGTCAGAAGCATGAGGGGGGAGAAACACACTTATTTGGGAGATTAAATTCCCTTTCTCTCCCTCCCCAGCAGTCTTCCCTTGGATAAGACAAGGTAGGTTAGGAGGTCTCTGCAAAGCACAGGGTTCCACTTCTCATCTTTCTTGGTACAGACTTTTCTGCCTCTTCCTAATCTTTCTTATGACTCTCATCTGCAGCTGTAGAAAGACTATATTTGGAGACAGGCTAACCTGAGGACACTATTCCTGGCACAGCAGATCTATTTGATTCCTAAATGGGCTTATGATCTTTTTGCTTTTGATTCTTCACACCAGCCTGCTCTTTACTTTCTGATTTTTATCTCTGTTGAGCAGTGATCCTTGGAGAGCTGTGATTAGTAATTTAGGACTGCATGCAGATTTACTGTAGCACTGAATTTCATGTTCCTACCTCACTACACTGCCTATTTCCCCATGCTAGCCCTTCTGGTTCTCCCTGGGTTTGTACCCTCCTGTTTATCCTAGGAGGAACCCCTTGGCTTCAAAATTATTAAATCAGGGAATCAAGGAGAGAATTTTTTTTTCCCCTAGCCATTTAAGGATTTTGAGCTTTTAACTGATTATACAGATTTTTTTTAAAGAATCTATGGCTTCATTTTTCCTCTTTTATTAAAGAAATCCCTCCCATTTGACAGTCTAGATTTTCTCTGTATGTACAGAAAGACAATTTAAACCACCTCTCATTTTTTATTCCAGCAGAGTATCACTCTAAATAAATATTTCATTTATAAATAAATGAATAAATATAAATGAATTAAATAAAGTCTCCATGGAGACCTTATTGTGTCCTTCCAATATTTAAAGGGAGCTTATATAAAAGAGGGAAAGAGACTTTGTCCATAGGCAGACAGTGGTAGGACAAGGGGAAGGGCTCCTGTGACATGATGTGTCTGTCAGCAGAGAGTGGTGGGCTCAGCTGGTGCTTCCAGAGGGCTGGGAGATGGTCTCTAGCCCCAGGGGAGGAGAATGTGTCTATGAGTGAGAGAATCATGCCAAGAAGAGCTCTAGCCCATGGAGATCATGCTGAGAAGAGCAGGGTCCTGATGCATCCATAACTCAACTCCTACAGTGGCGGAGAGGAACATCTAAGGATCAGAAGGAGCTGGCTGGAAACCAAAACCTACTGTGATCACAGCAACCAGGAAGGGAGAACTTGCCTGGAGTTGGTGATTTGATGGATGGAGATTTGTTTATGTGCAATTTGATTTCTGCTTTCTTTTATTTAGCCACTCTAAGTTTTCCCTTTTTCAATGATTAATTATTTTGGTTTATGTTTTAATAGAATATGGCTTTGAGTTGAAACTGCTTTTTGATCTTCTGGTCTCCACCCTAAGGCAAGGGACAAGACATGTATCTCAGAGCTTTACTTGGCTCTCCTCTCACACACACATCCTTTGCTTAGCACTGTGCAGCCTTTGAATTTTAATAAAACTAATCTTCACCTGATTTATTCACCTGCTTGCCTGGTAGGTGGCTCTGGGATGTGCCTGATTTTGGTAGATTTAAGGAACTTGCTGGACCCTTATCTGTAGTCATCTTAGTCAGGACTGTGTTCAACCCTAGGGCTCTTGTGTTCCACCTTCCCTCTTTGTGGAAGGTGATTTCACCCAGAATGGTAGCTGGCTTGGCCATTCTCATGCAAAACAGTATTTCCAAACAACTTTCTCCTTTTCTTATCTATCCTTTGCTTCCTCATGGCCCTTTCTGACGGCTTCAGAATCTCCTGATTTGAATTCCCACCATCTGCCTGTCCCTTTGGCATAACAGCAGGACAACCTGGACAAGGTAGCTCAGTGTTTTGAAGCTCCTGGGGTTGCTGATACTACTTATCTTTCCTCCAAGCTCAGCTTTCCTCTACCTCCCCCTTTTACCATCACTTTAGTAATCTCCTTTCCTTTGGACATCTTGCAGAGTAAGCATCCTGTGACCACGCTCTCCTCTAACGCTGCTTCTCTTCCCCTATTTCTTGTTCTATTTCTCCACCCTGGAAGACTTCCAATCCTTCAGCTCTGCCTCCAGCAGTGCAGTTGTCAGGATACTTTCAGACTAGAGAAGTTACTTTCCAGCTCTTTACACTTTTAAAGGACTTTATCTTTGTTCTATTTCTTTGTAGAATTTGGGGGTTTTTTTAATACAAGGAATTTTTCCAGGCTCTGGGAATGATTCCACAAGGAAATAGAGCCCAGAGCCCTGCACCAGAAGCAGTTGGTTTCCATGCTACTGACAGGTTACAGCTGGGGATGCAAATATGTTCATTGCTAGGCATAAACCTCTGCACTTCAGGAACCATAATCTTAGTTGCTTTTACTTCCTAGACATTGTAATACAGGGTTTGACACTATTGCTAATATCCAGACCTGAGGGAGGACCTCATCATGCTCTACTGCTTCCTGATGAGGGGAAGCAGAGGGGCAGGAGCTGATCTCTTCTCTCTGGTGACCAGAGATAGAAGCTGAGGGAACAGCATGAAGCTGTGCCAGGGGAGGGTTAGGTTAGACATTAGGAGAAGGTTCTTCCCCCAGAGGCTGGTGGAGCACTGGAACAGGCTCCCCAGGGCAGCAGTCACAGCTCCAAGGCTGACAGAATTCCAGAAGCATTTGGCCAAGGCCCTCAGGCACATGGGGTGATTTTGGGGTTGTCCTGTGCAGAGACAGAAGTTGGTCCCTCTAGCTCAGGACATTCTGTGATCTGTACCACGAGCTGAAAAACCAGCTGGACATTAAAAAGTCATTTACAATCTTCAGAGGAAAAGACAAGTCATCACCTTGAAACCTGAAATTACAGATAATTAAATTTTCCTCCCTTAATCCCCCTTTAGTTCCAGCTAGGGATGCTGTTTCTTGCCTGCTCTCCCCAAGTACTTTGCATTATTGAACAGTTGCCTCACTTGACCCCAGGGGTGGCTGCTTCTTGGCGGTGGAGAAAAGGAGCCACACAGATTCCTTGACTACATCTCAGAGATGTTGTGACTAGCTTAATTAGATAATGTTCACAAAGTGTTGTGAGATACTTGAATTAAAAGCATTATATAAAGCCAAATTAATGATGAGTATTAATCCAACCTCTCTCTGAAGAGTAGTTTGAATAAGGGATAAAACAACGATGAGATCTTTGTGAGTCATGTACCAAGTGCTTCTCTTCTCCAGAGAACAGAGCTCCCAGATCATTTTAAATGTTGCTGTGGAGCAGAGCAGGGCAGTGCCCCTCAGAAGTGACAGGAATCTGGGCTGCCAGGTGTGAGTCATCCCTGAACTCCAACACTCATGTCCTTGCTCACATCCCAAGCCCAAGGCATCCTGTTCCTTACAGTGGAGCTGCCTGCAGGTGCCTTGCTGGGATGTGAAATGAGGAACCCACCAGCCCAGGGGGGGTTCTTTGGTTTGGTTTTGGTGCTTAGGTGATTACCTTCATTCCTTGTGGAGGTCTGTGGTGACATCCTTGGCCATGGGTGAAACCCTGGGATTCCTGAACTCAAGGAAAAGGTGCCTGTGACTTCAGTGGAGCCAGGATTTCCACCACGTAGATGTGCTGTGTTCTTAAAGGTATGGAAATGTAGAAATACAGGGAATGCTGGGAATTTATGTAGCCAATTTCCCTACAAAATCAGAAAAAATCAGCCTGAACCAAACAGAATGATCTCCAAACCTTGCCTTGAGACTTGGGTGGTCAGCACAGGTTTCCACTGCCATGTTTTGCTTGGTAAGAATTTTTGTGGCTACCTAGGAAGTTTGGGTTCAGTTTTATTTGAATGAAATCTGAACACATGGAAATGGGATTTCTAATGGGATTTCTTTTTACACTGCTAGGGTAGATTCTTTTGATTAAATACACATATCTACAGTCTGTTTCAGACATCTGCTTTAGGATGAACTGAGCTGCACTGGCTCTAGGAGGACTCTCAGTAAGCAACTACATTTAGTCAGATTAATGTTGTCATTTTACACTTACTTTTTGGTAAGTGTTTCAGGATTTTAGTGCAACAGAGCTGGAATATTGGATTATTTAATGTTACTGAGCTAGTTACCACAGAAACTGAAACACTAATAATTTTTTCCCAAAGTTGTCTCCACTACAGCCATGCTGGAAGTGGTAAGAGGATAGTGAGTGAGCTGTTTGTAAATACTGCTCATTCTGCTTTAACATCTCTCAGCAGGAAGTGCTCACACACAAGCATAAATTAAGAAGTTCATTCTGCACATTTTAAATCAATTTTACCTGTTTCATTTCTATGACTTATGTCTCACTGTAGGATTTTAAGTGATCTTCAGCATTGCTTCAAAAGAGATGATTCTGTAGAGTTTGCATACTCCTGATATATATCTTCAGAATTATTTCTTCTTGTGCATCCTTTCACAGAATAAAGACTGCTTAAACTTTTATTGAGGCAACTCAAGCAATTTCCTTATAACAAACTGAATGAAACTCACAGCATTAAAAGAAGATTTAAAGATGAGGGGGGAAAAAAAAGCCTTTTCATAAAAGCACAACTCTTGAATAATAACTTCAGCTCTGGCAGTGAATTCTTAGTTCTGTCATCAAATCCTGGTGAGCAGGACTTCATACCACATCTGTCAGGGGTTTGCAATGGCAGAAAATGGCACTTTGGTCCTGATGGGTGCTCTGGGAGTTCAGAGATGTTGGGAAAATATTGCAGCAGGGCATTTCAAAGTGAATTTGCTGAGTAGCCTTTGCAGGTGGCTTGGAGGCACTAACCAGCAGTTCCTGCTTCTCATGTGTGTAGGAAAAGATGTGTCACTGTCCCCTCCTTCCCCACTCAGCAGTGATGTTCATCCCTACTGATCCATAACCCATCTCCTCAGCATCACTAACTGTCACCCAACAGTCACCCACTGTGATTCTGTGACACCCACAGACATGTGCTCTAATACATAGACAGCAGCAGGCAGACTTCTGATACCCATACCCCACATTCAGAAGAGGAACTGTTTGACACAAGAACATGTGAATGCCCTTTCTGAACTGAAAATTTGAGGCTATCTCCTTTTAAAAGGTCCCTCTTGCTGTGACCACCAAGAGAACTGACATAACTCTCCTATTTATCATCAATTAACTTCTTAATTGCTGTAGGTGACAGCCAGACTTAAAGTCTTGGAGGCATGAAATTTTAATTGCTGTAGGCAAAAGCTTGATGTAAACCAAAGTCTTGGAGGCATGAAGTTCCATAGTTACATCCATCTTCAGGAAGCAGCCACTTCAACAGTTCAGATTTCATTTACTTGTGAGGAAAATATCAAAGAATCTGAAGATTTTCTGTGATCTGCTAATAAATATGTTTAGGCCCATGTCAAGAATCAAGGTCCAGCAACATTACTGACTGATCAAATCAAGCAGCAGTGAAGAAAGCCATTGAAATGTCCAGAAGTCCTGAAGTTCTTAATGACTGGATTCCTTCTAGAAGGCAATTTTCTCAAATAACTAGCCAGTGCTCAGTAAAATTCAAAAGCTATTAGACTAAGTTAATAATAAGCTAAGTGAATAAAGGTAATGACTGGCAGAAGCTATCTGCTTTTTTTGGTACTTGGCTTCATGACAACTAATTGTAACCAACAGTCCTGGTATCTGAGTGGGAAAACTCTTGGCTCTGGATACATCCTTAGAGGAGATATTTCAACCTCAGTAGAACAAATGGTTTCCATGCAGCTTTAAAGCTTCATTTTGTTCCCTTAAATTATATTAGGAGATGGAATTTGATTCTCTCATATACCAACCAGGAGCTGGGAAGATTTAACACCAATAGCCTGGGGAGATGGTTACAGAGAACAGATTGGGTGCCACAACAGGATGTGACACACTGCATATTGCAAATGACATAAACCATTAAACACTTTAATGTTAAAGGCCTTTAAGTAATTTATGCAATCTTCTGGCTAGTCCACAAGTCAGTGTTTCAAGATGAATATTCTATTGTTCTAGGTTGTTGAATGCTGTCAGTGCTCAGTGCCCTTCATTTTTCCACCACTTTATTTCATGGTTGTTATTAGTGTTATCACTTAATGCTTTATTGAGCCTCCATTTGCCTCTTCTCTTGATAAGTAGATCATATTTCTGTTCCCTGTAGCCAAGTACCTATAGAATAATATGAATACTCTTCTCTTTAAAATGCAGTGTCATTAGGAGAACTTGCTTCAGCTCATAAAAACTGCTTGGATTCAGAGGCCAGTAAATACTGAGTGAAGCCAATCTCAGGTGCTACTGGCAACATCTCATTTTTCTAATAGGTTTGTTCATTCATTGAGTTAAATGATTGCATCTTTCATAAATAACACTGGGGACACATCCTGACCCTGTCACTTCTGCTGGGTTTGTAACACTAGAGACTCCACTCCATCACCTTAGAAAAATAAGGAGGGAAAAAGAAAGAGAATTGTCATTTCTATTCACCATTGTTCAGCATACAGAATGCTACTCTGATCTATTTGAAGTTCCACCTGAAAATTTTAGCACTAAATGGTTATTGAAATACACAGAGAACACAAAGGAGAGAATTCTGTTAACTCACCTAAATGAAAAGATACATTCAAGCACAAGGAAAAAAATCCTACACATTATTAAATACTCCTTTAACATCATCCTGTCCTATAAGATAGCTGTGTGATTATGTCTGTGTTGGGGGAAATACCAAGTCAAATGCTGTTCCTGCACCCTCTCATTTGAAAGGAAGTGGCACAGTGTCAAAATGCTTTACTCCTATAATTTAGCTGACATTTCATCTTTCAGACTGCCTCTTTCTGTGTGCCACAAGATTTGTTTCCATGAAATGAATGGAAATAAAGGGGACAGCAGGAATGAAAAATGGAAGTTGAGGTAAAAATAAACTGTCTATGGTCATGCCTGTCTCTGTAAAAATGCCAAATCTCCCTGACACTGGCTGCTTTCTGTCACAAAGGGTATGCAGGAGGCATGAGCTCACACCAAAACTGCAAGAGCTTTCCTTGGTGATCCCCAGGCTTGTCAGGTCATGCTGGAGGAAGCCTACCTGGAGATCAGCTGCAGTTCCATCCACATCTCTGGGTCCCCTGACCTGATCTTTCTTGCCACATGAAGCCTCTGAGGATGTGATCAGCAGGATGTGCCTGGTCCTGTTGGTTTAGAGAGGTAAGACAGGAACAGCATGCCCCACCTGGGGCTGGCGTTTGTCTCCTTTAGGTGATGGTTTGGTACGATGGTTCCCTCCCATCACTCACTGCTTCAGAGAATGCAATTAGACTCACTCTAAATGAGGAATCACTTCAGATTACATCCCTGAGCAGTGTTATTGTAGTGTAAATTACTGTCAGTGAACAGAGGATGAATAAACAAAGACTTCTTCTGCTGTGCGCTCCTCTTTTATTAATAACAATATCAATAAGCCAAATGACTTCTCCTCCTAGGCAGGCAGGGGAATACAAGCAACTGTGACTGTTCATTAGCTCATTTACACACCTCCTTTTTGCTAAAGAGGCACCTATTGATTCTATGATGCTGTATTCCTGCCTCCTCACCACACTAAGACAAAATTGGTGGAGCTCAAAGGCAGCAAAGACAAGCCCAAGGGGACTGCAGATGTTTCTTTAATCACAGGACCACTAACCTGATTCTCTTAAGCTATTTGCTGACTTGAACTCAAACCCACCCACAAGAAGGAAGAGGCAATTCACCAAACCTGGAGATTCAGCCATCAGGACAAGCCTGTTTCAGCCAACTAAGGAAACTGAAAGGACAATTTTGCAGTGTCTGGCACATGAAAAGCCAAAAATCCTCTCTTCCCTGTGCTCCCCCACATGCTTACACCTTGTCTCCAGGAACTTGTCACATGTGAAAGAAACTTGTCAGTTATCAAAACAGGAGTGGGATTAGACAGAAGACAGCAACATGGTTCAACATGAATGCAGCAAGGAAATAAGGCAGTAACTAAAGGCAGCCTCATGCTTCCTTTTCCTATTTCCTCATTTTGGTTCTTGGTTTGTGACATGGGCATCTCATTAGAGCCCAAGCTCCAAAGAAGGCTTCAGGATCATAGATCTTGCTTTAGGCACCATGTTTTGAAGGGAAAGGGACAATTTAGCATTTTAAAGGCAGTGGAACTGTGTGTGGGCAGTAAGGAAAAGGGGCTTGTCTGTAGATTTAGTGTGAAACAACCCCTCTCCTACTCACAATTAAAGGCATAGATAACATCTCAATGCAGAGCAGCTGACAGTTGAGATGATGGAAAGCCAATATCAATCAGTCTCTGTTTACTTGGTGCTCTGTATGGGGAAAATCAGCCATATGCAGAGTCCATTTGGGACCAAAAGAGCTTGACTAGCAGTGTGGAGATCATTTCCAGTAGGAAACTGCCTCGTCCATCAACTCTTTCCAGCCAGACACACACTGGATGTTTCATGAGCAGGACAGAGGAGGAGATACCAAAGAAGGAAGCAATCAGTTCAATGAGAAAAGGAAAACTCCTCTCAGGTAGAATTTCAAGCTCTTAAATGCCTGCCTTAAAGCCCTTGCATGGCTCCTTGGCAGTTCTGGGTTTGCTCCTTTGTCGTCAGAAAGGTAATTGCAGAAAACTTGACTTCAAGTTGGTGGCTCATAGGGAAGAGCACTGCAACAGGAAAGGGGGTAGGGTATTCACAGGGACAGTTCACCAAATCTTGATGAATTGTCACCAGTTTGTGTTTCACACCTTACACAAAACTCTAACCAAACAAGGCAGGAGCCTCAGGCACTTCAGGAACCCCAGAACCTGGTCTGCTGGGTTTAGTTGTGAAACTCTTACCTCCACCTACGAAGCAGAGGTACAGTATTTACTTGTGCATCTAAATTCAGTTTATTTCACTAGTAAAACTTATGCAGTCCACCAACAAATGGTGCCTTTAAAGCAAATTACTGCTCTCTTCTAGCAGAGAAAGCAGACCTTGAAAAGAGGAGTGTGGAGAGCACATTTGTGTCCTGGAGCAACCACTATGCGTTCTGAAACCCTACTTGCTGGGAGAAGTAGAGTAAATCTTTCTGCTTTCCTGTGCTTCCATATTTGGCTTTAGCTTTTACTTTATTAAGCTGCCTTTATCTTGACCCACAAGGTTTTTTTCCACCTTCTTTTCTCCAAACCCCATCCTGCTGAGGAGGGGAGTGGTAAAGCAGACTGGTGAGCACCTGGTGTCCAACCAAGGTCAAGCCACCACAGCTAACACGTTAATTTTTAACATCTTTCAGAATTAAAGGTGTATTTACCTTTATAACAACACAATTTGTGTAGTACTTACAACTGCTTCCTTTTTCCCCCTCTCTTTGAAACTGTTAGGGGATTGCTCAATGTAATCTTACCAAAAAGCAACTTCTAATCACCATGCAAGACACTTCAGCTCCAAAGTGAGCCTGGACATTAAAAATCCACACTACCTTTATTATACAGCCAAAACTAGTGAAGAAGATGGGAAAATGTCCAAGGCACAAGTTTTCCTTGAGAGTTTGGTGGAGGCTCAAAATTAGTTTGAGATCTTCTTATTTCATTGTTTCAGATTGAAAATACAAATCCATGTTTTTTATCATTTTTCCTTTCTGGCTTGAACTATTTTAGTCACCTAACAATCCAGTGTTCATGATTTTCTGGTATTAATAACTCATCATTTCCTTTCAAGGATTTGCTTTGAAAACTCACTGCCTAAGCCCTTGTAAAAGTCTGATTTGAGCTGCATTTATGGTTTTATAGTGAAGGACCTGTCAGATTTTCAATTATAAAGTTCTCTTTTCAAGGGCATTTAGATCATATTTGAATTTCTTCAGGGACATCTGAATGATCCTTTTAGGATTTTCTGTACTTGACAGGATTTTGCAAGGTTTCTGAGGGCTACTTAGATATTTCACAGGGACTTTCCTGGCCCTGGGGTGCAAGCTCACTGCGTGGAACGCATGAAACTGTAATTCAAGCATGGAAAATCAGTGTGGGATGACATTTGGCACAGCAGTCAATAGGAATTCTTTTTTCAGTTACAAGTATTGTAGTATCTTTATTTGGGAGCTCTCTTAGAAAAATGTAAATACTCTGTCCTGCAAATGTGCAGAGACTTTAGGATTGTGGAACTGTGGTTCCACAGGTCAGAATGTACTTGATTTCATTTATAATCAATTTATCTAAGCATCTAGTTTTTGAAAACTGAATTAACATCTCTATTGCATCAGTGTCTTTGGAAAATAGAAATAGTGATGCTTTCTATGGCCACAGCCTGACTTACAGCTGTCATTCATCCCAGAAGGAGAAAAAAACCAAAGCACTGTGTCATTTCAAACCATTGAAATAATTCCTCCAGGAAAAGATTGAAGTAGGGCCCTGTAAAATTTTGACTACAACTAGCAAGCTTTGAGGGCAATGTAGGTGGAAAACAGCCACTTTAGAAGATGTTCTTAGCATATGAAGAAATACAAGTGGCATCATAGGTTTCTCTGATATTTGAACTCCAAAAACTGTGAGCAGCCTGGAGCATTTAAAGTAGTATTCCTTGAGGACATTTAACAGCAAGGAATAGGGTTCTGAGGGCTATCTAAATAAATACATTTTTAAATGAGAAAACAAAGAGGAAAACGTTTGATTTTTTTATTTTGTTTGGGTATTTTTGGTTTTGTTTTTGCTTTACTTTTTATAGCATAACACTTGCAATGCCCCTAATTATGGGTGAGAATATTGGATATATTGGATTCCATGATCGTTGTTGGTCCTTCCAGCTTCTGTGATTCTCTGGTGCTTGGGGACATGGTTTAGTGGTGAGCACAGCAGCATTGGGTTAATGGTTGGAATCGATGGTCTCAGAGGCCTTTTCGAACCACAATGATCCTATGTGTCTCACGCTATTCCCAACACCGTGTGCCTGGAAGCCCTTGGTTGTGCTGTCTGCTGTGAGACACCTGCACCATGTTCTGCAGAACAGCGATAAAGACAAACACCTCGTTTCGCTGTGTGCATTGGCTGACTTGCACAGCAGCTACAGCACCCTCAGCAGGGACAACACCACGGGGAGGGCGTGTACCCATGTCCTCCCACCGAACTCCCTGGAGCTGCTCCAGGCTTCCGGGCGGGGCGGGGAAGGGCTGCGCCGGGCCCGGCCCAGCCGAGGCGGTGAGCTGCCGTCCCGCCCCCGCCGGACGTGGCCCTTCAGGCCCAGGGGCAGGTGGCTAACGGCTACCGGCTGCTGTCTCTCTCGCCATCATGGAGCGGGGGAGCGGCTCCCGCAGCAGGGCTGCCGCTGCCGGTGGGTTGGAACCCGAGATCGTCAGCACTTCCTGCCGGCGAGGCAGTAAGGGGAAGCTGGGCAAGGGCTGGGGAAGGGAGGAGCAGGCCTGGGCGGTGCCGCCGGGGAGGTGTCTCCGGCCCTTTCGCCGTGGAGTGAGCCGGATAGGCCTCCAGGGCGGAGGGGTGGGAGGGGTGGCCTGGGCGGTCGTTCACGGAGTTACTATGGTTGGAAAAGACGTCTGAGATCATCCAGTCCAACCATTCAGCCAGCGCTGCCATGCTCACCGCTAAACCGTGTATCCCCAGGCAACACATCAACATGTTATTTGAACCCCGTCAGGGATGGTGACTCCACCACCTCCCCTGGGCAGCCTGGGCCAATGCCTAATAACCCTTTGGAGGAAGAAATTCTTCCTAATACCCAACCTGAACCTCCCCTGGTGCTACCTGAAGCCCTTTCCTCTTGCCCTATCACAAGGCTTCACCCTTCCATCTTCTTCTAGGGAAAGTTGCACCACCTTCTGTTATTAATGAAGAAAATAAGTTATGAATGACTCCATCTCAGGAGATTAGTTACTTTTAATTTCTTTGATATATTTTTTTCTGCTCTCAGGTCCTCTGCTGTTGTCCATAACATAATCATCTGGATATTTTCTTTCTCTGTTTCTTGTAATGCCTTTTGCCCCATCCTCACTGTTTGTAACACAGCTGATAAAACTTTCTTCTTCACTTCCCTTCCGAGCCACTTGCATCACTTTGAAGCTGTCTGCAGAGACCTTTCTTCCAGCTTGAGGCTTAATGTAGCCTTAGGGCTGCAAGTGCAGCAATACCAGGTGTCCCAAACCAGAATCCAACAACCTTAGAAGTTTTGTCTTTTGAGCACTGAAACTTTTTGGTTCACTTTCAGGAAATTTCATGTATTGTGTTTAAGCTGAGTGTAAATAACCCCATATGCATTCTTCAATGCATAGGGTTATGGTTCATCTGTTCTGTTTTGGAAGGGGGTGGAAGAGTCAGGGTTTGTTTTAAGCTTAATATTTTTAGTGTTTTCATCTTTTTTAGTGGAGAAAACATTTGCATTTAAAATTTTGCTAGGATAAGCCTATCTGAGGTGATTGCTATTTCCACAGTTGTTCTCAAAGAGTGCCTATATTTATTGTTATAGCTGGAGTGCAGGTCATGTATGTTGTATTCTCACACTGTACACAGGTGCTTATATTTCTGCTCTTCCTAGATGGGGCAGGAATGCACTGGAAATAAAATGGTTGGCCTCACTGTTGAAGAGTTTTCAAAGCCAAGAAAATACTGTGCATAATTTCCTTAGTGGAGTCAGAGTGAAGTTGGTTTTTTTGCTTTCTGTTTTTCTCCTGCAACAGAAATCAAAGACAGAAGAGAAGATCAAGTTTGGTACTTGAAAATATCCAAACTAGCCTTGGCTTTTGCAATTGTCCACTCCAAACCACCAGGGAAGAGTTGCAGAGAATACACTGAGCACCTTGCCAAAGCTGTATCTGAAGGGGGGGTTGGCTGGAAGTCCAGGGCTGAAGCACTGGAAGCTGAAGTTCTTCGACTGCACCAGGCACTTCTTTTGAACAAGGTCTGTCCAAGGTTCTCCTGGGGAAAGGGTGAGTTGCTGAAATGATTTCTGACTGTGTTACAGCAGTAAGGAAAGAAAGAGCTTATGTGTTGCCTGCAGCCTTTCTTGTGTGTAGATACAAGAGTCTTCCAGGTAACAGCTTTCTGTTTTTCCCAGAGCTCTGGAGTAGCAGAACACTTCACTTGTTTGTAAGGAGCTGGAGCTTGAGAATCAGATGCTAACTCAGGTTCTACATCTTTAGCTTCAGGATCAATGTATGTCATTCCAGACAAAATTGTCAGTACCAAAAAGTTACTCTATAACCTTGGAGATCCTATTTTGTAAGGCACAGACACAGGATGGTAGGGTGGGTTGGCGGCCATAGGCTGCTCTGGAGGCTAAGGGCACAGGAGGGAACTTGAGGGCTTTGCAGGATGAATTTCTACTGTAAGTGATTCATAAAAGGAAGGAAGAATAAACAAATTCTAAAACAAAGAAAAAAAGGGAGGGAGAATCAAATTTGTGGTTGTTTGGGGGAGGTTTTGTGGGTTTTTTTATTAGAGGAAGAAGCAGTTCAGTGAATTCCTATCCACTGGAGGTAAGAATAGGAACCAAGACTGAAGGTGAAGCTCAGGAAGAGAAAATACACACTCAGTAAAAGTTTTGCTAAAAATATACCCTGGAAAACTGCTTTGGAACCCTTCAAGAGTAACAACCTGGAGCAATGAAAGCAATAAACATCTATCCTCTAAATTGTCACTCCTGAAACACATGCTTGGCAAAAAAGAGTAGAGCATTGCATTTATGCCTTCTTAGGTTGGAGTAACAGCTGCAGGCTTTTCAGAGCTCTTTAAGAGAGGCTGCCAAGAAGCAGTATGATGGTTGATTTGATGAGCTGGTAACAGCTAAGGAATTTGTCTTGGAGGACAGGTGCTTCAGTCCATGAATCCATCAGTTCAGCAGTGCTTTGTAAGACCCTTTGTCTTTTCATGTAGCTCCACAGCAAAGTGACAACAGAATGCTCAAATATTCTATATTCTTATTCTGGTGCTTAAGGATGTGATGTTTCTGCATAAAGAGGTTCTCCCCTCCCTCTGCCTCCCCACTCCTGAAGGGTGGCCTTCTTTCCATACAGATCCATAAGGGCAGCTCAGTCTAAGTGTTATCTCCAAGGCATGATGGTGTCAGACAGACTGTACTTCAACAATGAGCTGTCATTTGACATCTTAAGTGGACTAGATGCTTCTACCAGTGGTCCTAATGCAAGTAGACAGCATTGCAAGTCACGTCTCACAATCTGAAAAGTATTTTTCCCCTTTTAGGAGGGGAGCAGGGAAGTGAGAACAGATCCATGAGATGACAAAACTGAAGCTAAAATGTGTTTAGCACAGATTTATGAGAATATGGCTCTTGGAATATGATGATGAGATAAATCTGTTTGCCATAACTTGTACTGACACAATGGGGAACTTTATGAAAGCTGAGGCCTTTTCAGGATAATTAAATAAGTTAATTTGCAATCTGGAAAAAGCACCAGCTGGGGTGTAGTGATTGACTGAAATCTCAGAGTACTGCTCCTTCCATGGATAACAACTCTCTTTTGGTTGTGGCAACTTTCTCCCATTGAAAGCAGATGCTCTCTGTCTTCTCAGATGGCATTGCTACAGCTGTTCTAAGCATGTCCTTGGGGCAAATGGACCCAAGAAGAGTCCTTTTCTTTCCCAGTTTCTGGATGAGGAACCCATTCAGAGGCAAAAGCCACCCAGTTATGCCAGCAGGAGAAGGAGTTGGTGATTGTTGTGTAAGTTCCCTGTACAGATCAAGTTCCTGGTAAGATGCATAGTGATTTCTAGGAATGAGGTTCCTAAAGCAAGTGGGATTCATAATGTGGTGTAGATTCATTTCCTTTGTGATGGCTGAGGTCACAAGGGACCACTGGGGGTCACCTTTTCTAGCCCCTTTGTCAAGCAGGGCCACCTAGAGCCAGTTGTGCAGGACCATGTCCAAACAGCTTCTGAGTACCTCTAAGAACAGAGATTCCACAACCTCTTTGGGCAGCCTTAGCCTAACTCAAGCTTAGGTTGGAGTTCTTCCAGCAGAACTCTGTTGATGAGCTTCTGGATATCTAAGCAGAAGAGCTAAATATTGATAGAATGCTGTATTCAAGAAAAGAGGTCTTTTTAGGAATGCTCACCTTAGGTATTCCTTAGGGAGTTCTCCTCATTTCAGCCTTCAGCTCATTACAGCTGCACCCAGACCATTGCTGTCAGCATTGGCTGACACTCCTAGGGCTTCAGTGCCTTCCCCTCTAGACCTTCACTGGCAATCCTTCCATATCCTTGCCATACCTATTCTTTATTGGACTTCAACTACAAAAGATTTGTGCTGTCTTTTACAGAAATCCCCCCAAAATGAATGTTTCTATCCTCAAAATCCTTCTCAGTTTGTCCTGAATTCTAAATGTTTAGAGGTTTTCTGTAAGCAAAACTCCAAACAAATGGAGGTATAGGCTTCTAAGACACATTGAAATCTGACACTCCATAATTAATTGGAGAAGGGTAGATACTGAGTCCTATCTTCATTTCTGTGAAATTATTCCTGAAGGAGATAAAGTCTGGCAGTGTGGAATACCTGAACTTTAGGCAGAAGAGCTTTCTTTGCCATGCTTGCTATAAAAAAAGTGGGGGATGTACAGATTCTGTAATGTCTTCCTTTGAAGCATCCTGGAAGCAACCCTCAGTATCCATCCAGACCTGGGGATGACATGGTTAAGAGCAGCCCTGCAGAGAAGGACTTGGAGGCACTGGTTGGTGAGCTGGCAAGGTGTGCTCACAGTCCAGAAGCCCCACCTGTGTCCTAGGCTGCAGCCAAAGCAGCATGGCTAGCAGGGCAGGGAGGGGATTGTGCCTCTGCTCTGCTCTGCTCTGGGGACTCCTCACCTGCAGAGCATCAGTCAACATACATATTTCAACATACATATTTTTTGCACATTGTACTTGCTTTGCTTCTTTTATCTCCTGGTGTTACATCCTCATGAGCAGTTTTCATGTGGCCTCATGGGACTAAGAATAGACACAACATATCTACAGAGTATTCCCTAGAAGGGATTCTTTTCCTTAAACAGCACCAAAACCAACCTTCAATGTTTTTCCTCTGGAATGTCTTTTGCTCAAAACCCTAAGGAGAGAAGACATGAAAGATTGATTCCTGTTTGTGTTAGTCAGACCATGGGAAGTGTTGCTTTGCTTCTTTGCTTGCTGAGTTTGGGTATTCAGGTCATGTGGGAAGAGTGTTAAGATACAAAACACTAGGTTGGCCTTACAAGCCCTGCTTTTCCTGCCTCCTGGAAATGCCACAGAACCATAAAGGTTGGAAAAGACCTGAAAGATGATCAGGTCCAACTGTTAACCTAACACTGCCAAGTCACCACTGAGTGTAACATCTGTGTATTTGTTGAACCCCTCTAGGGATGGTGACTCCACCACTGCCCTGGGCAGCCTGGGCCAATGCCTAAACACTCTTTCAATCAAGAAATGCTTCCTAATACCAACCTGAACCTCCCCTGGTACAATTTGAGGCCATTTCCTCTTCTCCTATTGCTTGTTATCTGGGAGAAGAGACCAACCTCCTTTTAGGGAGTTGGAGAGAGTGAGAAGGGCTCCCCTGAGCCTCCTCTTCTCCAGATTTCCCATTAGCCCTTCCATTGTGAGCCAGTTGTTACCAATCCTGTTCAGTTCTCTGTGTGTCTGAATGTTAAGCATTGAACAAACCACGTTTCCAGTTCAGCTCTCAGTACCAGTACCCTCAGTGGTTGATCTGCTGTGTTTTCAGAGACTGGAGAGGTCAGAATTCAGTTTGAAATTGTATGTTTAAAGAAGTCTGTACAAACTTTTTGGAGCAGTGGTTTGTTAGTGTACAGGCTGTTGTAGGTTGCCTACCTAGTGATGTTTTCTCTGCTCCTTGTTCTTTTTAACTGGCCACAAAATAGCAAGGCAGGAAATGACACCACTGTAACCTTCACATTTGTGTTTCAGGAAAACCAGATGCCTCTGCTGAAACTCCTCTGGATCAGGGATGTGCAAAGCCTGTGAGTTCCTCAAGCCAGCTAGAAGACTCTGGATGTGATGTCTCTAATGACTATGCCTTTGATTCCTTAGGCATAGCTTCTGATGCTCACCAGTCTGAGCATAGTGTCAACACTTCCAAACACTGGCTGGAAAGAGTTCTCCCACTGGATCTTTGTAGGCCAAGCAAGGAGGAATCTCTGACTGCAGTAGTGCAGTTTCTGCAACATCTGCTTGAAATAAGAAAACTGTCAGAGAGAGGAGTTCTTCAGGCAGACTTCACAGAGCTCGAGAATGATTCTTTCACCATCTGCAACTCAGTGTCTCAGTTGCTTGATGCACTAACTGTTTTTTACAACAGCCCTAAATTTCCAGTTTCCAGTTTTCTTACTGAAGCAGTCTGTGTTTTGAGCAGTTTAATAACTGATCCTAAATTATCTACTCAAGTTTTGAAGAAGTGTTTCAAGAAGCTGGAAGAATTTCAGAAGAATCTGGTTCAGGTTATTTTAAGAAGCAGCAGTGTCAATAGGGTAAGTTTAAAACACCTTCCACCTTTCCTACACCAGTTCAACAGACTGAAGCTTTCTCCTGCTTTTGTGCACTTCTTTCAGCATTAGTTTGGCTTACTGTATTCTGAAGAGGGTTTCTTAGACATTTTTGTGGTTCTTCTGGTTTGTGAACATGGACAGTAAATATTCTGAAGCATTTCAAAAAGTTCTTGCTCATGCATGCAAGTTCTTTTAGTCTGTTTCTGAGTATAGGACTTCTAGCCACTGTGAAAAAGGCAAATTACACCAACTTTATAGAAAAGGTGAGAGAAAGCCACATTGTTTCTCTCTCTCTGTGGAAATAGATTGGAATGACCACAATTCCTTAATTCTTTCTTGGCCACCTAAATAAGTTGGTTTGCTTCAGAAGATCTCTGTCACTCTAGACATTTGCAAGTTGGTGTTTCCCAAATAAAGCAGTGAGTGAGTGAGACTGAGGAAATAGCATGTCCCCAGCACAAACAGCAAGTAGGACTGGATTACATTTAGCCTGTATTCATCATTCTACATTGTTCCTTGCATCATCTTGTTAGTTTCCTCATTCAGCTGAAATAGCCCTAGTCTCTCTTCACCAGGCTTCCCATCAGTAATGAATTCCATTGTCTGCTTTAGGGTTTTTGGTTTTCAGTCTGTCTGGAGCAGACATGGTGGTGGAATTGTTTGAGACTTAGCTGTCCCAATTGAGTGTGCATGTGTATGTAACACCAGCTGGGTGTGCTGCCATTCAGAGACCTGGGCAAAGAGAAGCCTCATGGAGTTCAACAAGGGCAACTGTAGTGTCCTGCAACTGGGGAGGAATAACCCCAGGGACCAGGACAGGTTGGGGGTTGAGCTGCTGGAAAGCAGCTCCTCAGAGGAGGACCTGGGACAGCAAGTCCAGCTGGAGTAGTGGACAACAGTTAACCATGAGTCAGCAGTGTGCCCTGGTGGCCAAGAAGGCTGTTGGTATCCTAGGGTGCATTAAGAACAGTGTGACCAGCAGGTCCATGGAGGGTCTCCTCCTGTACTTGGCCCTAGTGAGACCACAGCTGGAGCACTGGGTCCAGTTCTGGGCTCCTCAGTTCAAGAGCCAAGGAACTACTGGAGAGAGTCCAGCAGAGGCTAGGAAGATGCTGAGGGCACTGCAGCATCTCTGCCAGGAGGAAAGGCTGAGAGCCCTGGGGCTGCTTAGCCTGGAGAAGAGCAGCCCCAGAGGGGAGCTGCTCAATGCTGAGCAAGAGCTAAAGGACATAAGGCAAGAGGCTGGGGCCAGACTCTGCTCAGTGGTGCCCAGGGCCAGGCCAAGGGGCACTGGGCACCAACAGGGACCCAGGAACTTCCACCTAAACAGGAGGAGAACCTTCTTTGCTGTGAGGTGTCATTCCTATCAGCAACCATTCCTTCCATCCAGCAGATTCAAAGAGTTTTAAAACTGTGTGCATTGTATATATTACTAAGGGGTAATCATGGTAGGTTCCAGATTTCTAGGGAACAAGGGGAAATGTTGTATGGAGTAACTGCAATGTTTATAAAGACTGATGGAAAAATCCTGTTTAGAGGTTTGGTTTTCTTTAAACCAAATAGAAAATGGGAATAAATTGGTAGAATACAGACCTAGTAGCAGAAATTGTATAACCAATTCTTCATGTGCTGTGTGCCAGATATCTCCCAGGGATACTTTATGCTTCAGCTTTAATCATCACTGTTTACTCAAGTGGTGATTGAAATATCAAGATTATAGGTTTAAAATAAAATTACCATTAATTACTAGGCTGGGATGTGGAAAGAGTGGCAAACTGCATGAATTTTTGTTCCAGGAGGATGCTGAAATCCCTCCAGTATAAAAACATTAGGAATTTTGTTACAGCTACCCTTACTAACTGTCAAAAAGCATTTGTACAGACAGCTATAGTATCTGACACAACTTTCCCTTTGCCATTCTCACCTATAAAACTGTCAGGAGCTGTCAAGGAGGACAAAGGGCTGTGAGAAACGTCTTCAAGAAGTGAACAAAGAGAGAAGTGGCAGTGGATTACACTTAACACCTCATCTTCAAAAGCAGTCCCAGCCTTTTGCAGAGCAGATTAAATAACTTTAAAAACTTTTGAGAACTGGAGAAGAGATAATTATCTCTACAGTTGCTGTAAAGGAAGAAAAACAGGAGCAGAATTACTTGCTGGAACTGTTGAGTCCCATTGTTTAAGATGTTTCTAATCATGAGGCACTGGAAGCTGTAGGAAGCAGCAAAGAGATGTGCTCAGTGTTTCTGCCTGGGTTCAGTTGCCTAAAGCTCTGCTCTTTGGGCAGGTTTGAATCTCATTGGCAATTATAAAGTGACACATGTGGAAGTGTGCTTGTGCTGTTAAAAAAGGACAAAGTAATCAGAACCATGGCTTTGAATCTTTTCTTATCTAGGATACAGTAATGATTGCCATTGCCTGCAGGAGAGTAATCACAACCTCACTCTGGTGATTTTAATCCATGCAACAGTATGGATTTAATGCATGCTCCAATGAGGTTGTGGCTGACAGTGAATTCCCTTGGCCTTGTTTAGTTTGCAGTATCTTTTGTTAGCAGCTGCCAGGACAGTCCTTAACTCATCAGTTTCCAGGAGTCTTGCCTGCTCAAGGACAGCTAACATTTCAACATAGTTATTCATGTCAGCAGTGGTTGGTTCCCAAGTCTAAAACTAGAGGGCGTCAGCTTTCCTCAATGAATTCAGTCCCAAGAGGAATAGCATGGCTCTTGGAGCATGGTTTTTGTCAGCCAGAGAGTCTTGCTGTATCATGGAAGAGCAGTTAATTCATACCAAGATTAAAATGTGCTGCCAGGATTTCATGGTCTAATAAGAGTCAATGTCTGAATCTCTTGATTGTTGAATTCAATTTTCTCAGCAATCTGTTGTCCTGTGTGAAGAGCTGTTGAAGTCAAATGGCAATCAAAATCCTTTGTCTTGCAAATCACCAGGGTTGAAAGCAATCACCAAACTGACTGACTCTTGTTTGCTTCAGTAAAGTGGATCCCACTCTGCTCAGTGCAAATCCATAGCTCTTCTGCTCTGAGTCAGCTCACAGTAGTTGCAGGTGGGCAGTTCTTCAGACCAGGACTAGTTAAGGAGGAATCAAGGGTAATACATACTTTAATCTCTCAGGCAAGGAAGACTTTATATCTGAATTGCTTCTGGATTAGCAATAGGGTGTTCAGAAGTGGACAGCAGTAACATCAGAGTTGTCTGAGTGGCAGCTGCTGGGAGTGCTCTTTGTTTAACTGGGGTTGCTCCTGTCTTTCTGTTGACAATACTTACTGCATCCAACCTTTGGAGTGAATTAAATAGTTATCTACCTAATCCATCAGTCCCAAGAAGGTGCAGATGTTCTTGATCTTGATTGCAAAAAGTAAATGTATTGGTGCTCTCAGGATGCCAGGTGTCTGTAGTAGTTAGCTGGATTTCTGTTGCTTCCTCTTCAGAAGATCTGATGCCTTGTGTGTGCTCTTGAGGAAAGAGTGACATCTGCATAGGTGATTGTGGTGAGGTGATGTGAGCAGGATGCTTGCAGTTAGTGCATGGAAATGGCTGTTACCATTTTGAAGTAGACACTGAATTAAACATGATGGTGATTGGTAGCTCTGAGTTGCCCTAAGGACATCCAGGTTGTCCTTTTAGCTTTGAATGGAGGGGGGTTAATAATTAATTTAATTGAGTTTGTCTCCCTGTGGCAAACAGAATTGCTGGGTGTGCAGGGTAGTCACCCACTGCCTGTGACAGCAGAGGGATGTGATGACAGCTAATGGGGAGAAGCTTCCTCCTGGGGAATTCAGGAGGAGTTTATTCAGATGGCAGTTTCCTGTAGTGCTAATCTTTTGAGGAAGGGAAGTTTCTAGCTGGGGGATGTGGGTTTCTCAAAGATATCTTATGTATGTAATTAATAAGTGTTGGAAACTTCAATATTTTGAATCTTTCTTTACAATTTTAATAGGTAAATCCCATTTCTATTTAAGGTAATTGTTGGAGGGGGGAAATGAGATGTATTTTGAACCATTAACTCTCCTGTTATTTCTCCCCAGTTCCAGGCACAGCATGCAGTGTCCCACACTCTGCTGCTGCTGGCAAGGAACAACACACTAAGAAATTCCTTAATCTCTCTTCTGCTCTCAGAAGTTCATCAGTTTGCTGAGCAGCTGCTGCAAGCTCACCAGGTACTCTCACCTTTTGCTGCTGGGGAAGGGCCAAAGAGTGGTGTTGAGAAGTGGTTTGGGTTTCACAAGATGTAATAAGTGGATCAGTCTATAGAATATGCAGGTTTAGGAACCCCCAAAATGCTAACACCTAACTTAAAGAGGAGATGAAAAACAGCACTATGAAATCTCTGCTGCCTTTCCTAAATCTAGTAAAAAATGGCTACAATTATTAATTAGAAAATAAAATAGCTGAGGCTATGATGCAATTAGAGAAGCTAAATGCATTTTGCAGTCCACTGCTGGTCAGGATGCTCAAAGGACTGGAGCATATTGGCTTTTTGTAGTTTTACTGTTGACTTTCACTAATGCATCCCATTGCTAGTACTGCACAGAGGTAAAAGATATTGAGGCCATGGAGACCTCATGACAAGAGTTAAACTTGCATCTGGACATCTGCTCTTCCTTTTTAAGTTGTCCTTTCCTTATGCTGGTAAGCACAGACTGTAGTAGGTTTCAGGTTGTGAGTGGTTTAAGATGCTGCAAACTAGTGCTGTGGGTAAGAATGGAATTGGTTCCTGTTCCATGTGGCTGCTGCTGGTAAGAAAGGAAGTGATGCCTGGGTGGAACAGTCAGTGGGTCAGTGTTTTGTCTCACAGATATATAGCTACCTTGGAGATACAGACTTCTGGAAACATAAATCTCTCCCCTGAAAGACAGGAAGGAAAGAATCAGTGGAGACACAGTGTGTGTCAGAAGGGTGCCATACACCTCTGAAGTGCAGACCTCCTTCTTTGTGTGTCATCCCCTGTTGCAGATTAGATGCATAAGTGTCAGGCAGAACTGGGAAATGACAAATGGTTCCTGCAGCTTCTCTCTTCCCCCTCAGACTATCACAAAATGAAAGGGCTAAGGAGAAAGGAGTGTAGAAGTATCCTTACAGAGCTCAAAGGTAGCAGGGCTTTGAGTGCACTTAGGTGCTTAGCAGAATTGGGGATGACATCTAATCAGCAAACCTCAGGGGTGGTTGGGAATGGAAGCTGCAGGTATTGATTACAGGAGGAGAGCTCTGGGTTACTGTTGGCTGGAGAATTATTACCCCTAATCTTGATGGATCATCTCATTCATGGAAACACAGTGCTGGGAAAGGAAAAATGCCTGCTTATGGAATGCTGGTTGTAGAGTCAATATAGCATGATTATAGAGCATGTCATACTTCCACAAGTAAATAGGTAATATTGCTGGAAATCTTCTTGTTTCCAATTGTTTCTCTCTGGCAAAATGTAGCAGTTTCCCCTTATCTTTCTTCCTTCATCCATGAGTGAGGTTCCCTTCTGTGTGCTCTTCCTTTTGCTGACCCTGTGAGTATGAGCTGTGGCTGGCAAATGGCTTCAGGATTGTAGAGCCTTTCTTCAAAGCTAATATTTATTCTCAGAATGCCAGAATTCCAGCATGGGGAGGGTTGGAAGGGACCTCAGGGAATCATCTCATCCAAGGGGCTGCAGGAGCAGCAGTGAGCAATTCTCTTGCCAGATTAGAAGTGTTTCCATCATTGGCAAATGAATTTTTTTTCTTCAGGAGTTAATTGTTGAAAGCATTGCATCTGAAAAACAAATTCAGCTGGAGGAATCTAGTTGCAGTTGACATATTTCTACAAGACCTTCAGGGCTCCCTTGCTGTAGGGAAATACTAGCAATTAATGTGAAAGCTAGTAAGTGCATGTCTGTCTGCTGAGTTAATAAATAAAACATGGAGGGGTTTTATTAGCTGCCAATTGTATCCAGGAACACAGGCAGTGAACTGTGATACTTAAAATAAATTGGCATCTTACAAATCCTGCTTGAGAAATAATTACAGCCCCTGGAATGATTAGCCATAATAATAAATTTTGCTTTTCCACTTCTCCATGCTATTTGAAAATTAATTAACTGTGCAAAAGTAAACTATGATTTTCTGATTTAATCACATATATGTTCCTGCCAGGATCTTTCTGGGGTGTAAGAAAGGTCAATTCCCTTTGATGCTCCTTATTTCTAGTCCAAACCATGGGAGTTTTTCTGGTTTCATTGAACAGAACACTTCTTACCCAGGAAACTTTGTGGAATATTCAGCAGGAACAGAGGGGACAGAACTCTGCTCCAGTTAACTGATAACCCTACAAGCATAGAGGAGATTGTTCAGCAGACAGGACCCACTGCCTTTGTGGGAGATCATACAATCATGAAGGGTGGAAAAGGCCTCTGAGATCCCTGAGTCCAACCATCCACCCAACACCACCATGCTGCTAAACCATGGCCCTCAGCATCACATCTCCATGGTTTTTGAACCCTTCCAGGGATGGTGACTCCACCACTGCCCTGGGCAGCCTGGGCCAATGCCTAACCACTCCTGCAGGGAAGAAATTGTTCCTCATGTCCAACCTGAACCTCCCGTGGTACAACTTGAGGCCATTTCCTCTTGCCTTATTACCTGTTACCTGCGAGAAGAGACCAACCCCCACCCAGCTCCAACCTCCTCTCAGGGAGCTGCAGACAGAGCTAAGGTCTCCCCTGAGCCTCCTCTTCTCCAGGCTAACCAAGCCCAGTCCCTCAGCTGCTCCTCAGAGGTCTTCTGCTCTAGAGGGCAATAGTCTCTTGAAATAGCTTTTCCAAGCAGTGTCCTGTGGCTTAATATATGTATATGTCTGATGTTTTAGTGTGGGTCTTGGCATATATTTGTTGTAGGATATACTGCAAAGCTTCTCTGGAAAGAAGGTGAGAGCTTCTCTCAATCAAGTGCTGGCCTGGTGCAGATGATGTTTCACAGACTCACTTTTTCAGTTCTGTGCACAGTATCATATGGACTGGCAATGTCCTGTTCTTCTTTCACTGCAGAACTGGAGGAGAAGCCACTCTGGACTGTCCCTGGTTTTTTGCACACCTCCATTATCATTTTGCTCCTTACATTTCCTAGGGAAGCTTTGGCTTTCTCTCTGGTTTTACTTTTATTCCTGACATGCTTTAAAGAACTTTCTTGGGGTTTGTTGCTGGTTTTTCCTTTTGAACTCTGCTATGTTTGGATACTCTCTGATCCCTTTAGCTTCTCTGATCACTTACTTGCAGTATAAATGTTTACCTTCAGTGCCATTAGTTGCCTTCTCCTCTGTTCCCTCCATATAGATTATTTAATGTTTTATCAGTGCTCTCACACTTTCTTTTAATGGGTTCATATTTCAGCAGCAGACTTTGTGGTGATGATACCTGGAAAATATCTGACATAGTGGCAGCTTACAAGTTAAACCCAGGAACTTCCACTGTTCATCACCTTTCAGCTAAAGCTAGACATCTTTCTGCAAAAGGAGTACATTTCTTTGGGAAGAAAAAAAGATGGGGTTTTGTTTTCCCTTGACCTTTCAGATCAAACAGTGTGGTCTTTGTGCCCCTTCTAGATGTAAAACTGAAGGCTGTGTAAACACATCATACTGAATTATTTAATGCTTTTGGATCCATGATGATCACCAAGAGCTTGGCTTTGTTTTTAACAAACAGCAGAATTCCTACTCTGTTTATCCACCTTTTTTTTGGCTGTGAAGGACTTCAAGTCAAAATATTTGTTCTAGAAAAGATAAGCTTGTTTATTTACTTGGGGTTTATATGCTCTTCTCTTCAAGGGCAGTTGTGCTGTAGATATGCAACTGAATGGATATGAATTTGGGATTAGGAAGGGGTAAAGTAGCTGTCATGAGACATGAGAACAGCAGCAGCAAAAGGGAATTCTTTGGGGATTGATTTCTAAGGAAGCAGAGCAGCAGCACAGGAAGACTTCTTTGGTTTTGCTTTTGTAGACTGTGTGGAATTTCAGCCTCCTGCAGCCTGGTACACACACATGCAGAAGAAATAATAATGCTTGTCAGAAGCTTGAGGAAATGCTACCCAAAATACAAACAGTTATAAATAAGTCTAGTTATAAATTCTGAAGTAACTGATTTTGTAATCTCACTGTGGCTTATGCTGCTTAATTTATGTGCCTGCTTGTAGCTGGTGTTTCATACTGAGCAATTAATGGGATTTCCTAGTTAGGGTGTGCTTCTCAGAGTGGGCTACTTATTCTCCATCACTGTCTCTTTGGCTTTTTGCTGTCACAGACTCACAGAATCTCCTGAGCTGGAAGGAGCCACAAGGATCATGGAGTCCAACTCCTGTCTCTGCACAGGACAACCTAAAAATGACACCATGTGCCTGAGGGCCTTGGCCAAATGCTTCTGGAATTCTGTCAGTGTTGGTGCTGTGACTGCTGCCCTGGGGAGCCTGTTCCAGTGCTCCACCACCCTCTGGGGGAAGAACCTTCTCCTGATGTCTAACCTAACTCTCCTCTGCTTTTTGTTGCTTTTTAAATTTGAAATGAATATTTCCCTCCCAGTAATCACAGTCCTCATTAACCACATCAATATTCACCTGCCAAGAAAGCTCAAACTGATTTACACTGATTTCAGTATCTGAAGAAAACTTCACCTCATCTCCAGTTCCTTACCTAGATTTATACCACACCCTCTCCAAACCTTCTAAGGATTTTGATCTATTATTCAATGAGATCTGAGGGTGACACTGGAACAGTGGAAGCTCCATCCCTGGAAATTTTTAAGGCCAGGCTGGCTGGGGCTGTGGGCAACCTGATCTAATGGGAGGTGTCCCTGGCAGGCAAGGGGGTTGGAACTGGATGATCTTGAAGGTCCCTTCCAACTCTGCCAGTTCTGTGATTCTGTGAGTCTGAGTTCCAGTTCTGTCATCTTTACTGATGCTGTCTAACACTTTCTTCTCAAGTAGCTCTCCAAGATACAAGAATTGTCTTTACAGATCAGAGCAAACATACCTGCAGAAAGGGCCAAGGAATCAGTGCACTTGGGAAGGTTCCATTCCAGAGGAGGTTCCCTGAGCTCATCTCCTGGAACAAATCATCTCCAGCATGTGCAGTGACTGCAATCCTGAGCAACACATTGTCAGCAACACTTACATCTCCCAGGCAGCCTCTCATTAGAGAGCTTTCAGAAGCAAGAGTGAGATGATGTCTGTCCAGAGCTGGCATACCCTGGAAAATCCTTCTGAGAGCGATGAGAACAAGCATTTAGAATGCTCTCCCCCAAGGGGAAGATGCTTATCCCTGAGACATCTCTGCATCATGCCTCTTCCACATGTCATGTAGCAGGGTCCTCTCTTCCTAGCCCTTCATGTGGCACCCTGAATTGCAACAGGTTCCCAAGCCACCTTCAGCAATGGATTTCCACATGTTGTGAGAACATGAATGTATCAGCAGGAGTGCATTCAAGCTTCCATTTTGGGATAAGAATCCCAGCATGCTAGGGGTTGGAAGGGACCTCTGGGGATCATCTCATCCAACCCCCCCTGCAGGGTCACCCACAGCAGCTTGCCCAGGGTCACCTCCAGCTGGGGCTGGAATCTCTCCAGAGAAGGAGACTCCACAGCCTCTCTGGGCAGCCTGGGCCAGTCAAGATAATCCTCTACACATTCTGCAGTGGTAGTAATTGCATCAATTAGTGCTACAAATGATCTCTAACAAAAGAAACAGAGACACATTTTGTTCACATTATTAAATGGGTTGGAAAGGTTAATAAGCCTTGAGCCAGCAAATGTTCTGGGCTGATTATACTTTCTCCCCTCCTGGTTTTATAAAACACTCTGAATTTCAGAGTGCATTTGTCCTCTGAAAAGCAATTACCTCCAAAAAAATACTTCCTCCTTGCCAGCAGACTTTGCCTTTTCTGGTCAGAGTCAGTTCTGTGTGGCTAGAATGATTTTCCTGTAGTGCAGTCCTCTTTGCAGAGGAAAGAGAATTAGGAGGAAAGAGGATTAGTTTGTGGCTTCTATTAGCCATAATCAATCTGATAGTTTACTAAGTTGCAATTAGTTGCAGTTTTCAAGACCCACTGAAAGTAATGCAGTTGTTTAACTGCTTGGAAGAGCCTGAGGGCACAGGGGTAAGTGAAGGGACTTCATTTGCCTCTCTAAAATGTTTTCTATTGATTCCTCATGCACAAGGAAGATCAGTGTCTGGTAACCCACCTAGTATGATTACATCTTATTTCAGAACAAGATCATGTTCTATTAGTGGTGGATTTTGCTACTGAAGAGGGCACACAGTTTCATTCCAAGGAGACAGCTCCCCAAAGCTTATGTTTTTATCTTACCAGTTATTCCCTGATTCTGAAAGGTTGAGGGACTGCAGTCTCAAACAACAGGACAGGAATGTAACAAGCTGGGGAAGGCTCTAGAGCACAAGTGTTGTGAGCAGCAGCTGAGGGAACTGGGGTTGGTTAGTCTGGAGAAGAGGAGGCTCAGGGGAGACCTTCTGGCCCTCTGCAGCTCCCTGAGAGGAGGTTGGAGCTCGGTTGGTCTCTTCTCACAGGTAACAAGACAAGAGGAAATGGCCTCAGGTTGTACCAGGGGAGGTTCAGGTTGGACATGAGGAACAATTTCTTCCCTGCAAGAGTGGTCAGGCATTGGCCCAGGCTGCCCAGGGCAGTGGTGGAGTCACCATCCCTGGAGGGGTTCAGAAACCATGGAGATGTGATGCTGAGGGCCATGGTTTAGCAGCATGGTGGTGTTGGGTGGATGGTTGGACTCCATGATCTCAGAGGTCTTTTCAACCCTTCATGATTCTCTGATTCTCTTAGATGAAGCTGCAAGGCTGTGATCAGTTTGTAGTTTGGTTCCTCATCTTATCTGATAAGCTGACTCTTCCCCTTTGTGACTACCTCAGGTACGGACTGCTGGCTGCTGTGTCTTCTACTCCAGCTGATCATTTGGGCTTTCTGCTTCCTAGAGGTGTCACCTGAAGAGATGGTTGGCTGTCTTTGGGAGTTAAAATGCAGTTCTTTTCTTCCCCTGTTATTTTATTTCTCAGAGAACAGAAATCCACCCATTTTTAAATGGATGCCTAAAGCAAACCAAGCTGTTGTTGTTGGTGTTGATGTCCTGTAGATGGCTACTGTATGTCACAGCTTGTGGATAATGAGGAGGAGAAACCCCTCTTTGGGCAGGAGGTTGGGCTGGCTTTTCATGGAGAGTTGTTTGGCTGTGAGCATGGGAAGGGAAACATTTCTTTGAGCCTGTAGCCATTCTGGTTAGAGAAACACTGCTGCAGATTTCAACCCCCTTCCTTAAACCCTCAGCTGAGATGCAGAAGCATTTGCACTCTGTGCTTACCTATCCGTTTCTCTTTGTTCCCAGGTCCAGGCCATCTATGACATTACCCAGTATGAGAATATCTTCCCTTTGTGCATGATTTTGGAACAACTTCTTCAAACTGAGGCTGAAGGAAATAACATTTCAAGCTCAGACTGTGGTGGAGAAGAAAAAATCAAATTTCTGAATAACCTTGATCAAATTATTCTTTCTCTGTCAGATGATTTCCCTCTGTTTTCTTTATATTTATGGAGAGTGAGTGTGCTTTTGAGCTCAGCTCAACTACAAATTGATTAAACCAAGCAGCCTACTTTTAACAGTACATTTGTTGGGGGATTGCATTGGGAAATTTTGGAGCCAGACAGGAAAATTGTCATTATTGGAAAACATTTACTTTCAACTACTATGCTCTACAGCAGTTTCAGAGATAATGCAATTTAGTTCCAATTTTAAACAGAGCAAAATGTAATAACCCAGGTGCCATTTGGAATAAATGCTGTTTCTCACACCAGAAAACAAGCTGTTGGCTTCTGTATTCACAAGGAGGGACTCCTTCACTCCCAGTTGACTAAGGATTTCAAAGCTTTCATCTGAATAAACTGAACTCCTTCAGTGATTACTTTCAACCTTTCAGGTCCAACTGAATGAATGTTGACAGAATCTCCTTTGTATATTTATGTGTTATCTGATTTTTAAGTATTTATTTCTCTGTGATGGAATTACAGTAATCATTAAAGTTGCATTTTAACAGAAATCATCTGAAAAAGCCTTTCAGAGATGAGTTCAGCAATAGCTTAACTGATCCAGAGTCTGATAAAGTGAGAAGGTAACTTGTGATGAAGGAATGAACAGATGAACATTTTCCTTCTGTTATGTCTCCCAGCAGTGCATGTTCACCACAAACATGGGATGTTTTTAACATGAGGCCTTCTCCTCCCCCTGGCACTTGCTCTGTCAGACCAATGTTTGTGGCAGGAACTTCTCTGCAATGCCACTTTTTCAATGCTGTTCATAATTCCTCTTCTTCATTTGAATGCATTTATTTCAGGTAATAAACCTCTGCTTTCTACCTGTGTAAAACATCTTCATACTCTCAAAGCAAGTTACTTTGGTGTTGAACTGTCTCCCCAAAGATTGATTCCTGTCCTGGCCACTCTTCTGTTGCTTACACCTCCTATTTGCTGTGTCCCATGGTAGCATTTAATGCTGGCTTTTAGCATTCAGCTTCAGGTGATAATAGAAGCAAATAAGTTAAAGATCTAGATGCCAGTCAGGTATGAATTATTTCTGACACTTTCTGGTTTTTCACTCATTAATTTCCAGTAAAGTTGAAAAGGCCACAGGAGGGAGATTACACTCCAGTCATTTCACTGCTCACTTAATGATTCTCTTCCACCAAAAGTGCCCCTCTGGTTGTTTTGAAAGAAACTAAGGCTTTCATTTGTAACAGGGGAAAATATTGACAGCAAAAAGGCTTTGTGGCATTTTGGGAGTTGACTGCACACAGCTACCACAGCTACCCTTACTGCTAACAGCTTCTCTGCTGCTTTGGTTCCTCAGACCTTGCAGTGAGAGTCTATCTGCACCTGTTTGGCAATTAAGCAGCAGGATGATGAACCAAAATGCTGTGATCACCTTTCCAGTGAACCCTTCCCAAGATTTTCTTACCTATTGTTCTTTTTAGGGTCACCTCTCCTGTCCCCTCCTCCCCACAGCTGTGGCCTTTTACCCTGCACCCCAAAGTGGGACAGGAGATGTAGCAGAGACCTTGGCCTGCACCCCAGCCCTTGGTTCTCCCTCTCCCCATCAGTGCTGTCAGTGCTAGCAGCAGAGACTGGCTGGGAGAACATGCTGGGAGCTGCAGAAAGTGCAGCCCTGAGAAGAGCCTGGGCTGGGAAGGGAAATCCCTGAGCAGAACCAGCTCTGTTCCAACTCAGGACATCAGGCTTGCTATGTCCAAAGCAGCTGCTGGGGGTTGCTCCCTGACCTCTTCTATTTTTTTTTTCCATGAACTGAGTAATTCTGTGTTTTATTCATCCCTCTGATTAATTTTTCCTCTTGATTTCTTTGCCTCATCTGTGAGAAGTTCTCTCCTTACAGCTGAGAGTCACCAACACAATCTGCACTCCTGGCAGATCACATATGACAGTGACAAACATTGTCAGGCTTCCAGCAGCCAACCTCTGCAGTCCACACCAGGATTGTTCTCTGCTCTCAGTACTTTCTGCTAATGCTGCCTTTGTTGTTTTCTTTCTTTCTTTTAGTTATTTACTCAAGTTGTAGCAGCTGTGAGCCAAGGGCAGATTTAAATGAGAGTCAGCAGAAGGTCCTCAAGGTAGAGGAGAAGGAGCCAGGCTCCTGGAGGGGATCATCAAAGCTAGAGGGCTCGTTATTGATCCAGATTCCATCTCCAGCACCTGTTAATAGCTTTGATGGCAACACTGAGCTCACCTTTAACTCAGCTCAGGTGTTCCTCATCCTGAAGGGACTAGTGGCTGTAAGTGGGAGCAGCTGACAGCAAAGGAAATAAGACTCAGGGGAGGGGCAACCATCCAGAAAAAGGAGAGAATCTTGTTTTGACCTTCAAAGAGAAAGCTGTGGTGGGAATAGAGCCTCAGAGTGTACTGAGGGAAAAAGAAACTTAGAATCTGTGATAACTTCCCAAGTTCTGCTAGAAGATCCCTGGTTTGTCAGTGAAGAGTAGCTCCTGACGTGGCTGCTGCTGGAATGCCAAGGGAAGGAAAAGCTGACAGTGAAGATGGATTCCCTCAGTAGTGTGCAAGAAACCCAAAGGTAAATAAACACACCAAAAGCATGAGTAGTACATTTAATATTGGCTCCTTCTTCAGCTTTAGTGAGCAATTGTGTTAAAAATGTGATTATTGTGATTTTTGGTTGTTGGAGATCTCTGGTCCCAGCACACTAACCCTTTACAGTGCTGAGACCTGAACATGAAATCAGAGAGGGAAATTCTCATTCCAGCTGCTGAGAGGAGGTTGGTTCATGTTGGTAATCTCCATTTCATGTCCTGACTCTCTTCTGCTCTCTGTTTTGATTAGAACTTTATCAGATATTCAATGTCTTATTTTTATCTGGCTGTTTCTAAAGTTTTATTCTTGTCAAAACCCACTGACTCCCTAAAATTCTTCATACTTAAAAGCCAGTTTTACCTACTATAAATTAATTAAAATTACATTTTAATGTGTAAAAACTGTGGCCAGCTGCACCCAGTGCTAGCTTTACATACTGAAGGCTTCAGATCACTCAGAAGTGCAGGGACAATCTTCTTCCAGTGCAGAAACTCTGTAGTTTATCAGCTTATGTCTGTAACTTGTAAAGACAAAAAGCATGAACACACCAACTGAACTTGGGAATGATTTCCCAGCAAGTATGGAGAGCATAAGATGGCCATGGAGTGGAAGTGCTGACAGATGCCAGTTGTCTGTAGTGCAGAGTTGGAGTGAAATCCTGCTAATGCTTAGCTGCATGAAATATAACCTCTGCAACTTTACAGCCTTTTTTATTTCTGTTGCAATCTTACCTCAGAATGTCACCTTTCTATAATAGATTTGTTTTATTTCTCTTCTTAAGAATAGATACATATATATTTATGCTTGATACAGTTTTATTTGAGCCTTGTTTACATGCCCCAGCCTGGTACATGCATTATGCAAATAGACTTTGCTGTTGCTCTCCACAGCAACTCCAAGTTCTCTTAGTTGAATTCTTTTACCTTTGTTTCCATTCTTCCAAGCAGCTGTTGTGCAGTTCTGCTTGAAAGCTGCTGGCACCTTCTCTCTGATGCCTTGAGCCTGAAACCTGAAGGGTTCCTAAAGCCTCTGTCTCTTAAGTGAGGTCTGTGGTGAAGTACCTCCTTTAAAGTTTGATTTTTGGAGTAGTTTTGACTATAGAGCTGATGGCCATAACTCTTTATTCTTTCTTTATTATGGTATCTTTACTTATAAAATCATCTTTATTAAAAGCTCTTGATTAAACTTGAGCTTATACTCAGGGTCTGCATGGCTTACCTGAATTCCTAGCCTTTCCTTGGTGATCTTGGAGGTCTTTTCCAACCATCATGATTCTCTGCTTCTATTGTTTTAGCTTTTGGACATACTTTAACCTCTCTAGGTGTCTTTTCCACCCCACTTAATTGTCTCATTCTAGCCAGCTGAAATACAGAGCAAGGCTCTTTCAGGTCCTTGCATTCCAAGGAAGCTTTAGAGAACTACAAGTGCCTCCATAAAATGCTAATAC